>VZTH01016391.1:76169-124300 GCA_013397815.1 Aleadryas rufinucha | reverse complement strand
TTTTTAAGAGGCTGCTTCATATCCTACTCTATATTTTGTATCTGGATAATGCCAGCACCATTTAGAGGTGTAAGACATTTTCTTAAGAATTTAAAGATGAAGGATTTGATAAATATTTATACCAAACCTTAACCAGAAGCACATTCCTTTTATACAAGAATTTGATTAAATTACTTAAGAGTAGGAAATGCTTGTCTGCAAGTTAGCAAACTTGCAAGTAAAAGATTATCAAAAGAATAGTTTACTAAAAATCAAATTCACTTACTAGTGTGTAAGTAGTTGTGCTATTAATACTGATATAAATACATATACCGATATAAATACATATCCTTTTCCTGCTGTTATCTTGCTAATCAGACTCTTCCAAGTAAAAGTGACAGTAGTTTGAGCTTAGGAAGAGCGTTCATCAGGACCCTGCACTTGCCTTTGTTGAATTTCAGATGGTTCCTTTCTGCCCATCTCTCCAACCTGCCCAGGTCCTTCTGAAGGGCTGCATGGCACTCAGGGGGATCAGCCCAAAACTCCCAGCTTTGTGTTGTCAGTGAACTTGCTGAGGAGGCATCTGGACCTTCATCCAAGCCACTAATGAGTAAGTTAATAATAAGTGAGCCCAGTATTGAACCCTGGGGGACACCACTAATGGCAGGCAACTCTCTAGGATCTGCTGTTCAGCCAGTTCTCAGTTCACCTCACTGTCCACTCATCCAACCCACAGTTCCTGAGTTTGCCTGTAAGGACAGCATGGGAGACAGTGCT
Organism: Aleadryas rufinucha; assembly: GCA_013397815.1. NCBI lineage: Eukaryota > Metazoa > Chordata > Aves > Passeriformes > Aleadryas > Aleadryas rufinucha. The sequence goes on along the minus strand of VZTH01016391.1, from coordinate 123,544 downwards.
GAAAGCCTTGCTGAAGTCGGGGTTGACGACATCCACTGCTCTCCCCTCATCTGGCCAGGTAGTTGTCCTCAGCCAGCCTCACACAAATGGCCATCCATCAACCTTTGGGCACAGTCAATGCAGCTCCCTGAAGCTGCAGTTGCTGGATCAGTGGTGTCCTTCTGTAGGCTTCAAACTGAGCACTGAACATTCTTCTTCTGGCCCTCAGTCAGTGTTAACCATCACCAGCTGACTCCACAAGTAAGTCTAAACTCTCTGGTGTTTTTCTCACCTTACTCTTCAGTTTAGCATGACCAAGATGGTGCCAAAACTTGCTGTTTATTGTAATCTCCAGTTCTGCCTGCACACCGACTTCCCAGACACCAAGAATCTTGAAAGCTACTATGTCACCATGACTGCTGTTCTAAATAAATACTACTTCAAAAGAATTTATCCAATTAGGAAAACATAAAAATTACTAGCTTGTATTGTCAGTCTTAAAAATTAGGCAGGATAGAAGAAAAAAAAACCCAAACCTGTCTGCCTTCTACAAAAGCAGCCACCTGCCCCCTCCTCTGCTGGAGAAAAAAACCAGCTTGCAACTATGCCACTCATGAGCAGGTGGCCATTGAAGTTTACAACCTGCCCTGGGCTACAGTACTCATCCCTCACACAGCAGGCTCTCCCCCCTACCACCACAAACACACAACTCATTCATTACTCATCTCTTCCTAGCACACGTTTCACTCATCACAACGGATTCTCTGCTCACTGCCAGTCTTGACTGTCCAGAGAGGAATCTTAACTATCAAAGCAAGGGGGAAAATGTATTGCTGTCTTTCACAGAGTTCAGGTAAATGAAACCTGACTTCCTTGGAAGTTGTTACAAAAATGCAACTTAGCACAGTCACAGGAACCATAAACCAAACCAAAACCCCCACACGTACTGGGCAGTTCACACCTCTGTAACAACGACAACACCCACCCAACCTGCCCAATCTCTGCAGTCTTCTGGCATGGCACTTTATACCTTAAAAGCATAAATATTCAACTGCTGCATACACTTTTTTATTGGTGGGAATGTTTTATTTGAGTATGTCTTTCAAGCCCAAATACAAAACCAAATGCAAAAGGAAGGCGGCAATTTCCCTACTTTTGCAATATAAAGAATGACTTCAGGATGAGAGGAAAGGGGAAGAAACAAGGCTCCTAAAGATGCATAATTGTTACCCAAATGCAAACAATACAATTCAAATTCTCTGCAGAGGTTTATATTGTACTTACGGATTGAAAATTAAAAAAAGAAAGTCACCTAACACAAAATAATTCAGTAAAGTATATTTAAGTGCCAAAATTGGAATAAAGTGGCATTAAAAAAACTGAAGATTTTCCCATCTTCCCCAAATTATGTAAAATAAAACCCAACACCCTTCAAGCCAAATGAGGTTGTGAGATTGTTACAACACTGTACAGTACACTCATAATTAAGATTTTGAAGTTGTGGGCAGGGTCAGGCTAGTATAACAAGTCTCACTCCAAGGATTGTTAACACAAGATGCAAACTTTAAGTAAAGTGCATGAGAGGAAGCCTGCTCAGCTAAATGAAGTAGACTGAAAGATCAGAAGTCAGCGGTCATTCGCCAGAGCGGCAGCAGGCCCGAAAACCACACTGCAAATTCTGGCATCCACTGGCGGTTTCAGCATGAGGACCTGCACAAAAACAAAAGAAATGTGAAAAGAAGAAAAGGCCACTTACTTAGATTCATAATTCTCATAACCTGGTGATTCAAAAATGTCTCATTTTTTACAATGCACTACACTTAATTCAGCACCGTGAAGTCCGAAACACTGCCAGTACTATCACGGTGTAAAAACCTCACTCGGAACAGGTATTTTTCAAGAGTTTTGCTCCATAGCTTAGTCCCATGAAGATAACACATCCAAAATGACGCAGCAGTACCGTGAGCAACACTAAATGAGCAACTTTAACCTTGTCACAGTCCACTTTCAGAACTGTTTTTGACAATGTATTTTTAATTCCCATTTTTCAAATTCAGATGATGGCATTGTGGCATTACCAAAGAAACCATAACCTCCAAAACTATGTTTATGATAATAGAAACAGTTTTTCAGTCTGGAAGGTTTTTTTCTCCATGAACAATTCATGGTTGGCCAGACTCTCACATACTCTTGACTGGAAATTCAAAAACTAAAGAGAGAATCACCTTAGTATCACTGCAGTCATCAGAAGCTATAAGGCTAAAAATAAGCCATTCAGAAAGAAAGAACGATTTGCAGGCACAGACAGTACAAACAAACACTAACTCAAACCCACCTCCACTTACCTTCACTTACCCCTTTCATTTAAAATGTTAAAGTAACCATGAGATAAATTATTGTATTTATTCAAACAGGATTTTATTTCCTGCAGCCATATGCCTGCTTTGAGACCCATTTACACTCAGGCTGGCTGAACTCTGGCACCCAACAGAAACTGGAAGTGGGTTGCTGAGCCGACTCAAGCTGGTAAAGACCTAATCAGAATAACACAAATGTTCCCCATTTGTATAAGATACAAATTAAAACATACTTCAGGTGTTTTTAATGTATTTAGAAATACCAACAAAATCTTGTAATGAACTAGGGCACCATGCCATGTCTGGCTTTTTTTTCCCCCTTCAACAATAAAGTCATAATTCAATTAATTTCCAAGAACCTGGTGTCTTAAAACCAGCTTCCTGGTTCATGCCACACACCAATAAGCAATACTCTATACTGTAATTAAGTTAAGATGCATGAGACTGAATAAAACAAACCTAAAACTATAATGAAGGACAACAGTTACAGTATAGTGAACTTTTCATTGGTCAATAAACTCATTTTCCTTTTCAAATCTTTTTATTCACCGGAACTAAGTTTTGATCCTCCACATCACTTACGAGCTAGAGTTTGAAAGCTTCTTCGTTAAGTCCTTTAGAAAGGAGACTCGGTGCTTCTGAACAGCTGGTTTAGCAGAGCATGTTCTGTGCAGCAGCATTTTCCAAGTCGTAGCTGACCTTCCCCAGCATTGCCACAGCTACGCAGCACAGCAGCGATTCTGAAGCAACTGTCACATTTCTAGCAAAATGCTTGTTGACAAAACGTACAGAACCACAACATCCCAAGGAACTGAATACTCAGTATAATTCAATATTGTTTTCCATCTTTTTCTTGCTCATTTTAAGGATGTTATTCCTCATGCTCCTAACTGGAACATACAAACTTCTAGGTCTGACCAATGCTCCATCTAACACTACCTTCACCACTGGCAACAGCAAGTGCTGTCTAGGGACATGATAGAAACCTATCATGCACACCTTTTGTGTTTTTCCAGCAACCCTAACTATTGCAGCAGGCACACTGAAATTGATTTCATTCAGTATTTGTTTATGGCTCAGTTGTGCATGAGGTTTTTTTAACCTCTTTCTAAACCTCCTGACACTAACTCCTTCCACAATTCCCCACAGGATCAAGTTCTAGAAGCTCACTACACCGTGCATCTGCTTTAAATCGCCTACCAGCTTCATCCAGTGCCTCAGTGAGCATTAACACTGCAAAATTTGGAGAATTACCACTGCACATTCACCTCATCTACTGCGGTTCTGTAAACAGTCTTGCCCCCTTTTCAGCCATCTCATTCCCAGATTGAAACATTCCAGCCTTTTGTGTTCAGTTCCCTAACTTTTTAGTAGGCCTCTTCTGCATCTTCTGTTACTCCATTACATACTCTCCTCAGGATGGGGAGACCAAACCCGCATGCAGTGCTCCACATGTGAGTGCCCCAAGGCTTCCAGGACCATGCACAGCACCCTCTATCTTGCTCTCACCACCCTGATGATGGTAACAATGGTGGCTTTTTTGGCTGCTGCTGCAAATAGGAAAGATCTCAGAATTAGCACCAACAGCTCTCTGAAATCATTATCCCCACACTGTAACTGCCAGTTCTGAATGCAGTTTCATGCAATCACAGTTTGATCATTCCCAACCACCCAGACCTTTAACCACACATACAGCTATAGCAAAGGTTCTTAGCAGTCTTTCTGGAAATCATCAGCATCAGTATCATTACCTGAAGACCACACAGCAGCACTCAAAAACTTGGAAATTACTGGGTGCATTTCTTACACCACAACACGAGGGAAATGCTGAGTGAAACTGATCCCAGCACAGAACTCCTGGGAGGGGAACAGGGAGAAAGTTGTCACCCCTCAGGTTCCTCTCCTGAACAGTGACAATTAAGCCCTTCCCTTTTTTCCTATCCTTTAGTTAGCTTTCAGTTTTTAAATTTAAGCCACTCTTCCAGCAACTTAAGATCCCAAAAACTTGGATACTTCTAAGTAAATTGGATCATCTGAAAAGCTTCTATGTTCATTTCCCAATTTCTTAGGCACTGACTTACAAATGACATTAAGCATATGACAATGAAATTTCACCCTTCTTCCCACTTGCATTTCTTGCCCCATGTCTAATCCTCATACCATCACTAACTTTCATTTATAGCCTGTGATAAAGAATTCTGATAAAATGAAATATTCAGGGTTCAACCACATCTTCTGAAATCTTCCCTCCACTCTGTTCTTTCTTAGCATATATGGACAATTCCCATAATTTGGAGGGTATTTTATGCTCTTATTATAACAAGGTAGTAAGTGTCATTAATGGTTGTTTTAACAGTAAGGCTGTCAGTTATCTCCTCCATCTCAGGTCATTTATCGCCTCTATAAAAGCCCCAGTGCTCCTCAGTTTGTTCTTTTTTACATTTGATACAGACAGCAAAATTCAAATGCTTTTGATAGCCACAGACTCTGGGTTTGTTTCCCTGACTTTATTTATTACCACTGACCATTGGCTACATCTCTTTGGCTTCGTAACCTCTGACCTCCCCAGTCTTTGCTACTGGCTTTATTTGCACTAGACTTTGTTTTTAAATTCTCCCTGTTTAAGTTCACATGGCCTCTTTCATCTTGCCAAAAAAACACTGTCTTCTGTTCCCTTTGGAATCTGTATACGAGGTCTCCAATTCCTCTCACCTCACTGATGCAATAGGTTAAGCAATAAGGTAACTATATATTCCTTTCATATTGTCCAGTGCAATTGTCATTTCAACCTAACAGTGGGGATGAATCACTTCCACAGAATGGTTTGGGTTGGAAGGGACCTTCAAAAGTCATCTCATTCCAACCCCCTTGAAATAATCAGGGATATTTTCAGCCAGATCAGGGTGCTCAGAGCCCCTTTAAGCCTGACCCCAAATGTGTCCAGGAATAGGTCTTGCACCACCTTTCTGGGCAACCTGTTCCACTATCTCCCATCTTCATTTTGCCTATTATTGCTTTTGGCACAGCCCAGTTAGCACTGCACTGTGTATCTAGGAGGACACTGCTCCACACAGCAATTTCAGACACTGTACATGTTTTGAAGACCAACTGATGATTTTGACTGAGCTTTGACAGTTTTGATGGGCAGGCAGAGCAAGAAACCAGTGGCTGTTTGCCATGTCAGGTTCTGGCTCCTGTAATAAAACATCTTGACAGGGATGAGCCAGATACCATCACTGCTGGACTTAACAAGGAGCCCAAAATGTAGCCTTTTAAAACAACATGTGATAGAAGTGTGGGGAAGGAACAGCACATGCAGTGGATCATCCAGAGAAGCATATTTCACAAGGTCCCTCTGACTGTGAAGGCTTAATAAGTGCTAGCAGTGAAGTGCTAAATTAAATGTGTTTTGGGTTCACCTGGGAAAGCAAAGTTAATCAGATTCTCATCTAATCTGCCACAGTCTATGTTACTGGTTTAATTACTTCTAAACTGGATTATTGTAATGCTCTTTACATGCACATCTGATTACTCAGATGCTTAGTAGACTCAGAATAGAGGTGAGGTCTGTTTACTTGTGGTGAACATATACACGTTTGGTAATGTAAGAGAGGAGCAGAGCTATTTGATTACTCCATTTTGTTACATGTACTAGCAGAACAAAAATTAGTCAAAATTCCGTAGGAAGAAGTGTCATGTATTCACCAAGAATACATGACAACACAGACCAAGACTATGGTAAAAGAACCACTCCTGCCAGGGCAACTGGCTGCCAGCACCACACCATATCCTTTCAGAGATTTGTGAGTACATTGGTAATCTGTAGAATTTAGACTGAGACCTAACTCTTAGAACACTGTATTCCCACATAAGTCTGCATGCAGTAGTCCATACATCTTAAAAGAACTTGCGAAGTCTTGGCTCCACTGCTGAAAGACAGATCAACTATGACCAGTGGCACTCTAAATGCCAGAAAAGTGAATCATTAGAATCACAACTTTATTTCATTAATGCCCTATTTCTTTAATTACAGCACCTGAGGACTACATAATTAAAAAAACCTAGAAACTGAATCATACTTAAATGCTGCAAAGAGCTACTGCTGCAAAAATTAGGGAGCCCCATTTTTCTAATGCCAAAGCTGAAAGCACTCCAGGCTTTGAAACTGAGAATACAGTCAGAAGAATGGACACAGCTGAACAAAACAGCCTTAGGAAAATAAGAACTCAGTGGCAAGATGTAACTCGAACATTAAACTCCTCTTGCTGAGTTCAGTGTGATCCACAACCAAATTCGTCTGAGACAAATTAAATTCAGCCATTAGAAGGGATGTATTCTGACAGATTTGTTTTCAGCTGCAGTTGAGGGTTATCTAACTCCAGCATTGTGAAAAACGTAAGAGATCCTAAACATTAGTATGCAAACTGAAAACTGAAGTTGAACTAACAGTAAACAAACAGAAAATAGATCTGGAAGCAAGTGCAAATTCATGGTTTCTGGTCATAAAAACTGTACCATGCTACTGGTGTGCAAGAGCAGTCAGACTCAGACCCAACTACCTCACCACAGCTGCTCCACCTTTCTAGTCTTTCTACTAAAAAGGTAGAACAGCAGGTGCTGAAAACATACCAGTGTGCCTACCTATGCTATGCAACACATGCATCAAGCCTTCCACAAAGAAACTCCAATGAAGTTGGGTTGTGTGTAAAGGGTCCCATCAGGTTCAGTGTTTACAGAAAAAAAAAAATCTGAAAATAAGCTGCAGGTAAAAGTAAAGCCCTTATTCCTTAGCAGATGACAAAGTTGTGTCTTTATTATTTATAGATGGCTAAATTCCATGCTGTTGGCTCCATTTTTTTTCTGCAAGACCGACAGGCTTTCCAGCCTCTGATCCCAGAATACACCTCCTTCCCCGAAAACAATCACTGATATGCTGGTGGGCAAAGAAAATTATGAAATTATTCTGTACATGCTTACAGATCAGTAAACTTCGTGCAGCAGTTAGTAATACAATCTAAAAATGTGCAACTAAACAGCTTCAGATATGGATTGATTTAAATGAAACAGCTATTGCTTTCCGTAGTTACTTTAGAAATGCCAATGATACAGAAGCAGCTGTTGTAGGAATCCGGCTGCCCACAGAATGGGATAAGGCATGAGTTTCACACTGAATAGCCCTATCACAATGAAGTCTGACTGAAAATACAAGGAACAAAACCCAGCTAAAACTACAGGGCATTCATTTATAAAGGCTATTTTCCATAAAGCCATAACTTCTAAGATGACACTATTTCTCAACAGATGTAAGAAGTCAGACCTTTACAGCCTCACTGTCCTGTGCATTCTCCCTACAAGAGTAGCTGTTGATCCAAAGGCATGCATGACACTTTAGAGAACCAAGCAGAGCTTATAGGCTCACAGATTCCACTAGGCAGTAGAAGGAAGGAAATAAACAGGAAGAGGATCAGACAACTTTACAGAATAATTAAAAAATATTCTGTTTAAATTTAAATAATTTCTTGAGGATACTGTGAAACAGCCAAGCTTTAAAGTGGTGGACTCACACAGAGATTTGGGCATTGTAAACTAATAAAAAGACCTTATGGTGTATTTTATAGGGACAAGACGAAAAACAGAAGTGTCTGAGGACAAATTATGTCTGGTATTACAGACAGAAGTATAAACAGAGGAAAAGTAGCAAGCAATCAGACGTAAAAGGAAAAGGCTTCTAACTGGTCTTTGAAGATATCTTTAAACTCAACATAATGCAGGAAAGAGAGTCACTGAAGGATTTTTAAAAAAAGAACCTTAAAATTTTCAGGTGGAAATGAAAGATAACAGAAAACAGATTTTTAAATGCTGTAGTCTAGATGGAATGGAAGAAGTAACAAAAAGCAAGTGTCTCAAAAGAAAAAAAAGGCATTGTCAATAAAGTGCAAAAATTACAGAAACAAAATATTATTTAATACTTTCACTTGTAATATTATGATCCAATCCAAGTGCATCATCTTGAATCAATTTCAATGGATTGAATATCCAAATATCAGTACAGATTTACTTGCAGTACCAAAGGTCTGGCATCTGGTACCCAGGCTGGGGCTGCATCTCAATACAAATGCAAATTATTCAGCTGAACACCATGAACTTCCAGGTAACACAATTTTGTTTTACACACAATTAGCTTGCACAATCCTGTGAACTCAGTTATTATCCTCTTTTTCCCTTGCCTTCTGTTGCACTTACCTGTTTTAAATTCACACATGGAATACAAGTCACACCTTGGTTCTGATCTCTAATGCTAGGAATGCTTACTGGACCTAACATAATAGACTGAATTTCAGTGTGGTAAACACTGAAAAGACTCACACCAGCAACAGATTTTATGCATTTATCCAGATCCTTCTCCAGCTTAGATCTATCCCTAAGTTATTCACTCAAGCAAAACCACAAAAAAAAAAAGGAATTACATTTTCTATAAGGACATGTGATGGTAGGATCAAAAATATCCTATCCCAAAACTAGTGCAATAGGGGAGGTTTGCATGGCAAAACACTCATCATTCGTTTCCTAAAAATCCCTGCTTTGGTAACAACCTAATGAAGCCTCTGTCTGAGCTTATGACCATACAGAAAACACACAACTGCATGGTTTACAGTGGAGATATGGACAGGGCAAGTGTGTATTAGCAGCTATATGGAGACTGACTTTATACGCCTATTAGTTAGGCTAAACTAAGTTAAAAGATACAGGCACTAAAAATGCTTTCCTACGTAATACAGAACTGTACTAGTGTCATGCCAAAAAAACCCACAAAAAATGAGGAAAAACTGATTTAACAGTTATCACTTTTGTAATTAATCTGTGAAACGCAGTGCTACACAGACATTTAAAAAAAAGGTGTGGTTTCAGTGGTTCTTTTTCTTTTTAAAAGTCCTTACACCGAACACCACTCCCCAGAAAAGCATCACATCTTCATAAAAAGACATTACCGTTAATGTTGTCACAGTAGTAAAAGTGTTCATCTTTTAGAGAGGGGCATGCAGAAACTAACTCCTGCAGGCCTGCACCAGTTACAGTGAGACACCCCGAGAGGTTCAGGTGCTCCAGATGCGGCAGTCCTCCTCCCAGAGTCAATGCCCTGTGGACACACAGAAGAGACGTGTTAGGAGCCCGCATGGCATGGCACTGACAAGTGCCCCACTGCATCACCCCGTCACAGACCCACTGCACCTCACACCACAAACACACCTCTAATGGACCTGGCAGTTCCACACCCTCTTTTAAAGGGGGATCACCCCTGAAGCTGCCCAACAGACCTGGACAATGAACAGATTTCTACATAAACTAACAATTCCTGTAGACAGACTTTAGTGGGAAACCACTTTTTTTATGGATGACACCAGAGATGACCGTCTATTTCAAAGAACTACAAAGCCATTCTTCTTCAAAATACCACTGATTTTGGCAGCTCTTCCAAGGTGATGCATATTCCTCATCTCACATTAAAACATGACACTCCATGACACAAACATGCATACAAGTTTGGTGCATTATGCTTCCCAAAGTTTGGCTCATTTTTTAAATTTATTTTGGAATCCAAATTTATGTTTTCCTACGACTGACAGAAGAGCTTCTCTCTGCCAACACACCATCTTATTATTCAAATGGAATTCTCTAGCTTTCTTCTGAGTGCAAGACAATTTGGCTGCTGCTGCAACAGGCACATGGATGTACCACACCTGAGCAATTACTCCATGTGACCCTGCTCGCTCCTCTGCGAGCAGAGAGCAGCCAGCCCAAGTTCAAGCAGAAACAAGCTCACTCACCTGAAAAAAACCACCAGTCTTGAATCACCAAACCGCAGATTCAAGCCAGGACATAAAACTGAGGATGCCTTCAGAGCATCACTGTACAAGTTTCTCCTGTCAGCAGGCAGAGGTAGAACTGCTGGCTGCAAAGCCAGCTGTGATGTAACAACTTCTATGAAATAAATGAACTGGTATGCGTTTCTATTAGGAGGTTTCACTCCCTTTCCTCAAGGACTCCAGGTATTCTTGTGACTACAAGAAGCACTTGTGGCAACACACTCTGAGGTCCTAAATACTTTCACCCAAAAAGCACCAAAGGGAAACCAGCAACACAACCTAACCTTTGCCATGACTCAGTGACCAAATCTCCCTTTGCTCCCACATTACTGAGTCACGAAAAACCAAAACAGTATTATGTAAAACACACACAACACAACCTCATCAGCACCTAACAAAACTCGTCAGGACAAGTCCACTGCAACATTCCAAGAGAAACAAGCACCAACACAAAGCCCAGATATCTGAAGCACACCCTGAGGAAGGGTAACACTGGTGAGTGAAAGTGTCAGAAAAACCAAAGGAGACATCTGAACAGCTGGCACTCATGAACATCAAATGGGGACAAAAATCTCAGGAGAGACAAATCAATGCCAGCAGCACCTCACACTATTCCTCAGTTTACTACAGCAAACAGCATAGGTATGCATGAAGTATTCCCACTCCAAGAAGCTTTAATTAGCCTTAAATGCTGCAGCACACCTAAGCAGGAGGCTGCACGAACCTCAGCCTCACCCCATTTTCAGTAAGGAATAGTAACTACATTTTTCTGACAGTACAAAGTATCAGTGGCAAATAGCACACAGAAAATTCTGTAACTCATTAAGCCATCTCAGAGTTCAAGTCAAACATTTTTTTCTCTCCTCCTTTAACTGCTACATGAGGTCATATTTAACATGTTGTTCTGCACATACAGAATTATCATAGAATCATCTGGGTTGGAAGACTTGAGATAATCACATCCAACCATTAACCCAACATTGCGAAATCCACCACTAAACTACATCACCAAGTATCACAGCCTTTAAATACTTCCACGTGTGCCGCTTCCCATGGCAGCCTCTTCCAATGCTTGAAAACCCTTTCAGTGAAGAAATTTTTCCTAATGGCCAATGTAAACAACCTCTGGTGCAACCTGAGGCCCTTTCCTCTTGTTACATGAGAGAAGAGACCAACCCCCACGTGGCTACAGCCTTCTTTCAGGTGGTTGTAAAGACTGGGAAGATTTCCCAAAGCTTCTTTTCTCCAGGCTGACCCTGCCCAGCTCCCTCAGCCACTCCTTATCAGACCTGTGTTCCAGACCCTTCCCCAGCTCCACTGCCTTTCTCTGGGTATAGTCCAGCACTTCAATGTCTTTCTTGCAGTGAGGGGCCCAAAACTGAACAGAGGATTTGAGGTGTGGCCTCACCAGTGCCAAGAACTGCCCTGGTCCTGCTGGCCACACTACTGCTGATTCAGGCCAGGTGCCATCTGGGCACACACTGGCTCATGTTCAGTCACTGTCAAACAGCACCCCCAGATCCTCTTCCACCAGGCAATTTTACAGCCACTCTGTCCCCAGCCTGTAGCACTGCCTGGGGTTGTTGTGACCCAAGGGCAGGACCTGGCATTCCATCTCACTGAACAGACAATTCGCCTCAGCCTATCGATTCAGCCTGTCCGTTATCCAGACAGGTTAATCAAGATGTTACTCCAGTTTTACAAAGTTTCAAGCATATTGGCAGGCATTATGTAAAAACTGTTGAATCAACACAATTTCTTAAGAAGAAATCACTAAAGCTCAAATCTAAAATCATTAGTACTGTCCAGAACAACAAATTCACAATAATACTTGACTTCAGAAGACAGATATAAAAGATTTTATTATTATCTATAAAAGAAAAGCTGGAAGTAGTTTTCAATTCTAGTACTGTAACTATTTAAGAAGCAAAGATCACTTAAAACTTACCAAAGTTTCTTCAATAAAAATGTTTCTACTAAAATGAGGCAGATTCATTCCAGCATGGCCCAACAAATAAAATCAGAAAAAACATCCTGCAGCAAAATAGCTTGAAAATGTCTCCTCACCTGAGAGCACGGTCTGTTATCTGGTAACAGCCTGACAGACTGAGAAACTGAAGAACTCGTGCAGTCTCTTCATCTGTTTTTTCACTCCCAGAGTACAGAGAGTCTTTTTTCTCTGACTGTTTAGTCCTTACTGGTTTTTTACACAGTGCAGAGGACTCTGGAAGTGCTTGAATAGTTCTTAGTGCTGTCCCAGCACAACAAAATGAGTGACCGCAGTAAATCAAGTCAGTAGAAGCACAGTGCTGCTGCCACCCTCTAGTCCTTAACCCATAAATGTCTCTACTGTAGCATGATGCAGAACAATTAATATGGGATGTTGGTTCCATAAGACAAAATCCTTCAACATTTCTGTGTCTCCACTCTGCAGCATCTTCAATGTCAGCTAAATCATCTGCATCTAGCATCCACACATAAGCAGAATTGAAGTTTTCTGAGCCATCAGGTTTAGTCCAGTGCTGCTCACCATTTCCTCCCTGAATGAGGTTTTCATTGCTGATTTCGTGCAAACAATTATACTTCTGGTTGGACTGCAGAGTAATATCTCTGTTTTTCCACAAAGTCTTAGCATTCCTGTTTCTGCAGCTTTTCAGAATACCTCTGGTATGATGAGTTGATATGATACCCAGTGCTCTGGAAATCCTCTCTATAGCCACATCTGTAATTTTTTCACACCCAGACAGATCAAGGTGGCGTAGATTTTGACAATACCCAATCGAACACCAACTGAAATCGGGGGAAAAAAAAAGTGGTTTAGTTTGTTGGTGGTTCAGTTTTTTTAGTTTTTGCTCAGAAATAGCTGTTAAGGCTAAATATATGAAAGAACATTTCACAAGTAAAATACCTGTATTAGTTCACATAATATTCAAAGAAGCTACCCCAGACAGTTTAGATTTGATACTCCAAGTGCTATATATATGCCTAGAAAAATTATGTCTAGAGAAATGTGAAATCATTCATGAATCAATAACAATTATATTTCTCCATATACTGAGACTTAAAAGAAGTCCAACTTTGCTATATACTGAACAAATGTTTTAATAATAGATCAGACTGCAAGCACTAAATACACACATAACATTTTCAAAAAGCAACTGCATTATACTCAACAGAAGCTACCAAGAGACATCTGAGTTACTAAACATCACAGTTCACTTCTCAAAAGGCTGAAAATACTGAACTAGCAAATTTCACCCACCCCCCAAAAAATACATCTGAGATTCAATAATTTCAGTTGTAATTTCTAGTATTTTGAGTTTCTCAAGCTTGGCAGTTTACACATACTGAAATGCCAGTGTACTTAGATCCTTAGATACGTCCTCCTGTGCTTTCTCATTTCTTTCAGGAATACTAGATGGATTCCTGAAACAGATCCTGTGTACAATATTAATTATTCCATCATTAATTAGAAACAAAACTTTTTCATATTAACAAAAGCTTACTCCCTCGGTCTTATCTTTTTCAAGTGACATAGAAATTTTATCTACAGTAATATTTTTACATTATTAGCTATAAAAGTAAATAAGGGATTTAACTGATTTTTACCTATCCATAGTTAATGTTACTATCATTTACTTTTTGTAAGTGATTATTTATATTTAGAGCAAGACAAACTCATTTTCTGAGTTACAAATTGGAGTGTTGTAAATACAGATATATAAGGAGTGGCAAATAAGGTAAATTTTACTAGAAACTGACAAAAGCTCACAAAGATTGATTTCTGAGCTCTGGAAATTCTATAAAGCTTTTATTTCAAATAAAACGTCTTGTACAAGCTGGAGGCTGTTCACACTCCCTGAGAGCACCACGTGATGTAAATGCAGAACACTGAAATACCCGCTGAGTCTCAATACCACAGTAAGACCCATTGGTGCAGGCTCTGCATCCACACACCATCCCACTGACATCAAGGACATTCCTGCAGGCCACAATAAACCCACAGTCAATACACCTAAGCCTTAGAGCTTTGCCTATCGTTTGATTTGAGTGTCTGAAATAGCAGTATTCCACAACCTACCAGCTGTAGCAGATCAAGGAACTTCCTTAACTGAGCAACTCCATAAAAATCTAAGGACAAGTTGTTAATACCACAGCAAAACACAACTATTGTTATGGATAGCTCCACATTGATAGGTAAAAAACATCCAATAGTGAAGACAGATAATTTTAAATGGCCACTACAACGTTACATGTTTCACTTGGTATTTCAATGATTTGTTAACTCTGGTTTAGCTCTCAGTCACAAATCACATGGGAGGTCCCATTTGAGTTCTCTTTCTTTCATTCTTGGCAATGGACTAAGAAATGTTTTACTGTTTTCTCCCCCCACTTAAAAAGCTGGATTATAACTTTTTTTTTTTTTTAAGGAAACAACAATTCTCTAACCTTTCAAATACAGAGTCTGAAATATCAGTTTGAGTGAGATCCAAATATTCCAAGTTGGGGCAAAGCTCCAAGATCTGTCTAACCTGAAAAAAGAAAGGAAAACAATCAGTAAAGATACAAGCCAGTAAGGCTGCACACAGTGTCTAGAAACAACCTACAAATTAATATTCTTTTGGATTGCAACCCACTTACACTACCCAAGCACATCAGTTATTAATTAAAGATTGCATAGCCACAACTATTAAATGCAAGTTTCAAATTACACACCATTTTGCTGGACACTGCAGAACTGTAGGCCAATACCAGTGTCTTCACTGAGGAGCCTACAAGCGGGAGGACATGATGAATTAGGCCATGAAGTAAACGTTTTTCCATTTGTGCTATATTAATGGCAAGTGAATCTTCAGCTGCTTCTTCTGCAAAACAAAGCCAGAGAGAAAAGACTTAAAATCATTAAAGGACTTGGAAAAGCATTTACTACAGATTAATGTAGTGCTCAGGGCTGCCCGGGGCAGCTGTTTCCACCAACTTGTTTTTAATATCAAAATAGTATCTCACAGGGCATTTCACATATACATATGTGTGTGTGCGTGTGTGTGTGCGATTTAACAGCTTAAGACAAATTTTAAATCAAGCCTGGAGTGCATCAAGATGCAAGATGATTCATCCAAACTTTCTGAAGAGATGAAGCCTAGCCTTTACCTCCAGACACATCCCCGTTAACTCTTCTACCTGCTCTCATGTTTGCTCTTTTCTAGACAAATTAATTCCAGTCACTAAAATCAGATGTCTGCTTCTCTCTTGCCAACCTCCATCCCCCTTTTTTTCCACTCAGCTTGTTTCTTATAGCTATGTCATCTACAGGAAAAAAATAACAATTCACCAAAATCAATTTTACCTACCAGATTCATCTATGTCAGCATCTTCATCCCATTCCTGGAAAGCACGACTTTCGTCTTTTCTATTTTTCACCCACTCCTCATCAGGTTCAGTCTCAGTGTCTGCTGCAGGACCACTATACCAATCACCTACTCAACACCACCCCCCCCAAAAAAAGAAGGAAGAATAGTTAACAAAAATTTCTCACTGCAGCAGAAACCAGCACTGATAACTTTTCAGTATACTGTGACCTGATTTAAGAGACATAAATGAATTTCAAATTCATCTCAACTGGCTAAGGCTGGACTAAACCTTAACGTAATTCTTTGTTTGATCTTTATCCTTAACCTTCAAAAGATTCTTGCAACAGTTTCAGTACCATTCCAGAACTCATAGCCTATTATGCCTCTCTGAGACATGCCTGCTGTCCTTCTCAGCTTAGTAGGGACCAATATAATCACAAAAATAAAAGAAACAGTCATGGAATATGTGGACTGTCTAGGTGCTCAAGTTATTTCTGGCAAATAAATTACCCAGCAGCTTTTAGTGTAACATTTATTTGAAGACATCTCTCTTTTCCTCTGGAATATCACAAATATACAGTCAACCAGCCTGGTTTTAGTCCCTGCACATGACAACTCCAAGATCACAAAAACCAAATACCCTACTTAAAACAGCTACACAATACTTGATAACATACATATGACTCAAATCAATACACAATCATTTTCTAGAACATCTGGATGAACATGAAGATCAGCAACAGCTCTGCTGTTTTAGCTGGTGGAGCACCCCCTCCCCCTGAGGGTTACCGCACAGTTATTAATTTACTTATAGTTTGGGTGTAGTGCAGTACTGTGCTCAGGATAAGCAGCTCTGCTGCCTCCCTCGATGTAGACACGCTGAGAAACAAACCCCTTTATTCTACTATCTCACAGGAGGGAACCCTACCCTTCCTAAAGCAAGAGCAATTCCTGTTGAGTAGTATCTAAAAGAACAAGGTTTCTTATACGAGTAACACAACAACAATGAAATCCTAACTGAATGTCAACTGTGAAGTTTTTGGTAGCATTTCTCATCATCTTTTAACCCATCTTCATATTATGTAAGAAGCCTCAGAAGCCTTCTGTGTACTAGGAGGGAAAGAAAAGCTAAAAATTTAACTACGCCTACATAAAACTAAAGTTCTTTTCCCCTCCCTCTGGCATCTCATCTGAGAAGCTTCCATCCAGTTTAGAGCACTTCTGCACAAACAACTGTAGTAGTACAAACAGTATGTCATGAGACCAGCCTCCTCTTGTGCCAAACCAGGTTTGAAGCATTCATTTTAAGCAGTTGCAAATTTTCTTTTTAGGGGTGTGTGTGTGCAGCACTGAATTATCAAGACAACTATGCTGCAAATGAAAATTTAAGAATTTGAACTTTGAAGCCTCTCCACTCAGTCTCTGGAAGCTCAGGAACCAAACTATTGTTTTCAGGAAGATTTACCCAAACAAAAAAAAAAATTTAGAACAAAAACTTATTTAATTCCTCTCTGCCTTGTACAAATTTTAGAAGCCATAAAGAAGTTTTTAGTTTTTATGTATCTCTAAAGCTAAGTTATATAAACACAGCTTTCTCTTTTAAAATCTTAAAGACATACAAAAGACTTATTAAACAGCACAGACTTCCTCCTTTTACTGAATTACACTGATGTGGCAGCCTCGTGAAGCCTGCAGTGCCATATTCCAGTGACTCTTTAATACTCACATAAATATGGACATAAAGCTACAAATATACTCTGATGACTTGTAACTGGCCTCATTGGAATACAGAGTATTTTGTCTTTTGAACAGGTACTTTTGCAAAGGTAATACTTCTCAATAGGAAATTCTAATTAACAGGAGAGTTTGAGGGAAAAAAGTTATAAAAAAACATTTAATGCAGTAGAAGTTACTGAAGTAATATACCTAAAGAATCAATACTAAAACTAAACATTCATTCAGTTTTCTTTGAAGCTTGAATATACAAAGACTAGACTGTGAGGAAACATTAGAACTACACTTATTTTAAACTTCCTTTCTGCAGTTATGCATTTTATTTCTATCTAGTAACCTAAGAAAATAATTTTACTGATATAGGTGCAACAGCAGCATTTATAATTCAAAACTCCTTAGATTCTTAAATAATTTAGATGTTATTAGTGAACATACTATCAGCATTCATACAAGAAAAAAAGGGGTTTTTTACCTCAGTAAAACTAGGCAACAGTTTGGATACAAAATCTACTCATGAGTTTCAACCAAGACAACTTCTAGTTCCTTAATTCTACATGATGGAAGTACATTTTGGGGATTTTTAGCATTTAATCAAGTTTCAGGACACTATCCTTGTCAGAAAGGTACACCTCACATGCTCAGCTGTCAGGCTCACTGTATATGACAGCCTATACCAAAACACTGTTTTACAGGCTCAAAAATTCTGATAATTGATGTGCTTTCAAAGGAGCTAAATGTAACTTACCTCTGGCCCAGCGAACGGGGTAAAGATGTTTCCACAGAGATCCAGTTTTAGCCAACTGTGACCATTCAGTGCTTACTTGACTACACTGACATAACTCTTGGGGGTTAAGGTAACTGAAAATGGTCACCATTACTTCAGGAGGGAGATTAGTAATATTTGTGGTGTGACCTGTTACTTCGGTTTCTGAAATACAGAAAGTCTGTGTTAAGTGAAGCACAGCCTCACAGCTTTAATAACAGTAGTGGAACTCACATTTTGACTAGAACAATTAAAAAAATGTGTCTGAAAAAATGTTAACAACTTTTAAAGATAGGTAAATAGGTAATGGTTTGGCTTTAAAAGGCTTTCACTGTAACAACACCTTGAACAACAACAACAACAAACCAGCTCAGTTTTCTGTTTGCCACTTTCTCATCTGGCTCATTCATTCAGAAAAAAAAATAAATTAATGCTACTCAACTACAGAAAGATGAAAGCAGTACCTGCTATAAATGAAATGCGCTAAGAAAAACGCCTTCTGTTGCAGATGGTCTCTGTACCTGGTTTGCCACATTCCCAGGACACAGTACTAGCACGTAGAACCTACCAGCTGGGACCACTCTCGCTGGAAGTGCTCAGCCTCTTGACTGGGACACAGAAAAGTTCATGCTCAACTCTTTGCAGCTGTCTTGAATTTTATTTCTAGCTTTAGCTGCTAGCATTGACAATTTTAACTTCTGAATGGTGATGAGCCATTCAGGTTGTAAAGTAATACTAAGTACTGGATTAGAGACTAAAATCTGATCACTGTAATTAATACTTCAATGGACAGAAGTAGGAACTATTTCCAGTAGCTCTCCCTGATTGCCATACTGCAAAGAGAACTGCAAACTAATAAAATAACAAATTCAGAGCTTTGGTTAGTGAGGCCTTTTGCTGTTATAAGACATTCTTAATGTTTTGTTTTGGGACAATTTCCTTGAAAAAAGTATTTCTAAAGGAGTTTTCAGGAGTCCTTCGAAATAGTAGGTTTTACTAATAGTGGGGTTTTACTTCTAAAGTACCTAAAACTTTCACAGAGAGAGAAGCATCAGATTTTTTTTTTTGCCAAGAAGCTTCAAAAGTGCGCATAATGTAAACTTTACCATGTGATATGGTATTGCTACTTCAAAAAATGTAATTAAATACAGTTTCACTTGATGAATCAATGTATTTATTTGTACAACTAGTATGTTGCTGCATAAATTAGAGAGAATTTTGCATGAAAATGCAGTTAAGCCTGTACAGGACTGCAAGCAATGTTATTTTCTTCCCTTTCTAAAAAATGAATGCAAGACACATATTCTCCTCTCCCGAAGTCTAAAACACAACGACTGCAGAATTACTACTGTCTCAAAACTACTACTCCAGCTAGATTTAACAGCAAGTAATGCCACAAAGCTACGTCTGTCACATTCATCTGTTAAGACTCAATGGTATTTCACAGAATGGACCATGATCTTTTCTGAAGGCTTCACCTGGAGAGCAGAAAATGACCAGTTGAGTAGTTCAGAGAAGTCAAGTTTCACCCAAAAAATCTGATTACAGAGCAATTTGTCAAGTTTTTCTAATGAGAGCAGCACATCTTATTAACATCATAAACTCAGTTCATGAGAGCTCACTCTACATATCAGACACACCCCCCCGCATTACAATTTTGGTACATTAATTCCTCTTCCTTGAGGCATCAATTTTTTTTTTTTTTGTTAAGAGTGAAAACTGTAAATACTGACAACTTAGGCTTCCTCAGCAGTCATAAAACAAGCCTGCAGTGTACTTTAGTAGTCATCCATTTATTCTAAGTTTCACTAGAAAAGGCAGTTAAGAGATAAATGCAAAATAGATATCCACTTTCAGAACACACATTTCATCTGACCTATTCACATGCTGCACAGATTCATTCCCTTGCATTACTCCACACTCACAGTTCCTTTCTCATTCCTGAGAGGCCCAGGAAAGTTAGGGAGTGGAGATGGGAAGGTGAATGTTTTTAATTTGAAATATTGTCACTTGGCTAACTATTCTGTGTTATTAAAACATCAACAGAAAAAGATCACAAGGCTGTCCTGAAAACCAAGAATGAAATGCAGAGTCTGGAAATAGAAAATGTAATTTCAATGGAAGTGTGAAATCAGAAGTTAATTACCATTTCCATCTGTTTATTGTATCAAATACTAGCATGGAAGGGAAGGGAGCAGAAGAAGGTTGAGAACAGGTACACAGTGAAGTACTATCTACATTACAACCTGCCAAGATGCCCAACTCAAATAGTAAAGTTTCTGAAGTTTCAAAACTGGTGTGCAGATATGCCCATTTTATAAGAACTGCTCTGCCTGTACATAACTTTAGGTATGTCACTGGTGTGGCTTTTTAGATAAAAACTGTAGTTTGAAAGTTACATTAACTAGATGCTTCACCTTGATCTGACTTCTCATCCACAGAATACTTAAAGACCTTCTGAAGCTCTTCTGCTTGATTCCACTTACTGAGACCTCTGAACTCTGCAGCCTCTTTCTGTGAGCAGTGCTGTGCAATTACTTTCTTCTTAATATCTTTCAGCTCTTCGTAAGTGAAGTATTCCATCAACATTGGCTGAAAAACCTAACACAAAGGAAAAAGGGGGGAAAAAAAAAAACTTGTGCTGACAGAAATAGTCAATAATGCTACACAGACCTACCAACACAGAATTTCCTATTTCAAATTCTGTCGAAGTAAAACATGTCACAACTGTCAACAGCAAGTGAACCTAAGGACAGGACCATGGAAGTTTTGAATTCTTACCCTCTGCTTTCTAACAGATCACTGCACAGCATCAGGCATGATGTTTTAATTGTTTTCCCCACCAGAAAAGGGAAGGGATTCAGGATGCTTAATCTATATAACCTATCAAGGTACTCACATGGAAGGCAAAGTAGCAAGGAAGAAAAACATGAGAAAAGACTTCCCTTGGACAGACTTCAGAAGATGCTTCCCAGTTTTTGGATACCCATAAATCATCAGACTGGCAGTACTAGTCTGTGTTTCAAATATAGGTCAGAAGCTGTTTGGGAGTGTCAGTTTGAGTCATGAAGCACTGGTTTACAGGACCTCTCTTTTCTCATTTAAGTTTTGCTACATATCCATTTTAACCACTTGATTCAAATAAATCCCAGCCCCAGTGGACTTCTGTCATCAATTTTTTCAAGAATCAGAATTTCATCACAAACTTTCAACATATTCAGTTTCAGAACACCTCACTTTCCAGTCAGAGAACTGAACAATGACACCACAGTCCTGAATGCAAATTAGCATAGCAATAAAAGCAGATAATTAAAAAAAAAATGAACCTCTAAGCCATTTGTCCCTATTCAGTCATTCCAAACCCCAAGGAAGATCACCATCACATTTGAAGAAAAGTTTTACCTACCTCCTCTTCCTCTTTCATATGAGGAAGGAAATCCCTGGTAAAGGCTTCCAATCTCTCCTTCAGCTGTTTCGCATAGTTTAGCTGTTCATATTCATTCTGAGAAGAAAGCAAAGACTTAATGGTTACCCGACCTCAGCCAGTCATTCAAGGATTGAACTGTCCAATAAAGCAGTGGTTCAAAGGAAAGCCCATTATGCCCTTCCCATCCATGCAGCAGGTTTGCTCGATTTCATGGTAAGAACATGTTTACTTAATGATGCTGACACTCTGTGCTGGCCTGTTAACAGGCACAGCAAAGTAGTCCCTTCCTGCCTGATTCCAACTTATTTTCTTAGCATATATGAATTCATTTGTCTAATCCTATTTTTACTTTGGAGCAAAGACGGAAATCTGCCGATCTACAATCTCACACAAAGTACAAAGGTGTAACAGACTAATTTAAGTATTTGCATGGTTTGCATATGAAGTATTCTAGGATACAGCAATTCTACTTCATCTTTTAACTGAATGCATTTTACCTTAGTTATTCTAAAATTCTAACTTCCAAATTATAATAAGAATTTATAGTCAGACATGCTGTATAGATTTTCACTTTGGAAATTGAAAGAACTCTTAATTTAAGATGTAACTGACTTTTAAACGTTCAAGTTAGACCAACCTCATGTATCAATTTGTTAGCTTATTCTCTGAGTCAGTAATAAGAAGCTGGTTCTGAAATCTGTCCAGTAATTGCAACATACTGAAGCTCCTCCTAACTCTTACTGTAAACATTGTTTTTCTTTTCAAACTTCTACAACATCAAGAAACCCTGACTATTACAGAAATAAGCTTAAGCCATCAGTTTAAATTAAACTAATCACTCCCTAAAAATAGTTAAACATTAACTAGAGTTAACATATCTAAAGAGAACTAAAGAAATCTGGTTTTGCACACTTAAGAAATGAAGTAACAGAATAACGCCAGCATCCTATCAGAGGAGGTGTAACACAAAGCCAAGTGTTAAATTTCCCTCTTTCACTTTCCTTCATTTATTGTTTCGTTAATGGACACAAGATAAAATTTAAGGTTTATTATGTATAGCAAAAAAATTATTTGTAGAGTTCCCACATCAAAACCAAGCTTAGATTGTAAAATGGAGTCAATCAACTGCATATTTAGTATTTTTCTTACTGAAAATCTGGACCACACATACTAGAAATGTAATGTGGGATGTCAAATGACTACTGGAGACTCTAGTTCTTGAGGGGGCAGGAAGAGGGAGTTGAGTTGGGTACCCCAAGAGAAAGACATGGAAGAATTCAAGAATAATTCTACTGGAGAAGAACTTATATCTAAGTCACTGTCAAAAAAGCCAGCTGGAGAAATAATATTTTGAGTTCTTTGACGACTGGATTATTAACAGGACTGCTGACCTACAGATTACTGGAAGGAGTCACAGAATAAAACAATGCTGTTTTTGTAAGTCTGGGAATCATCTCCATTTGTGACAATAATACAACACTGTGCACCACAAAAAAAAAAGATCCTCAAGGTTTCCTAACAAATTAAAACCCCATATGTCTATAGCCAGAAACTTCTGACCAGTTAGCAAAATAGTCTTTATATTTGAAACTTCCATGTTGTCTCTCCAAAATACCTCCAATTATACAGTGATGACCATCTGTCACAAAACACATCTCTGAAAAGAATTTTTACTAGAAATTTAGTAATTGTGGTGAATGGCAAAAGAATTTCTGTTTTGGACTAGAAAGTATCAAAAAAACATAAATGGTTCTTCTTCCTCCTTAGTTTATTCATAGAGACTATTAAGAAGAGTCAAGGCAAACTAATATGTAATCACAGCATGTTTTCCTCAGGTCACAAATCTCTCTTATAGTCTACTTACCTTTACATTCTTTAACCCTTTCTCAAAAAGGCTAAGCATCTCTGAGAGTTTGTTGTCCGAGTGCACATTGTACACTGTCCGGCTACGCTGCTGAAGCAACCCAATGATACACTCATTTTCAATCTGCTCATGCATTTTAAATTCCTTGAATGTGGCATAAAGAGATTGCAGCAGAGCCCGAAAGTCATTGTTGTTGGAGAAGTTGGTCTTGGAAAGCTAGGAGAAACAAAAGTTCATAAAAACAATGAAAATCATGTCAAACTCAAGTTAATCCTTAGAACAGGTAGTAGCTCCAGACATTCATCGCTCCCCTTACTTATAAAAGCTAAATACCTTCAGTTTTTTACATAAAATGAAGCCAGCAAAATCAAAGTTGTATTTAAGCAACATAAACCAAATCTTGTGAAACACTGAGGTAAACAAATGTAGAAAGATTTCCTGGCAGAAGTCAATGCAATTTCCCCAGCCCAGCAGATTACTGAAAGGCTTACCCCCTTTCCCAGATCCACATTTTTGTCCATACCAAAAAGCCATTAACATAGGCCCCGAGCCCATCTTTAGGATGTATTATCCACAAGGAATATTGAGTCCTACCAGTGAATACAAACTGCATTAGCTGTTGGAGAATGTTTGCAATGGAGCAAAACCCAACAAATCAAGACAGCACAAAATTCTAGGTAAGACAGTAGTGCCATTTTTACGTGTGTACAGTCACCATCGGCAACAATACATTTTAAAACTGCATTTTCCTTTGGTGAACGTAGAAAATCAGGGTCTTTTCCATTCTTACGCTTTATTCCATGTGCAGCTTCAAGAATCACAATCTACAGCAGTATACAAGACCAAACATTCTAAAAGTAGACTTCAATTCAGAAAACAAGCTACTGGAATATTCAGAAATGGTTTAGCTACAAAGACTCTGGAATCTATGGGTTTTACAAGAAATGGGAATCTGAGACATACATATTCATACATAATACTTACATCAAAAATTGAGATATGCAAAACTTTTTTTTCATTAAAAACCCCCAAATGTACTTATTCATTGTGACATTGCATTGCCACTTCCGGGCAGCCACCAGCAAAATGCAACTGAAACATGCTGGACACCTGCCAAGTCCTTATGCAACTCCAAGTCAGCTGTACATACTGTACATTACATGCTGTACATTTGAGCAAAATGACTCTCACTATGGAAAGACAAATTTACTTAGCCTCAGAAGAGACAGAAAACAGGGCAAAGTTTAGGAGGTTTTTTGGGTTTTTTTTTCCAATACACTTTAGACCAACTACTGACAGAAGTCAGAAAAAACTGATGCCTGTAACACACTGTTAGGATTTGAGGCATATATTGTTACGTATACCTAATGGGAAAAGATCTTGGCTCCAAAGGCCATTTCTATCCTACACTCTGTGCATGCAATTTAAGAATGTCCGTTAGAAATTGATTGTTACAGAAGCCACTGTAACATGAAACACTTGTATATTCACCTCTGCTACTGAGGCTTCCAGCAGATACACAGCAGATTAGGAACTACGGAGAGGATTTGAAGTTTAGTAACTATACTTGAATCAGAAATCACTGTATTAAAAAGGTCAGCCAAAGCTGAGAACAACTGGCTTTTGAGAGGACAGGTAGCCTAGCAACAAAGTCACTTGGTCAGATCCGTAATTTCATTACCAGGACTGATAAAGTCTCATGATGAGGGACCAAGACTATTAACAGACAGCAGCTACTCCATTCCAAGGTCCACTTTTCACCAGCTCCAACAACAAAAACTAGTGCAGGAGTTCAGTAGTGTCAAAAGAAAACCACACACCCCCAAACTCAGAGAATGGCAAGGGGGAGGAAATCGATGTAATATGGAATTATGTCGACTCATCAAAAATATAAAGCATGAGATCCCTGAACAGGCTTAAAATACACCATGCTAAACCACAGCCACCAGTGTTCAAGATACTTGGGAGCTTTCTGGGCTTCTGAAGACATTACACTTAAACAGCTGTACATTACAGTACAATTGGTTTTGTGTTTGGAATGCAAACTCTAATTGAGGAGCAGCATCACAAGAGCAATGGTTTTGGTGGCTCCTGAAACTTAAGAATTATTCATAATCCAAACAGCCTGAGCAACTGTCCAAGCAACAGCCAGTCCTTTGTATTGCAAAGTCAGTTTGAAGCATTTCAGAGACCTATGGCTGATGCAGGCACAGTCTAGAAGTAGCCAGGAGCTTTTAAATTCAGTACTAACTTTATTTATTAAACCTTTATTAAAAGAAAATAAATGATGCAATTAAAGCATAGCCATGCTTGAAAAATCTTTGTAGCGCAGACAATCAGATGCCAGTTTTAGTTGAGTGTCCAACCCACTGGAATATAACAGAGCCATTAACACAGTCAAGATGAACGGACAGACTTGTAGCAAACACACACCTTTCCTTACTGAAAGATACTGTTTAATTTTTGTGCTTTAAGAACAAGATACCAATACTGGCAATATCAACAGCAACTGCTATTTAGACAGTGCCTCATGTTCATGACACTCAGCTGAAAAAACTCTACACTCAACTCTTCCATCTCCCTTGCGGCTTTAGTGTTTTCATAAAGAAATGAAACTTTCTGTCTGATGAAGACAGAGACATTTCTATCCACAATGTTGTGAATAAATAAGGAAGCTCAAGACTGCTAATTAAATCACCAAACAAAACACAGTATTTAATTTGGTTTCTGGAAGTGTTTTACACATGTGCCAATATGGAAAAATATCTTCTTAGCAGAAGAAAACTAAGTTTCCAGTAACATTAGTTTACAGTGAGTAAACTGAAACAGTTTTTTCCTATTAACTATGCCAAAAACATATTTAATGAGTGAAAAATGTTTGCTTCTTCCTTAAAAATATCCAAGCATACTACAAACCAACAAGGAGAAAGCAGCAAAGAGGAATAAAGAAAAAGTATACTGCCCTTACCAGACCTGCACAGCAGTAAGCAAAGTCTATGCTGCGTGCTAACTTTCCCAGTTACAAGTATCTCTATTCCCAACTACAAGCTGGAAAACTACAAAAATATGAAGAAGGAGAACAGGAGAGAAAAAAATTATTTTTCTACTCTCCCCACAGCTTTCACAAATTTAAAATGGAATAATTTCTCAAGGTTAAAAAGTTTAATGTGGCTACAAATTCACAAGCCACCTAATTTCAAATGAAGGCTTTCCCTAACAGCACCTGAATTCTGAACAACCACTAACCTTAAAAATTCAGTCTGGAATCTAAAAAAAATTGACGACATTTTTTTCTTCCTGGTCTTCTTGATCAGTCGTTGTTCTTTTTCATGTGTCATCACAAGTAACATTTTTGACAGATCATTCCTCTATATTCTGCTTTTCATGTATAACCACATTAAGACTTATAAAATCAGCTGATAGACACAGGATGTGAAATAAAAGACATAATATTCCTGATAACCAATGTAGATTTCTACCACTAGTTAACTCAGCAGATTTAAAACTAATTTAAAAAATAGTAAAATATTTTTCGTTAAGGAGCTGGTAGACCGTTCTGATTAAAAGAAAAAAGATATCAGAATAAATATCAGGAAAGAGTTTTTCACCCACAAGGTGGTCGGGAACTGGAACGGGCTGCACAAGGAAGTGGTCACAACACCAAACCTGACAGAGTTCAAGAAGCTTTTGGACAATGATGTCAGGCACATGGTGTGACTCTCGGGGTTGGGATTCTTGCACAGGGACAGGAGTTGGACTCGATTATTCTGATAGGTCCCTTCTGACTCAATATATCCTATGATTCTATTCTATGATTCTACCAAATAAACCAACTGATTTTTAGAATAGAATAGCACCAAGAGAAAAAAGCAGTAGGCTTTACTAGTCAGCTATATCTTTTCACTGTTACATTTTTAGGTATTAGCACTTCGCATATGCAATAGCACTAAAATTCAAAGGACAAACCTGGACTCTGCAGAGATATTATCTCAATTTCAGGCACAGGAAAATGGAGGAACAAAGACCATAACAAGGCGTGCCTGTGTCAACACCAAGAGCATGCAGTTTCACGTTATCCTTAATCTGCTGGAAATTGGGGCGTGGGGATGAAGGAGGAAACACACAGAAGGAGCAGCCCTGCCTCTAACTGTACATTCCTGCTGCTTCCCTGGAATATGTGCTAGCAATCATGCAGCTGCAAGATGAACCCATCTGGTGTACTAATCCAGGGAGGAGCTGTGCCTTTCATTTTTCACCTGGTTAGAGCACTAGTAACACCCAGTTATAAGCCATGTCTTACTTAGGAACCCACAAGAAGTTCAGTTTATATTGTCCCCAAGGAAGAACTCGGGTGCCAAGGTAGCCTAGCCAAGAGAATGACCGTCCTCAGCGTCACCTCTCCTTGGCTTGCTCTTTATGTAAAGGTATACAAGGTGAACATTAAGGGAATTAGCTAAACTGCTTCACACTCCCACCTGTTCATACGTGTATGAAGCCTAAATCAGGGGAGAAAACAGTTTTCTACCCGGGACACTTTTCTTGGCAATGGGTCAACCCAAAACAACAGCAATTAGTTAGGCAGGAAGGACAGGATGTGGCAGAACTCAACAAGAAATCCAAAGCTTTCAATGCCCTTTTTTCTGTTGTTGTCTTCCCTATGCAATCCTGTCCTCTGTGTAATCTTCTCAGTTGTTTTGCAGCATCATTAAAATCTTGAAACAGCTTTTCAAAAAACCCAACTAATCAAACAGAAAACCAAAATGAACAAAAAAACCCCACAAACCAAAACCAACCAATAAACACTATACTAACTCAAAGATTCAGGCACACAAAATTAAGAAATTATTTTGTTTTCAAAGAACACTGGCAACAGGGAAGGTAAAACCTCATATTCTATTTCCAAAGGCTAAGATCAAGCTGATAAATGCCAAGCATAAGGGAACAGTGAAAAAACCTATTGTATTTCCATTTTTACTGGTGTCTCCATATCCCTGTCTTGTACTACATTCACAGTCAATTTCCTCTAATGAACATCTATAGATGAGGTTTTGAATCATGAAGAGCATTTCACAATGAGACATGAATAACAACATGGGACTAACTCAACCAAGATTTTCAGTGATGCAATTGCTGTAAGTGTCAGAGCCCCTTGGGGTTCACAGTGGAAAGCACAGCTCAGGAAGCAGAGATAAAATCAGCTAAGCTTCCTCCACCATGTGATTTCCACAGGTAGAAGTCTACCAAGGATAGAACAAAGGCTGTCACCAGGTCTGTAGAGAAGAACCAAAAAGAATAAAAAATTTAAAACCAATGAAAAATCTACTAAATAGATGAGCTATGAGGGCCTTGAATGAAAGCATGATGAACACTTGCAACTACGCTTTTATTTATCTGTGTCACACTATTCTAGATGCCATGGAAGACTTCTTTCCTGTCTTACATCCTCAAGGATACAGGCTCCTACTAAGATCTGGTCTTCTGGCCTTCTGGGAGGTCGTACCTGAAGTCCCAAGAGAGAAATCTCTCACTGCAGTAACTCATGAAACAGAACCACAGCAAAAATGTCTTTGTACCTCTGCATCAGTCTCACTACAATTTCCTAACACAAAAGTGGGCACAGGAAAAATTCACCACTCCAGTTTAATCCATCTTGGGCATTAACAGCAAAAGCAAAAAGCCAAGTCTCTCAAGAATTACAACTTGCAGAATTTAATCAGTTAAAGCATATTCTAGGATAGCTGCACAAAACTTGTACTGATACACCCTGATTACAGTTCCTGAATTTTTAGAAGGCATCAGTTTCTTTCCTTTTTTTTTTTTCCCCCCAGAATGTGAGAGAATAAATTGTTGTCATTTCCCAACATGGCAAAAATTACTGAACTGTTCAGCATCCAGAATGTAAGATGGAAAGATACCTGGTACAGCCCCTCATGAAGTAGACATGGACAACAAATTGCTTGCCTATCTCAGAATGCTAATGAGGAGGTTTAACTTCCTTCTGTCAAGGAAGGAATTTCCTTCCATCCTTTACCTGCAGTGACAGTATAGCCCACCATTTCCAGATTTACTAGGACTAAACATCTCAAGTAGCTCTTTCATTCTCAACATAGGTGAAGGCAGATGGTCAATGCTACAGAACATTAACTGGGAATAACCAAATACAGTGAATTTCTAAATCAACACAGACATATTTGAAGCAACACTGGAAAATGAATGGCAGTGTACTAAAATACTGAAAAGGGATTTCAAAAGGAGAATGAAAGCTTTACCAACTTTTTTTTATTAGAAACACAAATACACTTATCTTCTTGGAACAGGCATTTTCTGTTCTCAAGGGCATCACGGGAAAAACATTTTACTTTGAAACAGTTAAGTCCTAAGTTAATAATCAGTCCAGTTTTTCAGATTTCAGTCCCCCTGGCTGCCATAAAAAGTGTGATCTTAATGTGGTCATACAATGCCCTGTCCAGTGCTTTACAATACCAAAACCTCATTCAGGAGTATTTTTCAGTCCTAAATGGTTCATCATACTATAGATGACATAAGAAAATCACAAGTTTAACACATGAAAACAATTCATTCTCTTCAGCAGAAGCCAAAGCTTCCAAGGAAGAAAATCAACAAAGATTAAAGAGAAATGCAAGTTATTAAAAGATACTTTCTAGGTGTATGGAAGTTTTGAAAAGAATCCTACAAAAAAAAATAAAAAAAACCCACCCAAAAAACAAGAACACATGACTGCAGGTAAGTTGAACAGAACAGCATTTAGAATTCAAATCAGGAGGATAGAGAACACAAATTGTAAGAGAAGAAAAGCGATACTTTAAGGCAACTATTTAACGAGAAAGGCAGATGACAACAGCAAAACAATGTCCTCTTTGAACAAGTCTTCACAAAAAAATTAATTAGGAAAAATATTTATGGCAATTAATTTTTAGCAAAGAGTCAGAAGTGTAGACTAGAAAAGAAAAATATTAGTTAAATATTTATCTAAGTTCAATGCATTTAAGTCAGCAGAATATGACAAAATTGATCCAAATTTCCAGGAAGAACTAGCCAAAGTAATTACTGAACCATGAGAAATAACTGCAGAGATCTTTTGTAGAAAGATGAGATCACAGGAGACTGAAGTCAGGCAAACAAAAGAAGGACTTTAGATGTTTTTGCTCAAACACCCAAAGGTTTCACAATAAAGCTGAGCTATTAAGGCAGCTGTTCCCTCCTGCCATGGTTGGTCCTGCTCCCTCCTCCCATACTGACAACCTGGTTCTGGAGCTTGTTTGACCTCTTAGTGGGCCAGTTTTACTGAATCACCTTTCGCTTCAGTTCCCTAGATGAACTAGCTGCTCATCAAGGGGCCAGACAAGCACAAAGGATATCATCAGCAATTAACCCTTCCAGCAGCAGCCAGTTATTACATCCACTCAGTCACAGTATGAAGTCTCATAACAGTTTTGAGAGGCAGACAGAAAGACATGAGAACAAGTCATCAAACACCAATAACTGCATTACAGCACTTAAGAGTGCAACCACTTTTCCTGTTCCTAAAGCACCCTAAACTTGCAATTCTGTAACACAAAGATTTGAAAACATGCTTTGGCTGCAGTAACTCCACAAGAGGGCAGGAAGTCTAAAATCCCATACTGGAAGACCAGGTGTCCTGTTTTTGGGGAAGGCCTAGCCAAAATTTAATTGCAGTCTGTACATAGCCCAGAGTCTGCTACTTGAGTAGTCCCCATCTTGAAGCTGTAAGAAGTAACAATTGGCCAGCACAGATTTGTTTAGAAAAAAGAATCTGACTTCCTTTTGATAACCAAACTACTTAAAAGGAAAATGATACATGTTACAGATCATGTTTCTCTACAGTTTTTGGTACTGTTGTGGCTTACAGCAAACTAACCGAGTCTGCAGGAAATTGCAGGGTAGCTCAAGCACTTGCAAACAGTGCTCTCAAGCCCAAGCTACCACTGTCCAGCCAAACTAAAATGAGATTTTCATTACCAGCTGAAATCTGTGTTGCTTTGCTCGTGACAGATACCACACTTCCAGGCACAGCTAGGAAAGCTAGTAATACACAAGTGGCACATTCTCAATTGCAGAAAACATAAGACCATAATGCAACAACAGAAACTGCCTCACTGGACATCAGCACACTGAGTTGGACAGTGCATACTGCTACATACAGGATAGGAGTCTAATGACAAAAATGAAAGGGAATTTGAGCATCAATCCTCAGAGAAGCACGGGATTAGAGAAGCACAAAGCGAGTATGCTGCTGTTAAAAAAAGACTGCAGAACAACAAATCTGCTCTACTCGACACCAGCGTTGTCCCGTTCTGCACAAGATTTCAGGAAAACACAGACATAATTAGGCTGAGGTTTCACCGTAGCTTCAGTCAATCTAGTTGCTGGCTGTCACAGTCCCACTCTCTGCCTCCCACTGGCTTCAGCAGTGATGCGACCGGTGGTTGCTGGCAGCACTACATCAACAGAAAACCTACCCCGCTTCAGAAAAAAAATGTTTTCTGTCAGTTTAGAGCCTCTGTGAGTCACCTCAAGTGCTGACGGGAGCACGAGAGGCAGGCAGTCGTAACAGCAGCAGTCAGATGGCTTAAACTGTTAGAGAATGGCAGCTTAGTCCTGACAAAAGCAACAACTACGCTGAGGTACAGGAAGCATGACCCATGTGATGAAGTAGAATGAATCAGTTTGCTTAAGCCAGAGAACACATAACTAAGATGGAGGACACAGCTACAACTGCAAATCAGCACAAGATCTTTCTGAAAACGAAGAACGGTTCACTAGAGATGGGAAAACAGAATCTGCTCTATTTGTAGCAAAGATGACGTCAGGCATTAGGACAAGCATTTTAGCTATAAAGACTGCTGTAGCACTCCACTACCGACAGGGGGGACATCCTCAGAGCACTTAATAAATTTTCTTATCATCAGAGTAGGAGATAGATTTGATAACCGTGGATTTCCTTATTAAATATAATTCTACTTACTGTTATTATCCAAGACCAGGGCACTGTATACAACAGAGGTAAAAATGCCATTTAAGAGTGTAGCAAAGGTACAGTGAAACCTTTGCTAGCAACAGCTAAAAAAGTAGGATAACTTTCCTAAAGCACCAAACAGCTTAAATGTCCAATTTACTATTCTGTCTCACATGAAGTCCTGGAAGAACAAAATAAACTGTGTGTCTCTGTCCTAGAGCATTATTTAAGTGCCTACATACTTTATCCATCAGAAACATCGGAACTGCTCTCCTGAGAAGCAAAGCATGGATGAGCCCATCTCACCCTCACTAACATTTGGTGGAATTTACTAAATTCAGACATTAGCAGCAACTATATTACAGTGTACAGGGAACCCGATGAACATAGGTAACATGCAATTCACAAAATTAAAGAACCCTCAAGGTCAAACTAAACTTATACAGAGCATGGCTTTGGAAATTATAATTGCCATATAAGCAGAACTACAGTCTTATCTAATTACAGCATCTCAATCACACAAGTAGAAAATTCAAAAACAGTCTGGAAGTTTTTCTGGTGCAAAGCTAGCATTATAAAAGTCACAGGCAAGGCACAGACCCCAAGTTCTGAAACAGGGTTAAAGCATGCAAAATTGAATACTTAAAAAAAAAAAAAGTGCGATTCCTTCATACTTGCACTTCTTCAAAGGAAAAAGGGAGCAAGCAAACTCCTGTATAAAAAGTGTTAAAAAATGAAAGGTTATGAACATTACAAACTAGGTAGTTTTAATCAAATTTTCCAATAGTTAGGAAAAACAGCAATTGCTCCCGAGGCAGTTTTATCAGGCACAGTAAATTTGGTCAAAACTTTGTGGGAGGCTCAATAAAAGTGACAAAAATGCCTCCCAAGGAACAAAACCCAAATGACAGCAAGATCGGGAGGTTTAAATGAAACCTGTTCAGCTGCTGTCAACAATATGCTGAAATGGCTACCAGGGGTCAGCGGGGAGGCCCAGGTGTTTGTTTCCATTCAAATAAAATCCACTCTGTTATGATATCACAATTTTTTCTGCCGCCACAGATTAAGTTGATTGCAAATGTACTCTCAGATAAAAGGCAAAGTGAAAGAAATTACACAGGATCTCCCCTTCTCCTCCCCCTAGACCCTGTGCTGAGCCTGTTCAGTTAGCAAACCCTGCAAAAAAACAACTATAGGTTTTCTTTAACCTATTAGCAAATGGAATAGGCACACGAAAGGATCTGGTGAATCCCAGAGCAGTGCAAGGTGGCATGTGGAAATCGGGAAGAAAGCATGAACTTTCCCATGCTGCTGGCAGCAGTAACCTATTATAACTGCTTCTCATGTAACTACACCCTTCTTTTAAATGTCTGTAGCCAATCTGGTTCTCCAAACAGCCATTTATGCCCGGAGATGGGAAGCACAACTTCTTTCAGTAGGAGTGCTGGCTGTGAAGTATTTGCCCAAAACCCTCCCACAACACTCAAAGCTGCTGCAGGGAAGTTTGCCTTTCAGGTGACACACCAGCCTTGATTACTTAACTACCCTGATTCAAGAATAAAAATTACTTTTATCCACGAGTAAAATTATACATATTTAAAATAAAATAACGTACCTAGTGTATCTTTAAGCCACTCACTAGCTGAACGCTGTGCACAGAACCGCAAGCACGGTCCCTGGCAGACCGTGAGCGGGCAGCCGAGACGCTGCCCGGCCCGCCTGATTGACAAACCCGGCCGGGCCGCGCTGCCCGCCCCGGAGCACCAGGCCCGCGGGCGGCTCNCGCTGTGGTGTTCCCGCGGGTGCGATGAGTTCCCTCTCCGAGTCACAGCCTTAGGGCCGTTCAGGTGAGCTGCCGTACTGCACGACTTGAATTCCACTGCCTTGGTAACGCTAAGGTAGCAGCTTGTGAATGTAAAAAACAATTTACAGAATCAGGTCGGAAAAGACCTCTGAGGTCATGAGTCTAACCTGTGACTGAGCACATCCTCTGCTGGACCATGGCACCGAGTGCCACTCCCAGTCTTTCCTTAAACATCTCCAGGGATAGTGACTCCACCACCTCCTTGGGCAGCCCCTTCCAATGTCTAATCACCCCTCCTGAAGAGCTTCTTCCTAATGTGCAACGTACACCTTCCCTGGAGCATTTTAAGCCTGTGTTCTCTTGTCCTATTGCTGTTTGCTTGGGAGAAAAGACCGCCCCTCACCTGGCTACAGCTTCCTCTCTCGGGTGTTTGTAGAGAGCAGTAAGGTCCCCCTTGAGTCTCCTCCAGGCTGAACACCCCCAGCTCCCTCGGCTGCTCCTCGCAGGACTTGTGCTCCGTTGCCCTTCTCTGGACATGCTCCAACACCTCAATGTCCTTCCTGAGTTGAGGGGCCCAGAACTGGACACGGGATTTGCAGTGTGACCTCATCAAGAAAGGTCCTATGAAAGCTTTTTGTGTATACGGCAGTATAAAATTTACAGTACTATTTTGCTGATATTGAGACAGCATTTCTGAATGAAGATTTTATTAGTATTTTCCAGCCAGAGGGACAGAGATCTGCTTACCCAGCTAGCAAACCATGAGAAGCTAGGAGCTGAAAGAAGCCTGCTATGCTATAAAACACAGTGGTTACAGAGACTGAACTAAAAATTTGCTTTTACACAAAGTAAAGAAAACACTTGAAATATGCTGAGGAGGTGACAACTTCAGGAATAAAGCAGATGTGGGCAGATGAGCTGGTGTTTGTGAGGGAAGATGTATGATGGGTCCTAAACTGGGCTGCAGCAATGAATCTGCACCCAACCTTTTGCAGCATTTGTGCCAAACAAGTGAAGTTGTGTTTGTTTAATACCCAAGGCAAATGGACCAGAAACACCTGCCTGTCATACTGATCTGCTTGTGCAACATTTCAAAGTAAACAGGAACTCTTGGCAGAATTGAGATTGCATATCGATTTGGCAAAAGGTGTAACTATCAGCCAACATGTAATGTAGTGAAACTGTCGACCAGCATGGCAATGTTCAGTAAATGTCACCAAAATATGTCGTCAAACACGCAATTGATGCAACAGGCCTTTCTGACTGAAAACTATTACTGTCCAAAATCTGTGTTGCAGATATTAAATGTGTTACAGCTAGCTAGTTCATAGGCGTAAGCAATTCATGTAAACATGTTGAAATTCTGAGCAAAGTCACATGAGTTTTTAGTCCGGTATTTCTCAACATACTAACGCTTGGGAATAAAATGCTGGTAAATTAGTAATAGTGAACTGAGCAGAAGAGATCATGATATGAGTGTTATCTATCTGACACTGTGCACAATAACCTTTTTATCTCTTTATCTAAGGAAATGAGGCTTAAGCAATTCCAGTATTGGGTGTTTCCTTTTCCATGAATCCTTTCCACCTCAAAGAACTTTTGAACACGCTGGCCTACTTAACTGTATTTGCAAATATGTACAAACCTTGGAAGGTTAAATTCCTACAACTTCGGGGTGGGAAAAAAAGCAGTTACACACGAGGGGAAAGGAAGGTGAAGCACAGGTGTTATGCAGCTGGCTAGCCAGCACACGGTTATGTTTACTGCTTGGCTAGTAAGCAGAGCTCTGGGTTTGGGCTTCAGCATGTCTTTCACAGTGTGCCCTGGCACACAAGAGAGCAGGCAAGACCTTATGTTACTGCTGTAGGCAGGCTTATGCACTGAAGACACAAACCCTTATGAAACAATATTTGAAGTTCATTGCTTACAGAGGAGCTTGTGAATATGAGCTGTTTCAATGTCCTGTTTCCAGGCCTAAAGCATGTCGTCATACAGAATTGAGGTTATTCTGCCAGAAATTCATGTTTGAGTAGTAACAGAGGATTAACATTCCCACCTGTTACACCTTCCTACTGCTGGAACTTACCACTCCCATCTGACAGTAATAACAGGAGAGAACATGTTGGTTCCTCATCTTCCGGAGCTTCAGAAAGTAAAAATATGCTGAATTTCGTGGTTGTTTGGGTTAATATTCAGATCGTGAACTACAGTATCTCCAGAGCAGATATGCTGCCAATTTTCTGACTCTGCTTCACGGCCAATAACACCTTCTAGGAGAGAGAGGGACAGAGAATGAGGAACAGTGACCTGCATCCACCATGAATTGCCAGACCTTCGGAGGCAAGATGGGCAGCCAGTTTGTGGCAGTGAATTACAATACTGCAAAAGAAATTACCTGATAATGGGATTAAAATATTGAATTTTCATGGACTAGTTTAAGGGTAGACTTGGTAATTTTTTCATGAATTTACGTGGAGAGAAGATTCTGAGGATGGATTCTTCATTAATGGAACATAAAAAGATATCATGAGATTCAGTGACTGGAAGCTAAAAGTAGACGAGTTCAGGCCAGAGCTAAGGTTTTACTCTCAAGGCCATCAAACCAATGGAACCCTGGAGGTTGTTAGTTTAGCCATCATGTGAAGTATTTAGAACAAAAGTAGAAACATTAATTAAAAATGGCTGTGCTGAATCAGATCAGAGGCCCTTCTGGCCTGATGTTGTGTTTCTAGAAGTTGCCAGTGAGGAAAGGAAGCTCAACAGGGATTGAAATGGAGATCCCAGAAACTCTTGGATCCAGTTCCTCTGGGATGTTATGACAGATTGTCTATCTTTCAGGGAACCTACATGTTCTTCCCCAAGATACTATGCCCTAACCTAGAGTGTAGTTGGAGAAACACTCAGTATCTGTCTTTATGACCTCTTAACATACACTGTACATTTTAAGCAAATCTTTTAGCCTTGATGCAAAAATCAGTGACAATTTCTGCACACTTCTGTATAGAAGATCAGACTGATGCTTCTCATTTCTGTTAGACCCTGAAATCACTGAGCAAAATTTGGTTGCAGCAAAGTTGAAAATAAAAGAAGATGTTCTTCCATGGACTATTGCACTCTCTAATCCTGAATCCGAAGTAGTGGCTTGAAACCATTTGATTAATGTGCTGGTGCCCTGTCAGCATGGACATAGAGAGGTTAGGAAGAGAAATAGGGAGAAAAAGCATTAGAGAAGCAACGGGAGTGTCTTGGTTTTAAAAGACAGGTGTCTGTAAGGAAGGCAGGAACCTCCCTTGGAATGGAAAATGCAACCCCCTTCCCTTCAGATTATTATAATTTTGAAATTAAGGGGCNGGATCCCGGGTGGGGAGGGGTCTCCCTGAGGCACCCCAGCAGATGGTGGAAAGGTGTCTCCTTTTAGTGAGGTAGGGTGTAAAAATAGGGTCCCCTGTACAAGAGCCGCTCCCAGAGAGAGCAAGCTCCACTCACGGTTGGAGGAAAAGCAGCAGAAGGTAGAAAACCTGCGGTGATGGTGAATTCTCTCCACAGCGATGCAGCCTCCTTCCCTTCTGAACTCCAGATCACAAGTGAAGCTGGGGCCCCACCCAACCCCCTCTTCCTAGGTAAAAGGGGGCCAGTTGGCCGGGGCTCCTCCCCAGCCAAGTCCTTTGTCTCCCTCAAGTACCTTGTTAATGATTCCCTCTCAGCAATGTACATGTGTGGGGAAAAAATTCTTTCAAAAGAAAAAGAAAATAAAAAGAGAACTCTTAAAACCCCAACAGGGAGTAAAGTACATAACTTCCTGTGTCTCTATCATGTCAAGCACAGCATTGCGTATCCATTTCTGAGTAAATCTGGCTTTCCCGAAGACTCTGCTGCAGGTAGCAAACCAATTGGTTATCTTTCTGTCACATTTACAGCAGAAATCCATCATCAGCAATTTACTCAATGATTAGCAAGTCTTGTCCCTCAGTAAAATCCACCCGCTGAGTACCAGTGCATCAATGGAAGCGTGACATGACATAAATAAATACGCAAAAAATAAAGAGTTACATATTGGCTGAGGCACAGATACTTAACAGAAGGAAAGAAAAGAACCAGCATGCTCCTCAGAAATTTTAGTCCATAAACAAAATACCCAGAGGTTGTGGGTTTTTTTAAGGGAAAAAAATAATGTAGTTATATTTGCAGCAGTGTATACCAGAGAATATTTATTCTGAAGATTAAATTGATTGGTGCCATTTGATGTTCTAACAGAGTATTTAGGGAAAAGAACCTGGAGGAGAATGACAGCAGAAGTTGAAGACATTTGTTCATTGCACAGGATACAATTTTTAGTCCTTATGTTTCTCATTATGATTGATTCATGACTGCAAGGCAGTTTTTTTCATGAAGACATGACACACATATCATCACACCAAAATGTCACTGTCACTATCCAGGGGAGAGATGGAAAAAGAGCTGACTAATGTTACCCCTATGCGTAATACAACATAACTTGAGGACTTGGATATTTACACTATCATTGCTGTACCTGCATATTTTAGATTTTTTTTTTTTTTTTTTTGCTTGCAAGCATTTGTCGATGGTTTAGGAAAGTGTAGCACAGCAACGAGTATTAAGCGAACCAAAGGCATCCTAAGTATTCAAGTGGTAAGGGTTTTTTTCCTTACTTTAAGGAAATATACTGCAATTCTCCTCAGTTATCACCAGGTGGCCTTAAAAGTCTCTTGTTTTTCTGAAGTGGGGAATAGTTGAGACACGAGGAAGTGATGTATCTGTGCTGCAATCGTTCCAGGAAACAGCTAGGTTATAGTTCCAGCAAGGTTTATTTTTCCGCCTGTGCCTTTTGCGTACTGAGCTGTAGCTAGTACTGAAAATACTAAACGTTAAGGCTGCAGGTTTCCATTTAAATTGTGTCACTGAACTCTCCTTTTTTTATTCTTTTTTTTCTTTAAAAAATTTGGATTGTCAGGAATTCATGATGATGAGCCTTTTTTTTCCTCTTTTATTTGTCTCTATTCTGTTTATGAGCAGCTTCTCAGGAGTGCAGGGAAGGAAATGGAAAGGTGAAGGTACTACTCAAAACCTGGAAAATATTGTCATTGGAAGATGCTATGATTATATTAGAATTGTGAACCCTGCTGTTGGGTAAGTTTTGTTTGTTTCTGGATTAGTTTTTTATGTTCTGTACAAAATGGTTATTAATCAGAAGCCTGATGTTATGCTTCTAGCCATGAAAGTGATCCTGTTGAAGCCAACATTCTTGTCACTGTCTGGAAATAACAAAATAACTTTGATGGATGTAATATTTTAAGTAAAGTAGTGTAATTAAGGCAAGATTTTTAATCCTTCAATTCTTTATTTCACATTTCTTGCCCCTCCCCCCCTTACTTTCTGTAAGGAGAACACCACACAGAAATTACAGGGATGGTGTTTTGAAAGTACCAAATCTGACAGCACTCCTGGGAAGACCAGCTTTGCCCTTCCTGCCTGTGTGTGAGATCATGTAAGAAGGGGAACACCTCACTTTATAGCTATCCTGTGGTACTGAAGGAAACTGTTTAGCTCACCACCTGAAAAATCAAGTAGTAATCAACTGCTCAGGTAGGATTATCTGTGAGCTTTCATTGGCTGTGCTAATTACACAGAAGTGGAGGTAAATCACACACTTTGCCAAAAATGAGCACTTTTCTGTCTTCCTTGAATTGTAAGGGCTTCAATAAATAGGAAGAAAATAAGGACAGTCTCCTAGAGTTCAGCCCTTTATTCTGCCACTAAAAAGTTGCCCTAATAGTGTGAAGAGGTATTTTCAGAAGGGCCCTGACTGGGTTCCTGTAGTATTGAATTGCTGTCTTAAACAGGGTTAGATCATATTGAAAATATCACCTCATTTCTGCAACCTCCCATTTTCAGTTCCTGTTGCACAAGAGGAAGATAAAGGGCTTGAAACATTTTTTTGCTTTTAACAAAGGCAAACCAATATATTTCTGCACAATAACACTCTTAACTTACCAGAAGTGTTTTGTTTCACATTTCTTATGAAGGAAAAAGATCATCCTAATGCAAATAACACAGTGCTTGAATTTCAGTGGAACAGTTCAAGCTTGATAAATTTATAAACATGTCATAATAGAAGGTGGAAGTAAACTTTAAGTGTAGATTTCTACATTTCTACAATATAATATGTAATATTAAATATGTGAACTTAGTTAACAGTTGTGTAGGTAATCTGGTCTTGCAGTAGGCACTAGATAGGTAGAGCTCCTCTAGGATTTAACAGATGTCACTTCATTTATATCTGAAACAGGACATGAATAATAATACAGAATATGCTAAAATGAGCAACATAAACGATAGTTACTGTAGAAATTTTAACTGTATCCTTAACTGATTTGGACTTTTAGAGATGTAAATGCAATATTCTGGAAAGCATTTCTATACGTCTCATGTTTATGATAGTTTTGTGATCTAACGAATTCTGGTGACATTTTCACAATGTGATTTTAAAATTGAGAAGTTTGAACATGTTCATCAGAATATTCTTGCTCAGGGAATATTCTTGCTCAGGATAGCATGAAGCCAGGCAGGATATTAGGACCACTTTCCTGAATTTAGATCAGAAACGGCATTATTAAAAGAAGAGCTACACGATTGATTTCATATAATGTGGGGATTTTTCTCTTTCCCTTAGGTCTATAAGCAAATAATGTAATCCAAACAAAATGGAAATTTCATATTGCACAGGTGCAAAACAGATATTCTAATTATTTATAATCCTTTCTGTTCATTGGCTGTTTCGTAGTTGCCCCCTGGCCAGCTTTCATAGAGACATGACCACCTGGATAGGTTTTGCTTCGGAATTTATGTGCAAATTTTCTAAAAATACTTTGCTAACATAAAGGAAGCTAGCAAAGCTTGTCTTTACACTGCAACATAGTTAAAACATGAAGACGTTTATAGGAATATAAGAAAAACTTTTCCACATGTTAAAACAGAATAAGCAAAATGGCAGTTAAAAGAGGCATTTTACAAATGCTGTGGCCATGTAGAAGTGAGGACTTTGAATGAACATCATATTTGACATTTCCTAACAGGAGTACGCTAAATAACACAGATGTTCCTGTAGTGCTTTTCCTCTTTATTTGTTTATTTGTAGTATATCATGGAAGCTTTGAAAACAATTTTTAAACTAACTAGTATGAAATTAATCTTTTAAGTGTCTACTAAGATTAGAAGGAATTGTCCTGAACTGCATTCCTTCCCCACCCTATTTTCGAGAAGTGTTTTTGCCAGCTAAGAAGTTTCGAGTATCAGAGCAGAATAATCCTTTTGATTTAGAAGCTGTTCAAACCTGGATGAGAAGTCACGGGAAAAAAAGCAATATGGGAATAAACCAGAAAATTACTGATGGATTCAACTGTCAAGAAAGATGTTAAAAGTTCAGTTGATCATAACTTACAAGTACTAACATAAGTGCTTCAAATAGGAAGCTCTTTAGCAAAATGAGCCCTAAGTATATACAGTTGTCAGAAGCTGAGGTATAACTGCTTGAAATCGGAAATTGCGTGCAAATCCTTTTATTAAGTAAATCTGTCTAAACCTTGAAACAACTGATCAAGGATCATATTACATCACTGAAAATTTTCAGGTCAAGATCTGTATCTGCTTACAGTATATATGGAAGCATGACCAGAGATTACTGTAAGAAAATCTGTGGTCTGTTTCCTGCCTAGCTTATCACAAGAGGTCCTCTAAAGTGTCTATGACATTCAGTGTCACAAAGCAGCTCCCTAAAGAACCTGTACCAGCAGAAACCATGCTGTCTATGGATGATGCTAAATGAGCAAAACACTGTAATGGCAAAATTTGGTTTACTTATCAGGACTACTGTTGTTCAAGCTAGAGCTTTGCAATGACAGCTGTTCCTGTTAGGAAGGCATCGCTTTGTCACAGTCATTATTCTACCATTGAAACTTTTTAGCAACTCATCTTGCACTTGAATCTGACATTTTAAGAATAATATTGCATTCCAGCACTGTTGGATATTTAGCTATGGTTTATTTGAAATGGCTTTTTGAATCTAGAAAATTTTAAAAAACCCTTTTTCTTCAGTATTTCTATAGTGCTGGATAGCAAACTCACTGTGTATACCATACCTACTAAGATTTTTGTTGAATCATAATGTTTTTCTAATTCCACATTGTAAATGCTAATATTTTCCTTGCTGCTTCTTCCTTATCTGCTCCAGTTATGACTCAGAAGACAAGATCTCTATGCTCTTCCTGAGCTACATGTTTTTTACTACCCTGACTTCAGTTTTCTGCCTTAACCTTATATGGATTTTAATTTGGGTATTTGAAGGAGTTAAGAACAAGTAACTTTATTGCTTGGCTTTGAAAAAACAATTTTGCTATTTGTTTGTTTCAATGATTACAGTGAGAAGAATTGTTCACAGATATGGGAAGCATTTAAAAATGCATTTATTAGCAAGGATCCTTGCAGCATTCTACCTAAGGATTATGAATTATTTATCAACCTGTCACTGCACACAATTCCACCTAACAAGGTAATAATTTTTTATATTAACTGCCCTGTGACGTACAACAGATTTTACGTGACACAGTTCAAAATTGACGAGTCATTCTGTGGCTGACTTGTGAGTCATTCTTTTTGACCCGTCTGTAGTTTATAAACTAGACTCAGAGTTTATAACATGTTTCATGTGTTTGGCTCCATTTATTTTATGCAGCAACTTCTCAGTGATGTCTCTCTTTTCATACTACAGAGATCCCCCATTTTTCCTGCTGTGCTGGGAGCTGTGCCATAGTCCCTGAACTTCCTACTTTTCCTTAAGTTAGGTGCTCTGGCTGCAAATGCTGTGCCTGCTATCATCTTTTCCTTTTACTCCTCACAGCTAAGTCTCATGACAATGACATGTTAAACATTGACATACTGAACAAGCAAAAGCAGAAATGAGAGAGGACGTTGTTCTATGCCAGAAAACAGCAAGGGTTTGATGTGCTGGCAATTGCAAAGAACCGTGAAAGTGCAAAAGATGTGTTGTGCTTTAAAGCAGGTTTTCCTCTAGTACAATTAATCCTCATTTCTAAATGATACAAGATAAACCAACAAGTACTAGTGTCAATATAGCTTAATTCATGAGGAGTTCCACAAACACAGAAATAACTTCCAGACATATGATTTTTTTCACACCATAAGCCAACATAGCAACGTGAGAGATTTCTGGTAACATATATCTGGCTTATAAATATCTTTTTTTCTCCTTCTCCTAAATCTGTCTGCTGAGACAGGCAAAGCTAAGCCTAACTGTATTTAAAATAGGTCTATATCGCTTCTCATCAAACTAGTATTGTCCCTCAAGTCACTTGTGATCAGAATTTATGCACTGTAAAATAAAAAACTTCGTTCCTTTAAAGAGCTAACATTTCTGATTATTAGCTTGATTTTGAAAGAAATACCAAAACATGTTTTAAACTGTTGTCAGTACCCCATAATTCCATTGTGTCCACACCCAGTTGTTGGTACATTTCTTCTCTATTTTTTTTCCCTAGTCTCTGTTCTGGGAAAATAATCAGCTACTAGTCAATAGCTTTGCTGACAGAGGACGTCGCTACATGTCTCTGGGTGATACTCTGTTTGGCTTCTTTGCAGATTTTCTAAACTGGTGTGGGCAGGCAGAAAGCCCTGGTAAGACAATGACTACTATGTTAAACATTTGTCTGTAAAACCATAATGGAGACTGACTGCAGTGTTCTGGAGAAACTAAATTTGCTCTTACCCCATGAAAAATCAGGGATAGCTTCACTGTCTCGTTCTCTCTTGTATTGTGTGAATATTTAATACTGCAGTCAGGGAAGCACACAGTGAAATCTAAATGGTGCTGCAGTGGAGATAAACCTCTTTCTCAGTCACCTGAACCTGGAGCTCTCTGCGTCCCAGGAGCAGTTAGAACCATTTCAGCCAAATTACTGAATCCACAGAATGTCACTATTTGTGTAAACTACAAAGGGTGGAAAATTATTGAAAAAATACAACAGTTTTCAGTGCTATGTGAAATGATCTTGTGGGTTCAGTGAGTAATGCACAAATATATTTAGTTGCTTTCTAAAGTCACTTTTTATAGTCATTATCATATCTCTAATAGCACAAATCACATGCCTTCCTACAGGACTGGACTATGAATCCTGCCCTACCACGATGGAATGTGAAAACAATGCGGTGGAATCTTTCTGGAGGATGGCCTCAATCACTGTAAATAGTGTATTAGTGCTGACTTCATACATCTGCGAGTGTGTCCGGGGTGGTTCAGGAAAACATTGCCAGTTCAAAACAGATTTAAACCTGTAACTCTGCTGGATTATTTCCTCTGATATAAATACACTGTTTTAGACTGGCTGCAATGTTATAGCAAGAAGAACCTAACTTTAACCTTAGCTAGATAATGTGTTAAAATTCTGTCAGCTTTGTTAATATAAAGCATATACTAAGCACAGTAAGCACATTGTCTACTGATTACAGGTCCTAAGTGGTGTTTGACAGCCTTGCTGAAAACCCTTTAATCGCAGATCAAACTCAACAGAGAATGCCAAAATGCTTTCTTCTTGTGCTGAAGAAGCTACTTATAGATGTGAGAAAAT
This sequence comes from Aleadryas rufinucha, assembly GCA_013397815.1. Taxonomy (NCBI): domain Eukaryota; kingdom Metazoa; phylum Chordata; class Aves; order Passeriformes; genus Aleadryas; species Aleadryas rufinucha. The sequence goes on along the minus strand of VZTH01016391.1, from coordinate 78,744 downwards.
AGCTTGAGAAGAGCCACTAAATTAAACCATGGTCTGTTTGGTTCCTGTTGTTTTTACTGCAATGACCTGCTAGGGTGCTAGTCTAGTATTATTTTTTCAGTTCTGATATTCTTCGTGGTAAAATTCTTTCCTTGGTCACTGTTGTTTGCAATAAAATACCAAGTCATATGACAAATCTGTGAGATCTGAAAAGCACTGTTATCTATTGCAGTATGCACAGCACAGTTCTGGGGTGATACATGTCTTGTTGAATGGTTCTGCAGATGGAGGAGCTTATCCACAGCCAGGGTAAGAAAACTGACTGATTTATCTCTCCAGAGTCTGATGACTACAAAAAAGAAAAGTCAACCGGTTATTTGGGTCTTCTGCTGCACAAAAGCGTGGCAAGTGTAGCTGAAAGAACCTGTTGCATCAATGTCTGCTGAGTTGTGGGGACAACTGTTAATTGTCTCTAGCTGAAGGAATCAGTGTGTAGTGGATGGAAACAATCCTTTCAACTCCTGCATTTTACAAACTGCTGTGGCAAGCAGGGTGAATGCTCTTTGAAAGCTGCCTTTAAGTCAGCCAATATACTGTGGCAAAATGTGTATGTCTTCAAAAAGCTGAGTGTTAACGAAATTTCTCTTCAGGGACATGTCCAAGTAGAGGATATTGTTACAAGGAGTGTAGCCTTTGTCAGGCCTAGGAGCAAACTTGGTAATTTCTAAAGAGAAAGTATTTTTCCATGACCAAGAGTGGTAGTAGTTTGAAATCTATTATGGTTTCAGAAAGCAAAAAAAAAAAAAGCTTGTTTAGGAGGATAATAACAAAAATGAGCTTCCTCTTCTCCTTAGTTCCTTTTATACTAAAGACAGGTGTATTTTTCCTGATTTGCAAGTGTACCACCATGCAGAAGTTCATCTAAGCTTACATTCAAATTTATTGAAAAGTACACCCTTTATAACTTTTACTATGTGTCTGTAGTGACTGCTTACCTGTGGTAAAAAATACCTTTCATTACCTCAGCAACTGTCCTGTCCAAGGCAGATCAAAAAATTGCATCTTTTAAAAACCCATAGAAGAGATCCTCCTCCTATGTGTTCACTGAGGACTAAAAATGACCACTGAAAAGGCAATTTTATCCCTGGATAGGAGAGAAACAAGAACCATCTTTTCCAAAACACCTACTGACTTGTTACTCTGTCTCCCACAACATCCATCTCCGTACACAGCTTTCAGCTAATCACAAAGACATACAGTCTCCTTGAGTTGGTCAAATGGTCAGCTGGGATCAAACCTTCTGTAGATGGTAACACCTGGCAGCAGGCCAATACCCAGAATCTAGTATGGATTCCTTATTTCAGAAATAGATTCCTTATTTCTGTTAATTTACTGGTTCCTTATTTCAGAAACATCTTACACACAATTAATTCCACCAGTTCCCTGGGTTGCCAGTCTGGTGGTATTTTAACCAGTGAAATCACCACTGGAACACAGCCTGCCAAGGAGAAAACAAAGCCAGTTACTCTGTTTTCTTTGCTGCGTATCTTCTGGTCCATTTATGACTGAATTTGTTTAATGAGCTCATGTTTGAAAGAGGCTGGAAGTTGAATAATTAATAGCAGAAGGTAATCTGAAAGATTTGCCTGTCTTTCTAACTATCTCTCTGGTCTGTTTTCAAGTATTTAAAAGCCACTTTCAAAGTTTATCCAGTTTTAAAGTTTGTACACTTAAATCATCATTAAGTCACCTGATATCATTTCAGTTAAGATTTATTTCTCATTTCATGGAAAAATAACTTTTCTCATTCACACAGTATGAATTTAGTTGTCAGATTTCTTTAACAATAGTAGCCAGTTCAAAAATGGATTATACTGAAGTCAGTTTTATGTTGTTCCTCCACGGTTTCTGACTCTCCTAGTTAAAGATTTCTCCAAATTTGGGAGCAAGCTTCTTTTCTTCTGGCAGTGACATATGCATGAATGAGTAAATGAGTTGGAATCTTTATTTTTTGTTATATTTTTCCTATGTGTTGGACAGGCTTGGACACCTTGGACAGATAGGCAAACCTGCTGTTGCTGCTACTGGTCTCTGGTCAGCCACTGCCATACCAGATTTGACCAGAGAAAGCAACTCTTGGTGTCTGCGTCCTCCTGTTCCACTCCTCCAGAAATTTAAAATTACTTACTGACTTCATGAACCAGCAGACACTGGCAAGCAACACATGTCCTGGGCTTCCATGTCAGAGCCCTGGTAGTTTGCCTGAAGGCACTGGGAGGACAAACCCACAATGTCACTGCTAGTCTCATCCAAGAAGTGGCAACTGACAGTCCCTTCTTCTTTGTGGAGGTCTCAGAAGATTTAAAAGGGTTAAGAGACACTGTAGTGCTGATATAGACGTTTTAGAAGACACACGATAGGAAAATAGCAAATTAGAGGAGAGACCTAGGTCCAGACTTGGACCAGGCATTCAGTGAGGACACAGCCCTTATAATCTTTCTGAGGAAAAAAACCTAAAAGGTTGGAAATCACTACACTTCATCTTGCTGAAAGGGTTAGAAATCTCTGGCTTTGAAATGCCAGCATCTCACAAAAA
>VZTH01016391.1:26265-76153 GCA_013397815.1 Aleadryas rufinucha | reverse complement strand
ACAAAAAAAAAAAAAAAAAAATCCATCTACAGACATTAAAATCAACCTTTGGATTTCATATCTTCTTAGATTAGGTAGTATGAGGAAGTATCAAATGCTTTTTGTTTTGTTTTTGCATTTTTAAAAGTTTTTTCTGGTTCACTTTTAGATGAATTCATTAATGCAGAGGAAGAAAAGGCTATTTAATTTTCATGTTCTTTATAGTTCTAAATTTTTTTTTCTTGAATCAGTTTTTTTGCAGATTATGAAATACCTAATCTTCAGAAAGGCAAAATCTCACGAATTGTCATTTGGGTTGTGGATGATATTGAAGGACCAGATATGTAAGTTACATCTTCAGAAAAAAATTAGTTTCTCTCTTTTGGACCTGTCTTTAAAATTTCATCTTATCTTTCTGTTTGATTATATTTGCATACTACTTAAACTAAAGTATTTTAGATGCTTTCATGAACACAGAAGACACAACCTGCCATAGAAATAAATTCTAATATTAGATCTGGAGCCAACTCTTGGTTAGATGTGTGTGTGGATCTCAGATTTTGAATGAAGATAGAGAATGAACAGTTTTACTAAGAGTCAATCTGAATTTCAGATTAAGTGCTGATGAGTGATATTTCTTTCACCTTGCCATATGCATTGTTTTCATCTTCACCCATTTTAACTGCTTGAAAATTTGTAGAAGCAGACAAATACCAACAGGGGGCTCTTTTTCTCTCAATAATTAATCCAGTAATAAAATGTAGGCTTTAAAAGTGTCTAATTTTGCTGGTAATTTAATTAAAGCAAACAAACAAATAAGTAATAAACAAATATAACAAAACTGATCAGTCCAAACAGAATAGTCTGTTGTGTATTTTAACACAATGCTGTGGAGTCTATGTAGCATAGTTCAGATTAGCATTTCTCAGCCTGTCTGTCTAAATCAAAGAATCATACCCTCTGGGAGGGAAAAAGCCATACAGCTCATCTTTGCGAAAGTTTCCTTTATTACAAAGAGAAGTTAAAACAAGCACTGAATGGTAATTTGTCTTTCAGTTAATGGATGCATGGCAGTATTTGTGTATTTAAATTAATTGTTTTCTATGATTATTTTGTTGGTCTCCATGAGATTCTTTAGTCATGGGTATTTACTGCCCAGCAGATAAGTAGCTTAATACTTTATGTTGGTGCAAGTTTAGAGGTCTCAGTGGGTTCTGTGTTATGCTAAACTTTCTTATGCTATTTGGACTACAAATTAAAAAATCAGTGCTAGGAACAGGAGCTGAGTTTAGGATTGTTTCTGGGTTTTTTCTCTCTGTTTTTTTCTATTATTCAACATTACAGAGAGAGAACAAGCTTCTAACAACAAGTGTAATTCTCATTTATTATAACAAACTTACTCTGTAAGGACAGGTAGCATCAACTTTACCACTACCTAAATAGTTGGCAAAGAATATTACAAACAAAACACTTACTACTTTAAAAAATTATTTAGGTCTTTTTCTGTCTAGTCAAATATTAAATGTGGGATTATTGGTTAATAGAATCTGAAAATGCTACACTGGCTGAAGCTAATCTTCCAGACTCTGTAAACTAAGGAAAAATTGTGAAACAACAGTAATGTAAGCAAATTAAACATAAATAGCAATGTACACTATTCTTCCAGAGGTATTATGGAATACAGAAGAGGCAAAGTGATGGGGATTTACTTTACTAATTCCATAAAGTTCAATGAAAAGAAATTATATAACAAAATTATATAAAACAAAATTATATAACAAAATATTATTGCAATAATATTGAAATCCTTCCTCACAGAGATTCCTGTGGAATTCATAGTGTAAAGACGTTAGAAACCAGGCTGAAAACCCTTGGCTATGATGTCACTTGCACTGACAATAACAAGTAAGTGAAAACCTTTTATTAATATGCTTTATTAGCAGAAGCACCTTATCTATTTTGATTCTTGCTGTTCAATACTGAAGTGCCATTAATGTTTTGTCTTCAGGAGGGACTGATATATTGGAGGGATGATGTCACGTTTTTCAGACTTGGCATTTTTTAGTTGTGAATTGAGCAAAACACTACATCTTATTGTATGATTGAGTGGAACATTGTACTTACACAATGTCAGACACAGAAGATGGCCTCATGTACTTGGATTCAAAATCTAAACAGTTAAAAACACTATTGAATATCTGCAGAATTACCTGTTATTCACAATAAGTTTCACAGTTCTGGTCATTCCCATAGATTGTAAGGTAAATTTAATGAGGGGAAGATTTAAACATGATAATACTGTGAATTTGTTTCATTTTTTCATGGTCTTTTTCTCAGTTGTCTGCCTGAAAGGTGCTAAATAAAATGGTATTTTCACAGGTCTGTAATGTTCTTACTCTGCCTGGATAATCCTGATGATTCTAAGTGTGCCCTTGCATCGTAAGTAAAAGAAGTTCAGCCTGTCCTCAGTGTCATAACGACTGAATAAACTATGCAGAAGTCAACAGTTTGACAGATCCCACCTCTGCCACCTGTTATATATCACCCATATGCAATACACAGTGTTCTTGAATTTGTTACTTACTGTGGACTGAGTTAGCAGTTTCTATTCACAAACTGTGCACAGCTGTCTGTGAGCACCTGCTGTTCAAAATTAGGTGTTAATGGGTTCTCATCACACAGTAACACTGTATATCATTGGTGATGTGAAGTTTGCATATCACTATTCTGATATAAATCTATTTCATTCATATAATTTCTTGAATAATCAAACTATAGATCAAATGGCAACAGATCTAAAGGACATTTCTCCAGCTATTGGAATTTTCTGTTCTAAATTGTGAGGAAGTTTCCTTTTAATCTTCCATTTTGTGTGAAACTTAATCTCTATATTTTAATGTATTACTTTGGGCCAGTGAGTTATCTACAAAGAATGCAGATTACATCCAAGACACAACTTCTTAATAAGCAAGCATTACTCCCAAACTCCCTACTTGTCCATATTTATCTTTATTATTTAAGGAGCATTAAATTAATTTATTATGTATTTCAGTGAATTTACAGTAAAGATTACTGTTTTCAATTCTATGTTTCTTAATTTATGTGCTGTTGCATATATAGGTACACATAAGATACTTGAACATTTGAATGAGAACTTCCTCACTATTTGGAATTTTGTAGCATGTATAGATACATAAGCACTGTTTTCTATTTATATTATTTTTATGGATAATCCATGCTTTATTTCTTACTGTTCTTTCTTCCCTATTCAAGCACATCCAAATTTTTGTTTGTTCATACCTATGTGATATTGCAATGATAACTTCTGCTATGAAATTCTTGATTTGCTGTCCCTGGTAATGGCAGCAGAGAGGTGCAGCTCCAGCTTGCCATGCCCCTTGGGGACGGGCTATAGTGCTTCATGCAGCACAGAAAAGGAGGTGGGTATCACCTTCAGTAACACGTGTCCAGATTTTGGTACACACTTACAGAGAAAGTGAGTGTTCCCTGTTCTTGCTGGTCACTGGAAGCTTTTACTCACCTTGCCATGCAACATTTATTCTCACATGCAAAATATATCCTAGCACCATCATATAAATATTACGAAAATGGTGGGTTTATAGATACCACTGATAGCTCCAGTCTTCTAGGCAGTAGATCATAGAACAGACTTCCTGTTAAGGCTTTGACTGGTTACAAAACGCCACTTGCACAGCAGATTAAAATAGGGTTTCCTTGTTCTGCCACTGAACTGTAAGGCTTTTGTTTACATGTTAACAGAAAATACAGTTATCCCCTTCAAAATAATAGCTGTGAACATAGTGACAATATTAACAAACTGGAAGATAAAGCACTTCACAGGACTTTGCAAAATACAATATTGTGAGCTCTTAACAGAAGATTTTTCTCCTCTCCCAGGTTATAAATAATTTTCCTCAAAGTTTTGTGTTGTGGGTATGTTACTCAGCTGAGGAAACCTGGATGAGAAGGCTTTTTGAAACCATTAATGTGTTTTTCCTTTCAGCTAAGGGATGAGCATGCAGTTCTGCAGTATTGCCACTTGGCGTTTGCAGTGTGTAAGCAGGGGAGCAGCTGCCCCTTCCTTTCCTCGGTGCTTAAAGTAACATAATCCCTGGTGTATTTGAAACACCAGTCTCACACTCTCTTGGGGTAACTACTGAGCAACTCACCTGTTCTCATCCTCCCGGGGAAAAGTTTCCTTCCTTGTTTCCTTCATGAGCATTGTATTCCATCGTGTATGCATGGCACTGTAATAAGTTTGATTCATTTCATATCTATCCCAAATCACAGTAGAGCTTCCTAATCTGAATGCAAAACTATCATTGCCTCTCCCTGAAATTTAAGTAACTTAAATACTACAAGCCAATGAATACTTACATTCTTCCCAAAATCACTTAATTCTCTGCAGTAAACAACACCACCTCCATTGAAACTAGCTGCCTTTTCAGAAAGAGCCTTAAGCAGAAGCATATAAATTATTTGATGTTTATCTTCTTGGGTATGTTTTCTGTGTGGATGGATCCCCGCTCTGTGGTGGTCCATTAAGTGACATGGTGGCAGTTTGGTCAGTAGGGGTATCACTATTTGGAGGGTGTATCTGAGAGGAAAAGTTTGCTTTGCAGAGTATGTGTTCTCAATGTTCACACTTCCATAATAAACAGCGAAACAGGCATGCAGGCTCTTGATGCATTCCCTTTCACGAGGGCTGTTTGCTATTACAAGGCTGATAGCTGCCCTCTCAGCCTCCAGAGAATAATGTCCTGAGCTCAAAAACATCAGAGTTGGCCAAGTGACCTTTTTTGTCACCACAACTCCTGTTACATTGGCATAGTAAAGGAGAGAGCTGGGTCAAGGTAGCAGAAGGATGGCCTAGAAGGTGCTGTAATATACTTGGGGTATCTTGCATAGTGGTAGTGCCCCTTAACTCCTCTCCAGACTTGAACTATGTTCCTGCTGAGTCAAATTTGGACTTTGGCTTGTTAAGGTGACACCCTGATGTTAGAAAAAACTTGTGCATGAAAAATGCCCACTAGATGGCATAGATGGCTTACAAATGTAAGCAGGAAGGAAGCCAGATGCAATTGTAGTGGTGGTATGTATTACTTGCATTATTGCAATGTCAGGGAGACTTAGAAGTAGATCTGGATTCTGCTGTACCAAGTGCTGTGAAAATACAGTCCTCCAGGACCACTGCTGTCTCAAAGAGCATTGTAAAATCACAAGCATAAGGCCAGAGACAGCAAATGGATGTGGAGAGACAAGAAGGCTCTTGTGTGAAGGTAGAAAGAAGAGTTCCCAGGGTTTTGCAAAAATACTCTGTTTATAGAATCATGACAGCCAAAGGGAATCCGTTGGCAGGCTCATATAAAGAAATTTCTAGCTTAGCACTTGGACCACAAACTTCACCCATGGCAACAAACCCCTGATATTTAAAAGAATCCTAACTCAGCTCTGGGCTGTGAACATCCTGTTTGTTTTCTCTTCTTCAGATCTGCACCAGCAGCACAAAGAGGACCTATATCTTCAGACAGAGGAGGCAGCTGGAACAGGCTCATGTTTGTTTCTTTTGTAGGCTTTTTGTTCAGATTTGCTTTAGTGTACTAAGTTAATCAACTGAATCCATATCCCCTGTTTGCCTTAGCTGGCTACAAATTTGGCTTCAGCTAATTTCTAACTCCAGTTTCACCCTGCTTTTGGGACTGGCAAACATGCATATTAAAACCTTGCATACTAGATACTGGTTTCTTTTAGTATCAAAAAATATCCCACTCCTGCTAGGAAGTATCACCCTTCATTTTCTTTTCTTTTATTCTCCAGAATTAAACTGAGAATAATACTTCCTGTTCACATATTTCAGAAAGAAAAGTGACCCTATGCCTGTCATAGATCACCCACAGAGATTGCTTGTAGTTTGTAAAACCATCCTAGCATTTGACCTTTGAAACTAAGTACTGATTATCATGTTTTGGGAAGACAAATCATAAATTCATGTGGGAGAGATCTTAGATTGCTTACTTGATACAAGAGGCAATAGGTAAGACAGTGGAAAAGTAAACTCATTTTCATAAGTGGTCCAGTATTTGGGCCAAACTTAAAAACTGGGGTACAGCAAGATTCTGGCTGCATACTTCCATATAGTATTTTACCACATAATATCAACTGTTTCATCATCCAGCCAGCTGTTCCTCAGCTGGCTGTTTCCTGGCCACTAGATAGCAAATAGTCAGAAACACCAGATCGAGAAAGTTCCACAGTTTTTCCACCATGATGTGATTTATGGTATATCAAATTCAGATAAGAACCTGCCAAGTCAGACATTGGCCTGCTTGTGGTGAACTCAGATAGCAGGGTTCAGAATACAGTGAGGAGAGAGCAGACGCCATCCTGAGGTTTCTTGAGTTACTTTTGTGAATTCCAGTGCTGCAGCTAGATGCTCCTCTAAATCACCAAGACATCCAGCTACCAAGGTGACACATAAATCTTCAGAAAAAAATAGTCATTCTACTAGAAAATAACTTTATGTAGATATTTTTTGCACATTCTGTGTTAGCTTCTGCATTATTTATTTGTGTTTGTATTGACTGGTTGCCAGGAAACTGGGAGAGGATGTTCCTTTTATCTCAGTGAATCTGATTTAAGGGTCCATAGTAGATTTACATCCTTTCAATCCTTGATACAACTGTATCACGTTGTATGTTTGAAAGATAAAATACTTAAAATACTTGTTGCGTATTTGTCTTGCTTCCCTGCCTGTAATAAGCTTTAATTTGGTTTTAACTCAAATCTCTTTATATTACGCACCTGTTTGGGTTTGCCTAGGTCACAGGTGGGTTTAGGCTCCAGCTTGAAGGATTTTTTTGTCTGTTTCAGACACAAAAAAGTGCTTGAAGTACAAAAGTACTGAAATCAGAAGTTATGGACCTTTGAAAATCTGGGCTGTATTATGCCTCAGAATTGTTCCCTATCTGTGCTGTAACTTTAGTCCTTTGATTAGTTCCTTCAACATTCTCTTCATTTTTTATTGTTTTATTGTTTCATGTTTTATTGTTTACAGCAGCCGCCAGAGTAGTAAGAAAGGTATCTGTAACACAGGCATATCTCAGACAGCTAAAGCCAAGCAATTTTGATCAACTTCTATTTGCCCACAACAGATGACATCATGACACATTTTGGGCCACAGGCTGTAGAGGTAGTGTGTGGGAGGCTCCCAGATGTCCAAGCCGTCATCAGAGCCGGTGTGTCCTACCTACTGCCCTGTATGTGACAGTGTGTGTGAGATCCAGAGAGCAGCTCAGTACCATTAACCAGCCATGTGCCTCTTGGCAACCTCCATCCACAAGCCAAGCATCCCAGCTGGCCAGCTTTTGCTTTCCAGCTTATGAAAGCTTTCCAGCCTCTGCATGTAATTGACTCCAGCAGCACAATCAGTGCTGGCAGTTACACGTGGTACCAAACACACTGTAGAAAGTGCTAAATAATTGTTTTGAAAAAAAATTAAAATACAAAGTAGGATAGCTACAATTCAAACAACCGAGGTTATTTACTGCATAACCTTACATCAAGAACAACACACTCAGAACCTCCTGCAGTGTTTTATTTCTAATGTTCTTTCTTCTTTTCCAGTTACTTCAACTCAGTAGCAAAGACAGCAATTTCTTTTCTAATACCTGTTCAATAAAGTGTCTCAAACTTGCTTAAAAGACCTGGGAAGATCTGTAAAAATTTTTAGCTAACCAACTAATATAGCTAGTGAAAAAAAAGCAACAAGGCGAAGTTCTAGATGCACATGTTTCCTGAGATCTTTAGAGGCAGCAAATTTCAAGCTGAGTGTGAATCATTTGTTCTGAGTTTAACATAATGGTTTTAATCTGTGCAAAAGAACAGTGTGACTGGCATCTCAGAAGCTGAGGGCAGAAGTGTCAGCAAAGCAAGAAACAATAAGGTCATTTGGTACTCCCAGAGGGAGGGAGAGACATGAATATATCTTTTTTTATTTCTACATCTATAAGGATGTGAATAGTACTATTTGCAGATGTACGTTACACGTAAGTGGTGACAATCAGCCAGGTGAGCCTGTGCTATGTCTTAGCACTCAGGAAATGCTCTGATTAGCAACGTCTTATGTAGGAGCTGTGCCAAATGTGCAGAAATCATACTGTCCAAAAGGTATCTGCCCTTCTCCTTAAACTCATGCAAGGTTGGGAAAGTTCACAAATATACATTCAAAATGTTTCAGCCATTCATATTTGTATTAGCAATACTACAAAAACAGCTGTCTCCAGGTGTGAATTTGAGGGAGAAAATGTTTCAGATGAAAACAATATGTATATAATTTAATTTTGAGCCCTGATGGATGCCAAAATACTGTGTAGATCTGCTAATATCCAACTACTTATGGGAAATGAAAACATCATGTACAGGAGCATTACAAGGTGTTCTGCATTTCTGCAGACAGACCTGTGGAAGCTACTGAGACTAAGGCAGTATTTCCTGTTATGCCCATTTTGTGGACCACTTAGAAACTCTGTTATCTCACATTCTTCATTCCTATATAAAAGTAAATATAATCTCCCCTCCTACTAACCTGTTTTTTTCTGCTACATATGTTTCAGTCATTGTATCTGACAAAAGTTGAACTAATTCAGAGTAGTTCCTTTTTCCAGCATGTACGTGCATGCACACATATACATCTGCTCACACCTGCTCTGCGTGTTGTTAAATGCAAACTCTTGAGTGCTCTGGAGTAAAAAGTTATGAGAATAAAGCAAGGACAACTTGATCACCTCTCTGGCCTTTTTATACTGCTGGTGTTTATTTTTGTCATATTGGTCTTGATGTGATATTCAGCTGACATGACTATGTTTTTAATTGACAATCTTAAATGTAGTGAAGTGTGACCTGAAACCTCAAGAATTTGAATAATACTTTTTGTTCCATGAAAGCTAACTCTTTTGATGATGTTCTTCTCAACTGAATTACCTAGAAATAATTCTGATGTATTTTGCTTCAACAGTAATGTGAAGTGGAAGAAGAGTGCTTTTAGCAGAGCCAAGAAGTTTGGTTTAAAATAGCTCAGTATGGGGAGGCACAGTATCTTAATTTAGCCAAATGTCAGGGTGGCTCAAACATTTCACAAGTTTTTTTTGATTTTCAAGTTTTTCCTAATTCCAGCTTCTGCCCAGTCTAAATTTACTTGCCATTTTATGTACGAGGCAAAGAATATAATCTGTCAGATTTTGTTTACAATTTGCAGGCATCTGATTTCCTAGTTTCCTAAAAATTATGAAGGCGAACTCAGAGATCCTCATTCCCTTACGGCGGCAGCACAGTTCCAGTGCAGGCTGGCAGGGACACTGGTGCAGGAAATTGGAGCCTGGGAGTGTGGCACGTATGTCCCCTCACACCGTGCCAGTGCCCGTGCTGCCTGACTGCCCCCCTCCTCCTACCTTCTCCCTTCCTCTGTAGCCACAGCTAAGGTGAACCTGACCTCAGCTCAGATGAGTTACTCTGTATTTTTAGCAGAATATGTGAGCAGAAAATGATGTTGTTGGAAATTCTATAAGAGGAAAACAAAGGCGGAAATTACAGTATACATTTCCTGTCAGCAGCAGGCAGTGCACTGAATTAAGTGGTCTCTCACTCGTGGCCATTTGACTGGGAATACTTGTGGACTATGGAAGCAGTAAGTGTGGTGAGTTCCCTGACTGCAAAGACAGTCCTCCAGTATGTCTTGAATGTCTTATGCCCTTAGTTACAATACTTAACAAAGAAATATTTTTAACCCAGTAACTGTGTTAGTCTGGGCATCTCTCAGTGATTAGGCTTGGTATGGTCTGGCATCAGGCATGAGTGCTTTGATAAATAATTAACAAAGAATCAAAGTATTGTAGGCAGAAACTAAAATTATAAATCAAGACTATGATGAATGCTGGATTACCAAACTGCAGGAAGATTTTTTTTTCCCATTTGCAGCTGGTAAAGTCAAGAGTGCTAAAGAAATGACAGGCATTCTATCTGCTATACTGTATCAAAGTACAGGTGTGGAAAAGCTTCTAGGTCACTTTGTGCCATTTTGAAGAGCAGCAAGCAAAGAAGCAAACTAGTAGAAATAAGTATCTCATGGAAATTTTAATCTTATGATACCAAAGTCCAACTGTAGGACATTTTTACTTTTCCCTTTGATGAAAGGTACCACAAAATCGAGAGCCGGTATTTCTGCAATTTAGAACATATGCGCTGGGCTTTCACCCAGAACTTTCTGTCACCACTACACATTAGCATGGGGTTATATGACATGTATCACTTGAAAAGTAGTTAAGGACAGTAAGCATAACCAATAGCCTTGCAAATTGCAGCATCAAATCCCAGACGAATATTTATACACATGTATACAAAAGCATATTTTACATAGTTGTCAACTAGAAAGGATCTTTGTCAAGTTTCTTGGTTTTTTGACCTTTGACACATCAAATGAAGCCTTTCCAAGTGGCATGCCTACCCTGTATTGTTCTTTTAGGAGTAATTGTGTTATTTACACACTCCTGGAGTCAGAGAGCCTACTTCTGTATCAACTTTGTTTCCTTGGCTGCCTCAGTGGGATGGGAGCCTTATGGGTATTTCTCTTCAGAATGTGTGAGCAGCATTACAATTAGTACTGGCTAGAAAACAAGCACTCAGTTTCATGAAAGTTGGTGAGATTACTGCATGTGCTTTTCCTCTGCACTAAATTAAACCTTGAAAAATGCTTTGCACAAGAAAAGTACAGCAGCCTTGTCATAAATCATGGTAAAATCCCTCACTGATAGGACGCAGCTCTCACTTGCAAACTCGACTATCACAGCTGTTTAAATTTTTTTCTAGATTAAATATGTCTTTAAAAAATACTTTCTTCATATCCTGATTCAGGTAGAATGCATGAGTCATTAAACATGGGTCTCCCACTCTGCAGAGCAGTGCTTTAAACAATACGCTTTTGAAGGTGTTCTTCTAGTTTGCCTAGGACATCATTTTCTGACATGTCTGAATAGAAAGGCATAACAAAAAGTGGTGAAGATGATACAAAAGAATGAAGCAACCTGTTTCCCCAAACTGTTCAGCAGCTACTCCAACCTCCTTCCCCACCACAGCAGTGTGTTTGTATGTAAGAGATCTCTTGGCGTGTTGCTTTGTTCCTTGACAAAATCAGTGTGCAAACCCCAGCTATGATTTTGTTTTGTTACAAACCAACCACTTTGGCTAAAGAAAAAAGAAATTGGGAACTGCAGAATACAAGAAGCAGCACTGGTGGCAGCAGGAAATTCTTCAGGAACAGCAAAGCTCAGGATGCACCTGTAGAAGCACCAGGCTCTCCAAGAGAAGGGGAAGGAGCAGATGAGATGACACTGAAGAGAGCCAGCAGGGGAAACAAGCACAGAAATAGTAGGAAGACACTTGGTCCAAAGAGGGAGAATGTTTTGGACCCTTTGGGATCTTTGTTTACAATAAACAAAGGAAGAACAGTAATTGGTGTCTGTTACCCTGTCTCCCAGAGAACAGCACCGTCAGTGCTGTCATGGCTCCAGCTGGCGACAAGTGAGCTCCCATAGCCAACGTGCAGAGAAGCCAGTGCTGCTCAGACAAGGGAAAGGAACTAGGCTGTGCATGTCTGTGTGGAGAATGATCAAGGAATAGCTGTTCCCAAACAACCTTTCCCTGGACAGGAGCTTTAAATGCACATCCAGTCATATTGTTAATAATTTGTAAGGCAGTCAAAACTGCAGTGTAATTTGAAACATCTGAGCTAAAGGACAGATGTCAACGCTTCTGAGACTGCTTCGGGTATGTCTATGTTCGTGTCAGTGCATCTCACCAGTAACTTGACTCTGCTGAAATAATTTGACTGTTCATAAATCACATCCTAGAAAGAAACAATTTAAAATCTGTCATTCTAGTGCCATTTCAGCAAAGCACAACATCAATGGAAAAAGTAGGGAATTCTTTCAGAAATCTTAAGCTCTGTTATTGGCCTTGAAAAGTTCTTATCTCTTATGCTGTCTCCATAGCCTGGTGTGAAACAACGTCATATAAAAGATTTGAGGTAGTTTTCTATGGGATGTCTGGTAGGAGTTTCCTGATCTGGAAGGTTTTTAAAGAAATTAACATATATACAAAAAATTAAAAAAGCTTTTCAAAACATCCCTGAACCATTAATTAAAGAAGAACATCACAGGTAAACAGGCAAACAGAAATAACAATTCATATGAAGACAAACATACCTATCCAGGCAGTCAGAAAGATTTTGTAAGTTAATTTACTGATCAGGAAAATTTAGCACTTACTGATAAAAGACACCTCGTCAATGCTAAAACACAGTGTTTGAAGAGAGGAAAAGATACTTTGCTTCCTTTCTTCCAGTTGAGATCTCCCATGTGAAAGTAAGGATATTTGGAAGAACACAAGGTGAGACAGAAATTGTATTCTAGGACTCAAGGACTCAGAGTCCACAACTTCTGCTTTACCAAATCCGAAATGGAAATAATTTTTGGGGAGAAAAAACTAATTTATCCTGACACAGCCATGCCATAAATCTTTACCCAAGCTTCTCTTAATATCATCAATTTCTTAAAAAAATATTAATCTAAGAGGAAGCATTTCTTAAAAAGTTTTACAAAATCATGTGGATGGGTGTTAGAACCTTGTTGTAAAAGTCTGAACACCACAGCTCTCCATGAGACACTTTTGTATGCTATAGCAACAAATCTCCCAAAAGAATATCAGGAAGTTATCCAGAAAGTATAATTTCTTCTACTATCTAGAGGGCATTGTCAAGAAGATGAAGCTATACTCTTTTTCAGGGATGCACAGTGAAAAGACAAAGGACAGTGGTCAACAAGTGAAGCAAAGGAAATTCTGATTAAACATTTTAAAAAATCACCATGAGATTTTGTGACTTCCCAAAGAGATTCTCAACTCTTCATCCACAGAGGTTTTCAAAACTCTACTGAAGAGCACTCTGAGTAACCAAATCTAACCTTATACTTAGCCACGATCTGAGCAATTGCTGGGGCCAGATAACATGCAGACATCCCTACATCGTTCAGTGATATTTTGAGTTTTCCAAGAATGGCAATGACTAAATGTCTTCTTTCTGGAAGGGCCTGTCACACACACATTGTCCTCTTTTTTATTTCATAATGCTAATGCATAACTGGAAAGACAGCTTTATTTTTATAACATCCTCAGCCACCCATAGAATTTTAGCAGTCATACTGGATGCATTTATTTTAAAACCTGATGGCTAACATGTTTTATCAAGAGCACTTAAAACTCTAATTTAGGCAGCACAAATAATATTCCACTGCATGTTGCATTCACAGTCAACCCTTAAGCTACCTGGAGGTTTCTCTTATATGTAATTGACTTCAGCTATTGTCTTCAAGAAAACATTAGCTAGTTTTCCATCTGTCTTCAATTCCCTAAATCCCAGTATCTTTGGGGACCTGTCTGATAAAGTTCTTTAGTTCCACTAGTTAGTCATTAGAAAACATTCTGTAAATCATTATCACAAAATGATAGCTTCAGAGAATCATAGGTTGAGACACCTCTCAGAGACAAGAGCAGTTTTGCAGTGAGCCAGCTTGTCCTTACGGCTCTCAGATGTATCTCATCTGGACACAGGGACTTGAATTCAACAAGCATGCTTAAATGGTCCATTACTCAATCTTTACTATGGGTAGTCATTTTCTGCCCAAAACTCCTCTGTGAGTGTTGTAGGCACAAAGACCCTACGAGACATGAGAACAGACCTTGCCAGTGAAGAGAATGTTAAGTTTTTGAGTCATCTCTGCTTTATCAGTGTTCTTTGAGACTGGGTCACCTACCCTGTTCAGCAGTGGCTCCCTCTTTTTCTTGGTGTTTGTTCGGCTTTGCGTGTGTCTGTGGAAGCCATTCCTGGTGCCCTTCCACACCTCACCAATTTTAACTTTGATTTCGGTTTGGCTTTCTTAATTCCTTCCCTGCATGTCTGTCACACACACAGGGCCAACGAGGATTCCCCTGGTCCCATAGTTCCTGACTTAGAGACATCTAGGTGTTGCTACATCCAGAATGGACCCTTAGAGACACATTCACCCCCAAGTCATGCACCCTATGCTCCCAAGTCATGTCACCTGCTCACCAGCTCACACAATCACTCCCACATCCACACTCCCTGCAGCCACCAGCACAAGGGACACGGACCCACTGCTGTACTCACACCCCTGCACACATCTGTGCACACACAGACTGGAAAACCATCACCCAGGGAAGAGCTGAGAAGGAGTTGGAGAAGTCAGGACAGACTGCCCCGATCAGGCACAGAGCACAGCCAGGAAAACTGACCAGCCAGTTATTCATATGCAGTTGCCCTTTTTAGTCCCTTACCTGTCTATTTTACCACTCTTGGTCCTCATAATCTACCTAAATCCCTCTCTTGTCCCACCTTTGGTTCCCCTCCTAAATGTCTTATAATAAGTCTTCTGTGATCATGATCTGCTTTTCTCCTGTATTGCACAACATATCTCAGGAAGAATATTGCTTGGTTTCCCCACCCTGCCATTGCCTCTCCAAGCTCCTTTGTGGGTGTGCAGGTAAGCTTTGCCACATAATTTAAGAGTCTGGGCAATTCTTCTACATTCCTCCCAGATAGTCCATTCCTGCTTCTGCTCTCCCCTTATTCTTTCTTCCAGCATTTGAGCTTGGTCAGGAATTCCGGATTTGGCCAAGCTGGACTCCTGCCACAGCTTTGACTTCCTGCCCTTTGGAATAGGCTACTCTTATGCTTTGAGACTGTCCTTGAATCAACTTGCTCTCTTGGCCTCCTTTGATGTTCAGTGGCTCCTGAACATCACATCCTGGGTCACACCCACCAAGTCTCTGGAGAAATCACAGTCATTCAGTGACAAATATTTCTGTCACGCCAAACTGTGCATTTACAGTTCTATATCTGTTGTCCTTCATAAAGCCATTTTTCAACATTCTCTGAGCAGTAATTTTTGACCAACAGTCTGTTCTGATCAAAAAATTTCCCATCCTGCTGATTGACATCTAGAAATGGGTCACTGACTCCACGAGTTTTGAGAAAACTACTGCTAGATCAATTCATCCCCAATAAAACACAGGGGAGCACCACTCCTCTGCTGTACCAGGTCACTGAAACACAACCCAGTCACTGCTGGTGCCCAGCACCAGAGCAGTGGACTGATCTGCCCTGAGAGGTTGGTTTTGCATGTACAAACTGCAGAAGTGGGGCTGAGGCAGAGAGCTGCAGAAGATGGCAAAAGAAGCTGTGAGCGTGGAGGGGGGATCTTCATGAGCAACCCAAGCAGGTCCACTGGGCACTGTCTAAGCTTCTTCCCATTTGCAGATCTGACAGTTGATTGACAGATGGACCAGGTCAGCCAGTGACTCACACAAGAACGAAATAACTTTGTGCTGGTAGCCTTAGGTCATCTCCCACCCTTCATCAGTACACAAGTATTGTATTTGAGAAACAGGAGGGAAAAGGGATGGGGGAAGGAGGTTGACATGAGCCTGTGAAAATACAGGAGGGTTTTGTCTTGATCAAGAGTTCTCCTTTTAGATGTTGCTGTTGTGCTGGCTCTTTCTGGTTCTACAATTCAATATTGGTGCATCAGCCTTGGGGTGTAGTCCAGCATTAAGCTCTTTATGCATCGACTTTTCCACATTATTTACACAGAAAGCAGAAGCACTATCATATTTGTTAGATTTTACCTGTATTCTTATTTTTTTCTTTCCTTATACCCTTAACTTCCTGCTCAAGTCTTGAGAAGCAACCACATCCCGTATAGCCAGGCATGCATGTAGGGTAGTAAAAAGGTCACCAACAAAAGCTACAAGGCACAGTGGTGACATTTGGTCCTCCCACACTGTCCTTGTGTGAGAACACATAGGAAAAAATAGTCGGTTCCAGTCGAGAGAGCAGAGTGCATTATTGAGAAAGCGCAGGCGTTGTGCTTGGCAGCATGGGCTGATCCTGCACTCTCATTTCCCCACCCAAGCCCCTCTGCAGCACATGAAACAAAACAAATCAACTTCCACATGGAAAAACAGGCTGCTTACAAGTGATATGGATGAAAGAGATGGAAAGCCCCAGCAGCCTGTAGTGGGCAAACTACAAATAATGACTCATCAATTTCTAGGATGAATTCCTGTGCCCTGGGTCCAGCAGCTTGAGCCTGTTGCTCTGTGGTCATAGAATCACAGAATCACTTAGGTTGGAAAGGCTTCTAAGATCATTGGGTCCAAGCATTAACTTAACAGGTCAGGTGGGTCTGCTCTTGCCTGCAGCACTCCTTGGAGGACGTGTGCATGAAGCAGCCTGGATGACTTCCCAGTTCCAAACCCAGGGGGGTTAACCCCAAAACGTACCCTCAGCATGGAGCAATGTGTGTGCATCCACAACTAGATGCAGCAATAACAGTGAGGAGAGCTGGTGTTCTCCTGCCCAAGTGGTAGTGTGTACAGCAGCAGGTAATGGCAATGATCTGCCCCATAATGCTCCTTCTTCCTGGGGAAGGGTAATACTCATCATGATGACCTTACTTGCAGCAAAAATGAGAATTAAGTAGTCATCCTGAGAACACTCAGAGAGTGCATTGTCACGTTTGTGAGTAATATAGGTATCTGTTTTTGAGAAAGTAGTTTCACACCACTTTCTATCCAGCAATTCTTAAATATAAGAATGCCTAGGATCTAACAGTGTTTCTGTTTGCACTGAAAAGTCCTGGGTGCTTAAACACGAGTGCATTAGCAAGTCCACAAGTATCCGTTCAGAGGCAGATAGCAATTAAGAAATTATTGATTTTCCCAACAAATTAGTTTGATGCCTGAAGTGGCTACCTGGAAACAGAGGCTAGACAGGAATAAGGGAATAAAGGTGATATTTATTTGAAAGGCCTTCAAAGGTACACCCTGGGGAGTCCAGAGGCTACTGCCAAAATGGACCCCAAGATGGACGACGAGTCACGTGTTCCTCACACTTTTATAGTTTGGTCCATTTGCATATCAGCATAAAATTGCCAATTAAAACTTTAGCTACTGATGTAAGTTCTCTAAGCTCAGTCCCCCTTCCTAAGATGTTGGTTTACACATTTTGGGCCCAGGACAGTCTGGGTGTCCTTGGAGAACAAACCTAGAGACTTTGTTATGTCTATCTTAGCATGACAGTACAGCAGCTAGCAGGCTATAAAACACTTCAGATTTCTACACTAAGTAATACAGGATTTGAAAATATATAAGCTAAAGCCCAAGGCATCAAGTTCAGGAGCACCCTCTCACAAAAACTCAGTAGCAGGGAGACAATGTGCATGACCACACACACATAGAAAGCATTTCTAGTTTTGAGGACTGATGCACAACTAATTTCTCTACAATCTTTCAGGATACTTAGGAGAAGAGTTCAGGACTGAAATCTTACATATTTGAAAAACTGCAAGTGTCTAAAATAAAACAGTGAAAATACAGCTACATGTCTTTAAACTCAGTGGTCAATTTTACATCTACATTACTGATTGCTTCAGTGAACTACTTAGGCATAGGTCCAGTACAATCTAAATCACCTTTTGAAGGAGACAGGAATTCAGTGTAGCAATCCAAAGTTATAAGATAAATGCAGCAAACCCTCAGCTGTAGTTTATTAGTGGAAGCAAAGTCTATCTCTACACTTCTTACACAATTTGATGCAGGGCAGCTGTGTGCTAGCAGAGCCCTGCACTTTGTATACAAACCACACAGGAAACACAGAAAGGCTATGAACTTTCAAACAGCTTCTTTATGCAGCAAGGCACAGAGAGAAAAGGAGGCAATATCCTTTTGAAGAACTGAGAAAATGCTGAAGAGATTAAAAAATAATTTAAAAATATTATGGAACATTGTAGTATCAGATTAGCTGGCAAAGGTCTGACAGCCCATTACCTCATCCATCAGATAGATTTCATGATGCACCTGCAGCAAGTGGTGTCAGTTATTTAGCACAGCACAGTACTTTGGGTTACTGCTGTTTGCAGCCTTGCAAGTGGGAAGATAATTTCCCCTGAGCCTTGTTTACAAAAGAAAGGAGGCCTATGCAATTACTTGGTTTGCTTGTCTGTTCCTCTATCTGTGAGCCTTTTTCCTCCCAAATTCTCGTGAACTAATTAGCCAATTTCAACCAGAATCTTATAGACTGGGCTGCAGAAGTTTTTGTTATTTCTGTGAATGGAAGCCACACTATCCTGTTCTGAAGAGATTAACCCTCCCTGATAACTGATACTTAGACTGGAACATATAATGAAGCATTTTGTCATCAGAAGTAATCTTAAAGAATTTACAGGACAAGCAAGTGTAATTAGAGTAGAAATCTGTGTGAAGTAACATAAAATGATCAAGACAATACAACAATACTGAGGAGGAAAACTGGGTAACAACAACCAGGTGAGCAAAAAAGATTTGGGGTTGGGAAGGGAATGCTGATGCTCAGTCCATCTCCAGGCAGCTCATCTGGTAAGCAGGAGTATAAAGTGTTCCGTGTTCCCAGCAGCAGATATGGCTTTGCAGATGACACAAATGGGGTGTTTTTCATGTGCTTTAGATGGCCACCAGTGCAGGTTCAGAGTTAAGACACCGTTGTCCGTCTGCCAGTCTCTTTGTCTGCCTGTAGCTCTAGGTTGGGTGCAGTGAGGGCTGTCACCAGGAAAATAGAGAGCAACTTGCAGGTTAAATAACTCCTGTATGCTGCAGGTCATGCGCTGGGCCCAGAGCACAGCTCACCAGGAAAATTTACATTTTTTCAGTGCCTGCAGAGGAGGTGAAAGAAAGAAGAGCTGAACTGGATGCCCAGACACCGAGTTACAACAGCTTTTTTTGCAGGAGTTGGTGTGTGTGATTAGATGGCACACATTTCTTCACAGCTGGCACTTTGTGCTAGCTGGTTTCCTTGTCCCAGCCCATTTGCCACTTTATTTTCAGTGTTCATCTCAAACCTTCTCTAAATGTTATGACAGCATTTGCCCTGTGAAATTGGGAAACAGTGAGAACATTGCAGTCACTGCTGTTCCAACAAAACACTAAGGAAGATATAAGTTCTTTAATTATTATAACAGCTTCTGCTCTTTTCAGATCAAGTTCTCTCATTTGTAAGTTCTGCTGAGAAGTGACATCTAGAAGCTACAGGTGTCCACAGTAGTGGGGGTGTTTAGTGGCACTGTGAATATTGTGGTTGTTTTAGAAAGATTCAGTCATGCCTGCTACCCACCACCTTTTATCAGCAATTTCTACCATGAAGGATTCTTTCTCTCCTCAGCCATGCTTTGGGTGCCAGAATTATCTACATCTGACAGTAAAAAAAAGAAAAGGATAATCAAAATTTTGAGTGATCAGGCCTTGGGAATAGCTGGAGGATGGTCTTTTATCCCTAGTTGCCTCAAAAATATCATCCACAGAACTTGCAGGTAGAAGTGGGAGCTTGCTGCTTTTCTCTTACAGTACTCCTATGCTGTTGGATAAATTGTACTGAATACAGGACCATTTTTATCAAGTTCCCTGCTGCAATACATGGTGTCAAGGCAGAGGCTGGCAATTAGGTTCCTGAAGTATTTCTGTCTTCTAGTCTCTTATACCCACTGTCTAATCACTCTGCCTGAAGATTTACTGTAAAGGCTTTCAAAAAAGTACACACACCTTGAAAAGATTTGTTTAGATTTGATATCTTGGAAATTCACACAGCTCAGAGGACTCCAGAAGTTGGCTATCAGTTTATGAGATACATTGCTTTCAAAAACTGTGATTTTCCTTATAGAATGCAAAAATAAGCACAAGGAAAACAGTTCAAGAGGAATAGAGATCCATGAGCCCTCAACTGCAATCATGGGGGAAATCCTAAATTTGGATTTCAGTAGGGTCCTGTTTACAGTACTGAATTCCTGTGGAATAAAGTCATTCAGCTTAAGGTCATTGGCACTGGGAAAACTGCTTAGGAAAAAGTGAAACCAAGCTCACTCCACAGACCTAAGGGAATGCAAGGCCCTTGCATTGCTTTTCACCTCCCTTCAGCCTTCCTCATTTCACTCCATCTTCTGTTCCTCCCTCTCATCCCATTCGGGGAATACTGTTTCATCTCTTCTTTGCTGAGGCACTGTTATTATCTTCATCATGCCTCTTGTGGAAATATTTGAGAGCCAGAAAGTTTGCAAGGAGTGATTTCATGCTCACATTCATGCTGGGAAAGAATCTACCACCTTCTGAAACACTGGGAGTACGAGCTTTTACTGGTTTTTAGTGCTGCCTGCTCAACTCTGCTTGTCCTATTTATTCACCCTGATTAGGCTGCCAAGGGTTGCTGAAAGGAGGCTTGACATTTACTCGTCTTTGACACTCCTTATGCAGTTCGAGGTGTTACAAAATCAGCAGCAAGGGCACTTTCCAGAGCCTCTGAGTCTGCACTCACCTTATTTACTTATTAATTCTCGGTGAATCAATGTCATATCTGAAGAGAAGAAAAAGTTCACACAAATCAGGCTACTGAAAAATAGCGTTTTTTAAATTTTAAACCTTTAAATTAACTATTCCATTGTTCCACTCTAAAAGTGACTCAGATGTACTGAAGCTATGTATCTTCAACACCCAGAGCAAGCATAGATTGCAGTGTTACTGCATAAACTGCTTAAGATAACTAGCTGGTTTTCCCAACATGGTATTTTCTTAGTTAATGAAACTAAAATCACAGGTAGAAAATGCATGCAGAAAAAAACCAACCCAAACCAAAAACATTAAATTCCAGAACTCCTCTTGTATATAATAAAATACCACACAGTTCAGTTGTGAATACCTTGTGTTCACATTTACAGGATGGTGAAAATAAAGAACAGTCAACAGAGCCTGTCAAGGCAAAACCCATGTGCTTACTGAAACAAATATGGGGAAAAACTTCCTTTATGAGCTAATTCTTACAGAACTGTCTCTTACAGATCTTCCTGCACTTTGTGCACTATCAGCAGTGGGGACCATAGGGGCCACAAGCAGTGTCATAGAGAAAACACTGTTGTCTGTCTTAAGAAGAGATCAATCTATTATAACTGCCTGACCACTTCGGGTCTGGCAGCCTGATATGTCACTTTAAGACTGAGGTTTCAATTCTGCCAAATTCACATGATTTCTGGGAAAATGCTTAGCATGCCACCTGCCAGTGCAGGCTTTGGTCAGAGCACAGTATTTCTCAGGTCTTTCAGAAGCACTTAGGCCTGGCTGAGATGTGTCACAAATGCCCTTTCTCACGGTCAATCTGTTAAAGACATGTGCTTGGTAAGCAATTATTAAAAATCTGTTAATAATTTTTAGTTAGCATTCTGGCATTGCCCAGCCTCTTTTGTTAAGATTTTGAGATTTGAGTCCTATTCGATGTTGACTTTTTGACTAAGGAAGTAGAATTGCCCTCTTTGGAAAGTACAGTAAGGAACTAACTTCCCTCTTGCAATGAGAACTTAATGCTTCCTTAGATGATTCTGTAGTTGCCTTCTTGCCAGTTGATTCTGTAAAGTTGCCTTCTTGCCTTACGTAGAGTCAACACCTGTCTTTTACAAACAAATTAATTTAGAGTAAACAGAATAGGGTGGCTTGAATTCATCTTTTACTCCCACGTTAGACAGAGCATGTCTCTGCAATTATTTGAACAAGGACTCCGGGAGCTTTACGAGTTATTTCCTGGGGTTCACTTGTGTGCGTTACCGCCGATAACTTCCTGCAGCTTAACTCGGGGAGGTCATGGCAAAGTAAGGCACAGAGGGCAAACAGCATCCAGGCTCTCACCTTCCCGCCCCGAGCCCCGAAAAGCCCTCTTTTGGCTCTAAAGCCGGCAGAACGGACGGAGCCGGCGGGGCGGGGGCTGTGGGAAGCGGCCCCGCGGTCCGGACCCTGCCCCGCCGGACCCCCGGCGGCCGCGGTCAGCCCAGGGACCCCCGGAGAGCCCAGGGATCCCCGGAGAGCCCAGCGCTCCTCGGTCAGCCCAGGGACCCCCGGAGAGCCCAGGGATCCCCGGCGAGCCCCGCGCTCCGCGGGCGGCCGGTGACCCGAGGCGGGCGGGGGTCAGCCCGGCCTCCCGGGCATCCGCCGGGGCGGGGGCGGCGCGGGGTGCCAGAAGCCGCTGTCCCTCGGCGGCGGAGCAGCTGCCGCCGCTCCTCAGCGCGATGCCGCTGCAGCAGGGCTCTGCCAGGACGCGGCAGCGCACGGTCCTCCTGGTGGGGATCGTGGTCCTGCTGGCAGCCCTCGTCCTCGCCGTCGTGCTGGCCTCTCTCCTGACCCACGGAAGGCACGAGATCAGTCCCCAAATGCTGAAGTGGAAGGACAGGGGGACCACTAAGAACTTGCAAGAAGTCATCCTAGGAAGATGCTACAACTACATCACGGCGCAGTACCCAGAGCTGGGGTGAGTAGAGGTCTGGGTCATGCCTCAGGTGTCAGGTGAACAGAACTGTCTCTCGGCTCCACCTGGCCGTGACCATTGGGTTTGCAGTGGCAGGGAGAAATCAGGGGGTTAAGACTCCTGTTTTGTAGAAAAATGTACAGACAGAAATTCGGTGCCCCAGCGGTGGCTTTTTAAGGAAACTACCTGGAGAGGCAATAAAAGTAACACTACTCCTGGGTCAAAACATAATCATAAATGGATTTTGCAACTTCCCTAATGCCAGCTAAGACAAAAGCTGAATTCTAACAGGTTTGAGTACATGGAGGTGAAGCAATTTGCTGTAAAGCTGATATGCCAAAATCCTGTAATGTGACACCGCAGTCCTGTAACGAAAACTACGCAGGAGGGAGGGAAAGGAGAAGGTCCAACATAGATTTATAGGACAGACAAAAATGTTAGAAAATCACTGGGAAATATCTTGGGGTTATTCAAAACGGATGTTTTTAGCATGTGGATAAGACATCTCAATGAGCACAGATAGCTTGCATGGAGAAATAGAGGTGGATCACAACACCAGCTCAGCAGTCCCCAGCAGCACCTTACCCCAGACGTGGTCCTTGCTCAGCACATCACAGTGGGTAGTGCAGCACCCCAGGCAACCCATCCCTCCTCTCCTGCAGAAGAGATTCCATGGACTCTGTCCAGGTCTGCAAGTGTATTAGAGCTGAGAACTGATTTTCTGATCCCCTTGTTGGCAGAGAAAGGGAAAGTATGAAATAAGGAGTTCCCTGGGCCCCCCAGCAGGTACTGGGGACACCCAGACCCTCAGGACAGGATCCGGAGTATCCGGGCGTCTCTCAGCAGGGAACCATCCATCCCTTCTGTGGCACCAGCTGTGCTGCAGTGAGCCTCTGGCAGACTTTTCCAGCACCCTGGGCTGAGTGCTGTGGGGCTGCCCCACGCCTTGGCCAGTTCACAGAATCATTCTGGTCTTTGTCCTAAAAAAGGCAATTGCCATCACTTGTTTTCATGACATTGAGCTGATGAGAACAAAGCTGTATATAGTTTGCTTGCATTTGGGTTTCTTTTGGCTTTGGATATCCTGTGCTGTATGAAAAAGCTGAATTGCAGTATTTGAAGGGTCATGTGGAAAATCATGGCCTGAATACACAGAGACTTATTCATGCTTTACATTGAATATTTGAGTGGCTTTAGTGAGGGGAAGGAAGATTCTTTTACAAATAAAATTAAAATGCTCCTGAAACTTGCAAAATCATATGCATGTTTCTAATAGGATACATTAATTTATTAAAGAAGTATACACTCAATATTTAAATATGAAATTGTTTTCAAGCCTAATAGCCTTTATTACATGGGCTCGTTTCATTCAAATTGGAGTGCTGAAGATGTGAAAAGCACTTTTGTGTGAATATGCTTTCAGCCACTGCCACGTATGTTTTCACTGACAACACAGTCTGAATCTGGACTAAGAATATCACTAGGGATGATTTGTTTAGGCAATTAATTCAAGGACAGTTTTAAAAATATCACAAATCCATGATCACAAGTTTTCTAAAAAGTTTGTTATTACAAGGAGTAATATTTTGTGCTATTCATAATCCAACAGCATTTAATAGCTTTGTGGCTGTGAGCTCACTTTCTTTCAGATTAAATGACTTCTGTATAGTAGGACCCTTTTTTGTTTTGTTTTATTTTATTTAAGAGACGATTGTTTCTGAGGCATAGAGCACAGAAGAAGGAAAAATATGTCTGTTTATGTACATCTGAAATGTTCAGAGGTTTCCTGAATGGAGAATTAAATGTAGATGCTTTTCTGGGAATCAAACCCAAGATTGCTCATTTCTGATTGCACTGAGCTCTGTGCAGTTTGTGTGCAACCAGCCACCTCTGTCACTGGCACTTTCTAATAATGACATGGGTGCCTTTAGGACACATCAGAGAGTGGGATCTTTCATCCCTCTCTCTTTCATCATTAATGTAGGCCTTGGATCCTCCATTGAATGGGATCTGTGGTGCACTTAATCAAAGAGAAGAGTAGGAACAAGGAACTGCAGAAATATGAGCAGGCTAATGAGCTGAGCAAGTTGTGCCCTGTACTCTGCCAGGACTGTTGCTGCTGCTACTTCCCACCATGGGAACCTCACTGTCTTGGTTAGAAATCTTCTCATTTTCTCATAAATTTGTCCATATTCTGTTCTTGCCCTTTTAATCTTACACTGAAGTGCGCATTTGTTTAAAAAATATCTGCTTTTAGGAAACTCATGGACATTTCCTTGTATTTTTACTTATATCAGAGTCACTAAGTTCCACCTTTGATGATATTTTCTGAACATAAAATCTATTCACTGGGGTAGTTAGTGAGCGTGACATTTACTGCATTTTGGAGTGCTATACTTCAAATTGGAATAGTTGGCAGGTTTTGAAAAAAAGGGGGATTGTTGACATAAGACAATGGATTTTATACTGGTTTTAGCTATCACAGATGGATTTAACAGAGTTCACAAGTCTACAGCCCCCATTTAGCTCTGCTTTTGCAACTGTGTGCTGTAAATCACGTGAAAAGGCCTCTGACATGCTAATGTACACCTTCATTATCGCAACTCTTTAATCCATGAGGATACCTCCTTGCACTCTCCCTCAGCTTACTGGAGCCCTTACACCACGCCCAGCCAGCTTGCTCTGGTCATGCTCTTCTGCTTTCCAGTACAATCTTTGGGCTGAACCCCAGCCCAGTGAGGCCACTGAAAGGCTGCTGCTGTCCGCAGTTGAGTTTTGTAAACACCTCGTGCAATCAGATTTTGTCCTGTTGATTAGCTTATTCTTGAAATTCATCAAAACTCTGCACTGAACTTGCTCACAAAGGGACATTTCTCTGGTACTGTATTACAGCATCTCCTGGTAATAATTTTGTTCAACTGCCGGTGTGCAATACAATCCTCAGGTTTATTTCTGCTGCTAGCTGGCTGACTCTTTTCATTTGTACACATGCAATTTCCTCAGTCTTCCTGCATAAAACCGTTGTCATGACAAAGTTCATGAGAAAGAGGAAGGGAATAACAAACATTTCAATAAAGCATTTTCAATATTAGCCCTATTTTTTAGGACAAGAATGTGGATAATATAACAGCAGGCTTTAGGGGGTTTGTTCCCTGCACACAGAGTCACACACCTACACACTGACAGTAAAGAATAATACTTCTCTTTTGACTTCCCTGGAAAATACTGGCTCCAAAGCAATAGTTTGTTGCAGCTTGGTAGTCTTACCTCTTTTTCAACATTAACAGAAGCTAGAAGTTCTCATTTCACTAGTCTTGCAAAAAATCCCGCATGGCCATCAGTACGTATGGTAGTTTTGGCTGAATAAAGCCGAAGACAGTTTGGTCTGAAGTAACAATTTGACCTCAAATTACTTCGTCCTCTCCTTCGCAGTAATACGGACTCCCTCTTGCGGCTAAGAAGCCGCTTGCCAATCTCACTTCCAGTCTCATGCAGCGCGAAGTTTCCAGGAATTTATCCCTGGTGCAATCAGAGCGGAGCGCAGCGGGCGCTCAGCGCTGCAGGCTCACCTGCACAGGTCAGGGCATTCAGCAGATCCGTGCTGACAGAGACCAGCTGTGGCGAGACAATAACTCACCCATCAGTCAGAGGATGTTGCTTATGATGGTTTGGCACCTCTGTACCTGTTGGGGGAGGAAAAGTGGCAACGGCTGTATCTTAAGTTAACTGGTTTAGGTTTCCTCTTCACCACATTTGAATTGGCAGGCTGAGATCAGGAACCATCAGTACTTTGTGATCTGGGGAAGGAGTGGAGAAGACACATTATCTAAAAGGTCATTGTCCCTAATGCCCAAATCATAAATGATGCTTTTTTTGGATCTAGAAATAACTGATTTTACATTTGCAGTTCGAGAGAATTTTCATTCCCAGCTAATCACTGCTGCCCCCTCACATCTGCTGTTACTTCTCAGTCTTTAAGTCACAGAATCACAGAATTGGTCAGGTTGGAAGGGATCACAGAGGGTCAGCTGGTCCAACCTCCATGCTCAAGCAGGATCATCCTAGAGCACATTGCACAGGGTTGCATCCAGAGAATCTTGCAAGGACCTACTATTTCAAAATTGCTTGAAGTCAGACCAGCTTATTTTTTGTCTTAACTTCTGACAGGAAGAGAGCACCAAGGGCACAGACGGGGAGCAGTTTCAATAGCACATGTAACTGCCAGGCCCAACAATGCTACTGTGCCTGACTAAGCAGTGCAAAAACCTGATGATGAAGCTAGAAGTGTAAAACTTCAATACATTTTTAATGCAATCTTGTGTGGACACAAAATATACTTCCCCCTTAAATATAATTACATCAACCAATGTTGTTTTTATCATTAGTGGAAAATTCTGTTATAACAAATTTTAACAGCCTATAATTCCATTAAATTTAGTAAGAGTTGGTGCATGTCCAGGAGAGCTTTGTCTTCTGACTGCACAATCATGAACGCATTTTGCCTTTCCATTCCTCTGCAGCCTGTGGAGATGGAGATATATTTTGTCAAAAAGAACATAGGAACCATGATTTTGTGTGAGATACTATTGCATTCACAGCATAATTTCTTCCCAAAAGAAATCTGGGACTTGTTGTATGCTTACTTTTGCATTTTGACTTCACGCTTTACTAGGCATTTTTAATCTAATTTCCTTGTGTTTGTTCACTGATTGTTAATGCTTTCCCATCAAGCATGGTACCAAATACCCGTGATTTGATTCAGTGTCACAAAAATCCTAGCTTTATTTTTTGTAGCCATGACATTATACTGAAACTTACCTGAGATTTGTTTTTTCATTGAGAAAATATGCCTTACATAAGAGAAACCATTACTGAACCAGTCTTCTGAAGAGTACAAGTTACTAGCCAACTGTAATGTGTCAGACCCTCTTAGAGTGCTCTGCAGATTTCTAAAGCTTCCTAATTTGATATCCATCAAAGGATTTAGTGTTTCTTTGTTTTCAAGAATATGGTTTCTAAAAAAATCTGTTATCATTGCTATGCCATCTTTTTGGTCCCTGAGCACACAAAAGGCTTTATTTGCACTGTCTGTGGAAGGGACACAGGGGCCTGGTGACAAGCTGAACATGACCCATCAGTGTGCGCTTGTGACATAGGCCAGTGGTGCCTTGGGCTGCATGAGAGGGAGCACTGGCAGCAGGGGAACAGAGAGGACCTTTCCCCTCCACTCAGCCCTAGTGAGATGTATCTGGAGTACTGGTCTTGTCACTACAAGGGAGTCAGGGACATACCTGGAACATATCTAGTGAAGGACCATGACGATGATTGAATTGTCTGAGATACAGAGAGAAGTTGAGAGAGCTAAGACTGTCCAGCCTGGAGAAAGGGAGGCTCAAGGTGATAAATACCAGATGAGGGGAGTAAAGAAGAGAGAGTCAAGCTTTTCTCAGTGGCATTCAATTGCAGGATAAGAGGCAATGGGCACTAATTAAAATACAGATAATTCTATTTAAACATAGGGGGAAAAACAGGGGTTTTTACTATGAGGGTGATCAAAGAATGGAACATGTTGACTGGAGATTTTGTAGAAGCTTCATCCTTGGAGATAATTCAAAACCAGACTGATCCTGGTCCTGAGCAACCTTCTCTGAGCCAGAGACTGGACTAGATGATCACCAGAGGTACCTTTCTTATCTTTCATCTCTTAGGAAATGCTTTTAGACTTGTAAGAGGTCCACTGGGAAGCTAGGACAAACAGCAGTGAAGAATTGTTTTGGCTCATCTCTAGTGGAAATGATGTTGATATCTTGTTCCTACATCTGGTTTGTCTTTCACCCTTAAGATGGGCACTTTATCATCATAATAACACACTGCTTATTAAAATATCCAAATCCTATCAGTTGTGTATGCTGTTAATGTTCCCCTCTCTATTTCATGTGCTTGTGTGCTGACTTTAACACCTTTTCTGTGTTAGCCTTTGCTATATGAAACATGCATAGCTCTGTTTTTAATTTCTTCTGTCCTTCAAAGTTATTGCAAGGTTTTCTTTTACCATTGATTTTCCCAAAATTGTATACAAGTGACTTCGACTGTTCTTGTAATTTCTTGGTAGCAAAGATATCATTACTAATATTAACAATTGTTTGAGTCTTACTTAAAAGTACACTTCTCTTGAAATATGCTGTACTGAGCTTTAATGGGGAACTGCAATACAATGTTTAGTAGGCACAAATAGACAGTGATTAGTACATGAGAATATAGAGGCAGGGCTACTGGCTGTGGAGTTTGTCCTTCAAGAGAGTCCTCATGCTGTTTAAAGCTAATTTCCATAACTACTCTGAGCTGTAAGACAGGAGTCTGTTTGGGTTTTATTGTAATCTTTTTCTAAAGGAAGTTCATTAGAAAGAATTTTCTTTCAGCAAGAGACAAGTTCATAGGGCAGTGGGTAGCTATCATTTATTTGTTCTTGAGATGATTAATCACCAGCATATTTATTTCTGCCCTTCTGGAGTATAAATGCCATTGCTAGGCTGTGAAAAGCTATCCAGTTCTGTGCAAAGCTCAGGCTCGGCTCTGTGTGGAAAACATTGCCTCCCATGCTTTAACTCCACAGACAAACCAAGCTCTGAGCGTCCAGCAAATTTAAGCGGGAGATGTCAAAAGATACATTGTCATTTGTACATGGCCAACATCGATGTACTGTTAAGGTACAGAAATGTTGTTGAGATCTGAATTTATCTCTCACTTTGACAGCCGTATGTCAACTCACCTGCCAGTTTTCTATATTGAGTTATTATTATATAAAAATTGTAATTAAATTACTCTATATTTCTCGTATACTCAAACTTTTTACATTCATTTTACAGTGTTTAGATATTTAATAGTTCTTAGTGCAAGATTCCATAGAATTTAAAATAATTCCTCACATTTGGGATAGTCTACACATGTTGCATCACTGTATTAAAATATCCTTGCATTAAAATCTCCTTTGGTTTTCATCCCAGATAATAGAGAGAATATTATTCTGTTTGTACTGGCCTTCTACATTAATCAGAAGTATTTGCTGATGCAATACTTTTCAACTTAGTTTTCCAGTGTAACTCTTTGCAGCTATTTAATCATGCACAGTTAGTTAGCTGCCTGTTCTTTGCCTTCTCTCTTGTTTATTGATTTTATAGAACTGACTCTACAAGGCAATGTCTTGTGGCTGTCTAAATTATAGCACCACCCTAGGATTGAAATTATTAAATGTTTTTATTAGCTTGTTGCTGAAAAGGGGAATATTGTTCTCTCCCACTTCTCCCTGCTTCAGTTCTCCTGTAACATCTGTAGAGATGTCAGTGATAAAAAATCATACTCAGAGGTGGTATCATTCAGCTGTCATTGCCAAGGTATGGCTAAAACTCAAGAACTGTTTAACACCTCAGAGCACCATGAGGAAATATAACTCTGCTTATCCATAGGGATAGGAGGAATAGATCCTTTTCCCCTCTAGGGTCAAATGAAAGTCTGTCTCAAGTGTGCAAGGATTAAAAACATATGCTAAAGATGCATTCTGTCCCAGGTGACAACAAAATAAGGAATTAGCAAGGAGGTCACTCACAGCTGTACTAAATCTCTGATCTGTTCCCTTGTCTGTGTCCTGCTGACACAGACCACCCTTAAAGCAGGGACTTCTCCCAAATTACTGCGTTTATGCCACGTCCCAGCAGCTTTAGTTCTATTAAAAACAAACAAACAAGCAAAACAAAACAAAACAAAACAATGTAGTGAAAATTCATGTTATGGGGTGGGGGGGAAGTGAAGCTGCATTATGCCATTGACTATTTCCCTGCTGTAACATACTTTAATTTAGATTGCTTTTATAGAAGTGTTTTTACAAGTTTAATATTAATATTAAAACTCTTCTAAAAATACCCTTTCTGATCAAGTGGCAAGATGCCAGCTTTAATTTATTCCCTCTATATCTGTTGATGACATGGCCCTCACTTGGAAGGTTAAAGTATAGAGCACCTGTGACCCTCTGTCAAAATGCAGTCCAGGTGAGACTTCTGCCCTTCTGGAGGCTCTGTTCCACTTACAGAGCATCTCTGAAAACACCATCTGCTTTAGCAGTTTGTTTTTTCACCCAGAGAGGCTGAAATCCAGGCAGCAAAACAATCTGCTTATGCAGATGAACTCTTCACTGGTTACAGCTGCCACCTCTTGGCTCGACCCTTCCTGGAAGGGTGATAAGGCTTAGTGTTGTCCTGCAGCACCAGTTCTCGACTCACATAAAATACTCCAGGAGCTATAAACCAAAGCCACAAATATTCCTGCCCTTAAAACCTTCTTATTGCTAACAAAGGTGAAGGACTGGTGTGATGAGGAGCTGTCACTTGCTCCAGATCATTCCCTGTACAGGAACATACAAAGCCCTGAGGTGCACCCAGCAGCAATCTCACTCAGTACTTCATTTTCCAGACCTCCAGGCTCCCCCTCTTTGCCGTGCAGAATTTGACTGTTCTGCCTACAGGCAACCTTTTCAGAAGTCATCTTTCTCTGAGACAGGGTTCTGGATCTCTCTATCCCCAGTCAGTTCCTCCAGTGCTTTGTTTACTGACTTTTGAACTATTTAATTAGCAGAAAGCAATACTTACCATATCAAGCTGCCAAAAAAAAAAAATCAAGCATGTCATTTTCATGTTGACAAAAAGTCTGTTACCAGAAGTGTTATGGTGGCAGACACTTTGCAATAATTAAACTAAATGGGAAATGAGAGGCTTTTGCTTATTGAAGACACTGAGATTGACAGGTCTAATTTTTTTCCTTCATCATTTTCCTCGCTAATTTTCCCCCTTCCCATTATCAAATACTAAAACCAGCAGACATTAGTGTCCTCAAATCTTCAGCAACGACAGTGTTTTGGTTGACCTCTCTGAATTCACATCTGTCTGACGTTTAGGACAAAGACACCGATGGGAGAGTTTAGGTGCTATAGCAATAAGAAGAAAGCCGATCCATTGTATGTACGGCCCCATTTTCTAACTCCGTGCCCTGGAGATGGGTCGCGCTGTCCCCCAGCATGAAGAACCCACGCCTTTGGGGTTGATCTCAGCTGCTGCTCCCGAGGAGCTCCTCCTCCCACCTGATGGCAGTGTTCTCCTTGCTTTTAGCTCCCAGCCCGACTTCCCTCCGCAGACGTTCAGCCACAGCTGCCTGGGCTGTCCTTGGCAGCAACTCCAAAAAACTGCTCCAAAGCAGCAGTGAGACACGGCAAGGCTGGAAGTAAGGAAGGGAAAGCCAAAGAAATAAAACCCCAGAAATATTTAGGGCAGAAAAGGTAGCAAAAGGATTCTGAGTTACAGAGGGCTTCTTCTCAACACAGGCATAAATGTTACTGTTCCTTGCATAATTTCTGACATGAAGACATAGCTACACATAAGCTCACATGAAAAAACAGACTGAACATGGATGTACAGATTTCACTGCTGTCTTCAGCCATCACAGTTTACCAAGATGCAGCAGATAAATTGACACAGGCAAAGATAAAGATGGGTCTGTTAGATGCAGAAATGTTGCTATGATTTAGTTCCTTTGATATGCATTCTCCTCCTGAGATATCTGGGCTTTTACAGGTGAAGCCCATGCCTTAGATCCCCGGAAGAGTGAAAACTGGCTTTATGCCTTTAGGAGCTTTGTTATAACCACAAACATCCTGCTGACTTTTTAAAGGGTCAGATTTCTGAGTGCTTAGGTTCGTCACAATTTTGGCTGGTGGTGGTAGCAAAGGAAAAGGACATTCTTACACAAATTGCGGAGGTTCGATCACTGCATAGGTTAGGCACACAAGCTCAGGGAACTATTTCCAGCTCTAACTTCAGAGCCTCCCCACAGGGCCAGCCACAATTAAAATCTCAGGGTGGCCTGAAGACACTGCAGTGTTTTAGAAATAAAATTCTGGACCTTAGAAAAGCTGATATTGATTGCAGGGGAGAACAGGTCTCACCAGCGAAGTTTCTCTGCCTGGAAGGATGATTTGAAAACATGGGCGGAGTTGATTGAGTTCTCCAGAACAAAATCTGGAAGTAATTCTTTACTTGTAAATTTGAAATGGGTCCTGTATTTGAAGCATCTCTCTCAAATTCTTGATTAGAAAACTACAGGCAACACAGCCCAAGGGAACACTGCCCTTCTTAAGATGTTTTCAGCATTCAGTGTCAATCCAGTGCTGAACTGAGAGCAAGATGTTCATGGTGGAACTGAAATCAGTAGGGATGAAACTTATCCTTGATATTAAACCAATTAAATCAGTTTCAATTGGGGATGAATTTGCTCCGTCATGTCCAGTTAAAGAAAAAAAAATTGTAAAGCAAAGAAAAAAAATCTATGGTAACAGTGATTTACCAGATAGCTCAATGCCATCCCTTTCCTTCCAGTGTAAGGATACTCTTTCAAGGTTAGCCAGACCAGTGTATAGATATGCAAGAAATAATGATGCAAAAGCTGGCCCTTTTTCTAATATACACATTAAAATTTGGCTGTTGGGATAGATGCTAATGGAAATATTCTTGGCCCCAGCTTTCGCTTGATAAATTAATGTGATATTCATACACAAGGCAAATGGATAGAAATACTCAAATTTATTGGAAAATGCAATTTCTACCCCAGTGTAAGGACAAATGAAGGATATGCTTTGCAGTATGTATAACATTTGGATTTAATAAGGAAAAGTTTATTTGTATCTCAGCCCTTATTGTATGCTATACTGAGTTTAGGGTAGAGTCTCTGGCTCAAAAAGGTCTTAAGGCATATTCTTCAATCCTTGTTTTCCAGAGAAAGGTTGCAGTTTTCAAGTTTACGGAAGATTTCACAGCATTCTTTCTGTTAGTTATTATTTCACTTTTACCAGCATTGCCCAGATTCGTTTCATAAAAATAAAACTTGAAAAAATTAAACAGAAATGTAGAGTGTGTTTGTGTTACATATCACTGAATTTGGGTTTAATATTTCAGAGTCTATAATAGAAAAAAGGCCTTAAATATTTCAGCATAAACAAAGTTAGCCTCAAAGCAGGAAATCCATTATGCCTAAAGAGGAGATATTATGATATTTGCAGATAGGATGCAGAATTATTTCATATACAACCCAAAATACACAAACGAAAACCAGAGAAAGAGAACACCCAAGGCCCATGGCAGAATTATCTGAATTAGATAAACTTTATTAACTGGTAGAGTGAGGATCTCTTTTGCAGAGATGGTTTTCTTTCTTTTGTAAATCCAGAAAGAAAACTAAGTCAACACATTCTATGACTTGGGAGCAGCCTCAAGAGGAAAGTTTGTTTCTCAGACATTTTTTTGGCAAGGCACATTGTTCTTGTTTTAACTTGAAACTGTTCTTGCTGGAATTCTTAGCATATCACATGCCAGCAAACTTCCTATATTGTTTCAGAAGGCCTAGAGCTACACCAGGTCTCTGCCACCTCTGCTCAGTGTGAGTTAAAAGCTGCACACCAGACAAATATTTTCTTTCTGTGCTGGAAAAAAGGGTCAGGTGAAATCTTATTAACAGGGTCTACCTCAACACTGAGACTAGAAAGAATGGCATATCTTCCTGGAGCTGGGAAGGACCTTGCAGGTCCTCAAGTCTTCTCAGTACTTCTCATAAGTAAACCAAAATCACAGTTCTATGTGCCTGGTAACCTCTTTAGGATATGAGAAAAAATTTGTGCTTCATATCAGAGAAATAGCTTTCCAGTGGCAAATCAATGATTTATTATTATTCGTTAAAAAAAATGCATGTTGATAGGTGAAGACAGCAAAAATAAGAGGTTGTTTAGCTTTTGTATGTATTTTTTTTTACATCGATGATCCGTATTTTTATTTCTAAAACAATGCTGAAATTGCCTAGTTTCCATAAAAGCCGATCTTCACGACTTACCATTCTTCTGTGTGGTACAGCTAACAGTACCACACTGATTAGCAGCTGTAGAAGAGCCTCACCCATTTGCAGTTTATGACTTACAAACTTCTGTGATACTAAAGATACAGTTTGGCTCAGCTCTGCCAGGACTGTGCATAAAGACTCTTCTCTCAGGTATTGGTGACATTGACACACATCATCCAGTGCTGAGTTTCGTGTCTTGAAAGGACAGAACACTGATGCTTTGGATTAGTGACTCAGCAATCTGTCTTGGCATGATCTCAAATCACCTGGATGGTTTTCTTTGTGCCTCTCATGGCCATGACTTGAGTCTAGCAGCAGAAATGCTTTGTGTTATGTCTATCTCCTGTCTCTCTGTTTTGGAAACAAAAAAACCCATGGGTTTTTTATGGTTTCTTGAAAATTTTTTTTTTTCCAAGACCAAGGATAAAAGCTTTGCCACATGAAAGGATTAATCACTGGGTACCCAGCTGTCGCCTGTGGCTGTTAACGCTCTGACACAAAGCAGATTTCAGGAGTAGCTTAAAAAAAAAGAAAAAAAAAATGTACTGCATGGAGGACAAATCATTTGACAAATTAGAAACTGGAAACCATATAAATGTCTATGAGATGTGCCTGTGCTTACAGCCGAGCCCTACAAATTATCTTTATGATACCACTGACTGTGCAGAGCAAAGGGGACAGCTGCCTTTCTCTAATGTCACCCCTCAGTCAGCAGGAGCCCTCTCTTTTGGATGATTCAGTGTGTCCATGTTGTAATCCTTTGTGGCAGGGAGAGGTGTTTACAACTTCCCAACCCCTAAATAAAGTACTAAAGTTTGGAGCATGGTCTCTGTGGGTTATTTATGCTTTGCAGCCAGAGAAAGGTTCCTCCAGGAGAACATTTAGCACGCCCAAGTTAAATCCTGCTAAGTAAAACATGAATTCTTGCTGACACAAGAATGCAATGGCAACCATGCTCCCTGCATCATCTGCAGTTTGGCTTCTTACTTCTACAGTGATGTAACTGGAAGTGCATTTAAGCTCTTGAATGAAAGATAATAGTCCTGTTAAAAAGCCATCATTGTTACTCATCTTTATTTACCAAGACGTAAACTTGATTCATATAAACGAGAGGTGTGGTCCCTAATGCAACTGGGGCTGGCCCTGTGACAGACTGGCATGACATGAAAGGCAATTTGGGATGTGCCAGAGCTGCCTCGGTTGGCCATTTAGCTGGAGACCCTCCAGGCTGACGTGCCCTGTCCCTGCTCCTAGGCTGAGTTTCAGACAGCACTGTACAGTGGCACCTGATCTGGATCCAGGTTATACGTGTGCAAATCAACTGTGCCTCTAGCAAAGTCAATAGCTGCAAATTAGTGCATAAACAAAAATAATCTCAGCTAAATTACTGCTTTTGGTTTGGTCCCAAACAGCTAAATCACTGTTTTTGTTTTAGATAAAATTATAGATATTTTTTCTGTAGGGTCAAACTCTCTGCAGGGAGACACACGGGCGTATTTTTGGCTTGCTGTATCTGAGAGGACAGCATCCTTTGGCCATACTTTTAAAATGTACAACTGCCGCGTTGACCACTAGCCGCCCGGTGGCGTGG
Source organism: Aleadryas rufinucha (assembly GCA_013397815.1). Lineage (NCBI taxonomy): Eukaryota > Metazoa > Chordata > Aves > Passeriformes > Aleadryas > Aleadryas rufinucha. The sequence continues at coordinate 40,202 of VZTH01016391.1, read as the reverse complement.
CAGGCGGCGTCTGCTGTCCTCTTGCTCTGGACACTCCGGGAGGTCCCGGTGCGACGGCACGGAGCAGGGTTCTATGCAGCTCAAACCGCAGATGTTTGCCCCGGGAGCCACAGCTCGCCCTGAGGCTATCTGCCAACAGCCGATTAGGCTGTGCAGCCCAGATGGAAAAACCGCAGCAGGCGAAGGTAAAGACTGAAGGAGGATTCAGGCGCTAGTGTATTCCAAGCAATTTAATAAAGTCTCAGAGGGAACTAGCCACCCAAATCTGGCCGTTGGTCTGGCCCCTGGCCGTTGGTCTGGCCTCTCTGGTTTAATTAGCATGAAACTAAATAGAAGAGTGGGGAAAAGGGAGGAGTAAAGGAACAACCACTTAGGAAATGACAAGGGGGTGACATACAACCAACCGGGAAACATATTGGGAGGGACTAGTTTAAACTAGCCAACCAGGGATGTAACAAAACAGAACTTTCCAGAGCCTAATAGAATAATCAATGATCTACTTATTAAACATAACTTCTACTAACTAATAAGGAACCGGGGGAGAGAGAGGGTTCTAGAAACCAGGGAGGAGACATGTTCAAGGGAACACCTAGTAGGCGGTGGCATCACAGCCTTATCTCCTCCTCCGATCCGCCCTCAGAGGTGGAGTCTCGGGCGGGGAAATCAACCCACTTGTCATTCACCTGGAAAGTGGGTTGGGCCACCGCCACATACAACCTATAGGCTGAGAAGCTATTTGCTTCTCATGATTTGGTATGAATAATCAAGAAATTTGATCTTTTGGTTATGTAAAACCAGCATGGATCATTTTAAGGGATAAGAACATAGATGACATTCAAATATTGCAATAAACAGTAATTTGAAACGCAGGAAAGCGAAAAAGATGATTTGGAACTGTTCATTCCTCAGTATATACTTAATTTGCTGAAGATACTCTGCTTTTGTAACAGATCGTGTATTTGGTGCCTGAGCACAGATGGAATTCTTTTAACATCTGATCTAGAGTGTTTGACTATAACAGAGGGACAACTTTTCATAGACACAAATACTCATAATTATTTATTAACTATGTTTTAATCTTTTAGCAGAGACAAAGATTGCCTAAAAATATGGGAATCATTAAAAGATGCGTTCATTTACAAGAATCCCTGTAATATCACAGCAGAAGATTATCAGCCTTTAATGGAGCTAGCGAGTCATCCTATACCCTGTAACAAGGTAACAGCGCAGTGCACTGTGGTGGGATGGTAGGTCTGGGCAGTGCTCTGAGCCATGGGATCTCATCCATAACAACTGTGAGGGTCTGTAGGTTGATGAGGACGGTGTTTTGCTTTTACACTTACTGCAGCAGTCCTGCAGTTACACCTTTGGATCCCCGTAACCCTGTCCATGCTCTGTCTCTGGGAATCATCCCTGTGTAAGGCTTGCCTCAAGCCAGTACCGGGATCATCCCAGCAAAGTGACATGCATGGCCCTGTTCCCTGAGCACATGGCTCTCTGTAAGGAGCATGCCATCATGCTGTTAGAGGGACACTGCTTCCAGAAAGCTGTCCTTCCATGTGCAGCACAGAAGCAAACAACAAATTTGGTACATATCCTACGAGAACTAGTCAAATCTTTTTTCAAAATCCCTTAAAAGCTAAACATGCCCCTTTCCACAAAAAAAACCCCACCCAAAATGTTCTGCAAATGAGAGTGTTCAGATAAGAACTGACCCACTAGGGTGAACTTGCTGCATTTCAATAAAAACTAAAACTCCTTAGTTATCATTAACTTTCTGGTTTTCTCCTGAAAAAACTTCTGACCAGCTGTAGTATAGCTATCACTCACCAGACATTGTACCTTATTTCACAGTCACTGTTTTGGAGCAAGACAGGTGACCTTGCTCATCGTTTTACAAAATCCAACCAAAATTTCCTTACCTTGGAGGACACCTTGTTGGGTTATATGGCTGATAGAGTTTCGTGGTGTGGAGACCCCTCTGCCCCAGGTAATCTACACATAAACACAGTTCTTTTCACATTATTTTCTACTGATTTAGTTTAAAACCTTAACTGTCCAATATTTTGGAAGTCTGAAAATAATACCTATTTCTCAGGTTAGACTAAAAACCACAGCTTTGGATATTTTTTTAACACCAAGATGTTGCTTGAACTAACGGTTACATCTAGCCCTCTTTACCTTATTTGCTTGCTTCCACTCTGTGACTCCTATGGGACAAACTGCAAAACAGGAATGTCATTCAAGCAGGACCTGGCCATAGGCCAGTCAGAGTGCTGGGGCAGTGTGCAGGTACCCTGGGGGTATCACTGCCCACATGACTCCTGGTTTGGTGCTTAAGGCTAGGAACCTTTAAACTGGGCTGGAATTGCTGAAAATGTTGGGCAAAGTTTAATTTTTCAATGCAATCAGACAGCACTTGTCAAGAGCCAACCTGTTCCTGATATTTGGGACTGGGTGTTTTCCCTTCTCAGTTTTCTGAGAATTATTTGTGGTATGGCATCTGCAACTCCCTCCCTGAAAAGACTGTGAGCAAATGGGAAGACCTTTGAACAGATGCAAATTCCTTTTCCTCTTAGAGCCCTCTCCTCATGTAGCCTTCTTGCTTTGGTAGATGGCGAATCTTTTTGCTCACAAAGCCACATAAGCCTTTCAAAAATATTCATTCTAACCTTAGCTACTCTATAAATTTATTTTTTCTCAGGAATCAACTATGAATCTTGTCCAAAACGAAATGAATGTGAGAGCAACCCGGGCTCTGTGTTCTGGAAAATGGCATCCAAGATGGTAAGATCTAGAACCCTGAATCCAAAAGCATGGAAAGGCACTAAGTTCCTGACATTGCCAAAAAATATGATTTTGCAGATTGGACTTAAAACATGGAAGAGTAGAAGTTGACAAAATCTTTAGCTCCAGGCGTTAAAAACCATGGTGTTGGAATCTGAGGTCCCGTATTTTATGTACAATATTTAATGTCCTTGTCGTTTAGGCATTCTTTTTGTGGACAGAGTTTGAGTGTCAGTGTCTAGAACAACCCTTGGCAGAGCGCTGGAGCTCTGCAAGTAATACTCACAATTATAACAATTACATTAATTAAATCACTGGACTTAAATTGCTACAGTGAAATATATTTCAGCATGCTAATGTGGAAAGCAGCACCCAAATTGGCACAGAAGTTTTCCAAAAGGCTGAGAATCTCCTTGCACTTCCCAGCATAAACCTGAAGAGCACATCCTCCCATATCGGTATCTGGCAAGGTTCCTGTGATGTCCCCACTGTAGACACATGCCAACTCCCATCACAGGAATGAGATCCTGCTAGTCCCAGCTAAGCAATTAGCCTGGCTTTGTTGAATCAGCACTTTATGGGAACAAACCGCCAGAGAAAAACCTGATGTCCTGTATTACTTTAATTTTACATGTCTCTCAAGATTTCACCCTTGGTATGACTATCAGTAGATGACTGCTCAGATGGAAAACAAGTATTCCTGTATGCTCCAGCTCTCATGTATGTAAGAAGAAGTCTACTCACCATAAAAAAAAAAATTGTTTTGTGGGTAAACTAGCAGTGAAAGTGGTTCAGTTCCAGAGTCTGGGAGAGATAAAACCACCATACAGACTCAGGTTTGCTCAGCTGCAGGCTTCCCAGCCAAATAAACTCAAGATCTACTAAAATTCATACTTATTACATTAGAAAGTTACACATAATGAAATTTCTTGAAACTTTGCAGCTCTCAAGATCTGAGTCTGAGCCACGCTGTTTAGGAGGACATGAAAGATTTGATAAGTACAGTCACCTGCATTAATCTTTTTAAAAATTCTTTGTTGTACGAATGGATTACATATGTAGAATATGTACTTTCTAGACCTTCATAGTCTTCAAATATTTGGATATGAGTTTTAAAGAATAAAAAAGCAGTGATTACAGGATCCAGTATATTAAAAATCAAATCAAACAAAACTCAGTAATGAGTTTTACTAAAATATCAAGAGAGAAAAATCCCAAGCCACAAAAGAACACAGAGCATGAGTCACAAGGAAACAAGTATGTGATGGTCTGTGTGTCCTTAAACTAGTAGTACCTCTGTTCTGGCTTGTCCTTACTTCCTGAGCTGAAGCAGTCTGAGGATTACTGTGAATTACTACAGACAGCTGTCCCTGCTGGGGCTCTGGAAAGCCCTATAAAGACTGAAACCAGCCAAGTTGCTGTACCAGTCCCATGCAGCCTTAGACTGCCAATTCATAGCTGTCTAATGAGGCTTTATCACAGTTTTGCCATTGCCTTTAGAGCCTTTTTTTTGGACTGAAATATTCTGCAAAAATATTGTCCAGATCCTCTGCTCATATTAGACAGTTCTGAGGACATCAATGAATTCTACCAGCCACAAGTCTGACTTGGCACTGCATGTAGTGTCAGAGTGTAATGTCCATTGGTTTTGTTCAGTTTGCAGAAGCAGCATGTGGTGTGGTTCAGGTGATGCTCAATGGATCAGTAGAAGCTGGAGCTTTCAGAAGCAGCAGGTATTCACTCAGCACACAAACATTCATGTTTCTGTGGGGCTGCACGTGGTGAGTGTGTCTGCCTATGAGTCTCAGTGCAGAAGGGATTTTGGTAAATTCACCACTGACTGTTGTAAAGCTGATTCTTTTAACTCCTTCTATACAGAGACTGTAACTGAAATCCTTCAGAGGGTATGTGGGTGGGGTATCCAGTGTGCTCTCACTGCACAAAGTAACTTGATTATTACAGTTTCTTTGGTTTTACCCCACCAGACTATGCATCCTTGGGTTACCTGGCTGGAAGTGCAGCCTTGAATAATATTGAAAGAGGAATAATATGCTTGCTGGGGGAACAGCCATGGTCTGCCCCAGCTTAAAAACCAAATCCTGGCTATTTCCCTGCACAATAGCCAGGAAAGTGAACAGGGGAAGAGGCACTAAAGATGGCAAAACTTCAGCTTGTTTCTGTCTGCAGACAGTTTCAAAGTTCTCCTGAAAGTGAAATAGGAATGAGGAGAAAACATTTGACCATAAGGCAATTAAATAGGCTATGAAAATCCATTGGCAAGATAATGTTCTCTCTCTGAGTGTAATAGCAGCACTAATAAACACTGGTCTTTTGGGAGTGCGCTCTCTACATCTTTCTGAGTGTTTAAGAGTGTTTTGCTGTTTTGTGTTCCATTCTTACAGCATCTTTGGAAGTATTGAGGTCTTTAACCTGAATCCAGATAAAGTGTCTGAAGTGCACATTTGGCTTATGCAAGACATTGGTGGACCTCAGAGGTGAGCCACACTGGTGCACAGTGATGAGCAGGGTGTGGAAGGCACAGGGCACAGCTCGGGTCTGACAGCAACACTGTCTTAAACTCATGAAATCTGCGCTACATTCACCCTCTAGATGCTTACTGTGCAAGAAAGAATAACGTTTGTAGTGTTATTTCCTCTAGTATTTTTTGTATGTACTGCTGAACAGTTACAGCTAAGACACAATGACATTTCCCTTTCTTTCTAGAGGTCCCATGACCTTTAAGTTCCTTTCAACCCCACTGAGCTCTACAGATCTTTGCTGTGGGTGCAGCACTGAAGTCAGAGACCACACTGTTTGCAAGGGTAAACAGCTGGGAAATATATTTGTCCACAGGAATAGCATAATTATCCTGAGCACAGCCATTTCTGAATGCCAGAACAGGTTGTGGAGTCTCCATCTGTGGACATACTGAAAACCTAAATGAGACCTTGGTAACCTTCTCCGGCTCATATTGGTTTGACTAGGTGATGCCAAGCAGTCCCTTCTTACCTAAATGATTCTGTGATTTTTAGTAACTAATCTGTAGTTGAAATGCTTACCATGGAATTACTGATACCAGAACAGCGACCTCAAATCACATCTGAGCCTTTCTGAGTGATCTTTTTCATCCCAATCAGACTCATTTGCAGATCTGCCACATTTCAAGCACTAAGCATGAGGCTCTGTGCCTTTGACCCCTCCTTTCAGAGACATTTCTGTGGCTCACATGGTCGTAATGCACTGCCACAGCTTTTCCCGTTCTTAAGGATCTCCATGGCAGGAACAGCAGCCTTGGTGCCATGGATCAGGAAGCAGGCTGTGATGGTGCAGTGCAGCTTAGGAAGGAGTGTGGACCTTGCTCAGACAGCCTCACTCTCTGACACAGTTCCAGCTGCAGTGTTGCAGCCCCTCTCTTAGCCCAGACACCCAGAGGTGTCCCTGTTCCACATGAGCTGACATATCTGCCATGGTTCACGGGTGTGCATCTATGCAGGAGTCAGCTGCCAGACTTACGCTTGTGGTCCTTCGCATAAAGGTTTGCTGAAGAAAAGAACACTGAGTAATCTTTACATCAGTTTCCCCAGGCATGGCACTGGATCCTTTCTCCCATGGTTTCCCAACATCAGAAAAGCCATCATGCTCCCCCTCAACAGCTTGAAAAAAACAGTGCCCTGCCAGCCCTCTGGCTGGACACATCCTCCTCCTGTGACAAGTTCATAGCAATTTCCTTGTTATTTTCTACTTGCTTCCAAGGAGAGAGGGCGGGTAGCCCCAATAGTACGTATTCCTTATATCTTCTGATTTATATTTCATGTTGAATCACTGATAGCTTGTCAAATCTAGTGAACAAAAAAGAGCTTGCTTTGCTTTCTACTAATGTCCTATGTTAGGAACTGGATTTGGCCCCAGTAGTAGAAATGTGTCCTAAACTCTGGATGAGGAGAAGATTTTTACCCTGAGGCAGCATGTATTTTGCTGTGTCTCTGTCTGTGCCTATGACACTTGTCAAACCTCTCACTACAGCTTTGGGGCCCTTGGGCTATTTAATTAAATTAAACATAGAGATAAAGATCTTGAAGGTATGAGAGTGCTACATGATTTTATCTGTATTTTAAAGTATTTTATACTTTATCTGGACGGGAAAGAAATACACAAGTTAGGGCTCCTACCTATGCAAATGTGGTTGAAACAGCCCCTTGTCAGAATAGAGCAGCAGCAGCAGCCATAAACTGAGTCAAACAGACAGGAGGTGTTCATAGCCTGCTTCCTCCCATGCTTTCTATCAGTGTCCTCCTATCTTACATCCTACCTGGGACTTAGCTGCTGGCTTTCATGATTGGTCTTTTCTCATCACACACGGGAATTGATCCTTTTGCCCTTTCACAGATTTCAGTGAGCCTTGTATTGTGCTGCTGTGGATGGAATCCACCAGCAACAATGGAGCAGTTCTGGAGCACCCTGACTGTGAATGGGACTGGGTCATTTCCCACAGATGTCCTCCTGCACAAAGCTCTCATGCAAGACACACAGCTGAACATCCCATTGTTTCTACCAGCAAAGGCCCAATAGTAGCAAAGCTCCACAAACCCAATGGACTTTATAGCACATTAGCAAACAAGCTTTTAAAGAATCTTACCTATAATAAAGCAGTGACATAATGTGGGATTTAGGTGAGCATTTTGTACGCACAAGGAACACGAGTAACTGAAGTCTTCTCTCTACAGTGAATCCTGCTCAGGTCATTCCATTCAGAGGTTAATAAGCATCCTAGAAGAGCGAAACTTTAAGATCATCTGTGAAGACAACTACAGGTAATTATCCACTCTTACTGGTGACAGCTTTGCTAATATAAAACTAATATTGCAGGTTTACAGCAAGCTAGAGCAGACTTCCTCCTTACTGTCGTGACATCTCTCCAGTGTGGCAGGGTCTTTCCCAGGGGTTTCTATCCAGGCTGCAGCCCTGGTATTGGCTGGGTCTGGGGCTTGCTCTCTGCCTTACACTTCCCACTGAGCATGTTCAGTTGTTTTCAGGGAGGGAGCAATCCAGCCACCAGATTTTCTTCTGACTGGGCTTTTGCCTAAAATGATCTGAACCAAACAGGCAGATTTCATCACTGCTGCATACAGATAATGCAGGGTGCCAAGGGTGGTCCTTACTTCCTTCACCATGGTTTGAGTGTGCTTTCTGTCCTGCTGCTTTGTCAGAGAGTGAAGAATGAGACACGATAAACATTACTAATTGCTGTAATTTACCATTGTCAGCAGCGAAAAAACAGGAGTCTGGGAAAGAGCAGCCCAAGTCCTGACTTGCCTGAAATCTCCATCTTCCTTCTGAGGAAATGCAAAAGCTGGAGACCCTTTATCCCTCTGTGTGGGTTCAGAGACCTTCACACAGAGAAAAAATGTTCTTTAGAGACGTTAGAAAAGCAGCTAACATTCAATATTGCTCATATCTTATCTGTCAGGAACAGCTTTTCAGTGTCAAGGACTCATACTTGGATAAGTATGAGTTTACTTCCAAAGTAAACATACATTTCTATGAACTATTGAGTTTGTGACAATAATTTAAGTAAGGAAAAATTGGTGTGCAAAGGAGACAAATGATGGGTCTTTAAATCTGAAGGCAGAGCAATATATTCCTGTCTGGGTATTGCTGAACCTGACTAATGGGTGCTCTGCACTTCGTGAAAAAATTAATGCTGGTGTAGTGCATAAATCTGCCAAATCATGTGCTCACTTTCTGTTTGGGTAAATGGAACCTTTAACCAATACTCCCAGGACCTGTAAGAAGGTACAGATTATTTCAGCCTATGATGAAATAAGCCACGGGGCAAGGCAGGAAGGGGAAATAGATCACAGCTTAGACCCCTTGTGTCTTAGCACAGGGAGGAACCTGACACACTCATTGCTGTGTCTCACAACTCGCTTCCGAAGGTAAAGTAACAAGCAGGGCTTTTTGTCACAGTTCAGCTAACACAGATATAAACAACTGGGTTGAGCAACATGGACAATTCATTTTCCTATTTTATATGCAGAATAATAAAATAAAAAATTTACAGGTAAAGACAAACTTCAGGACAGTGTAAGTTGGCTTCACTCCCCTGCAGTCATCACAAACAGAACGACGTGGGTCTGTATCAGCTGGGCATCTGGCTTTTCATGCCATTTAGCAACTGATGCTGATCATTTTCTCTTGCTTTTTGTCCATGTCACCGGTGTCTTCCAGAAGTAACTCTAAAACTGGATTCACTGGATGCATTAGAAAAAAATCTCATCAAATCTGACATTCATAGCAACAGCTTTCTGTTGTAGCAGTAGGAGTTACCAGTGAGTAAGCCAGATTGTGAACTTCCAGCATGACAGGAATTCCACAGTCTGTACAAGACACATTTCTTCTTTTTTGCAATTTTTTTTATATTGCAGCATAGCTGATATGCTGTGAGGTCCGATCCTACTTTGTTTTGTACTGGCTTGCTCTTGTCCCTAAAAACACTGAAGTTACCTTTCTGCAGCAAGATCAAAAAGAATTACCCTAAAAAAAGCCATCTGCTTGATAAGCACGGGTGTAACATGCACCTTGACCTTCACATTGCATTCAATAACTGTGAAGTTACTCTGTTGTACTTGCAAAGTGATTATTAAATATTTGTTTGGTTTTGTGTCTCATTTCAGGCCCGTTCAGCTCCTTCAGTGTGTGCATAACCCTGACCACACAGACTGCAGGCTTTGCACCAACAGCACAGCAATTCCATGAAACAGTCCCCTGCACTACTGAAGAATTTTGTCACTTGTGTGTAAAGCTGGGAAAGATGTGGCTACATAGCTAAGAGTGATAACAGTAGCATGGTGTGTACTGAGTCCATAACCAGAAATCCTTGCTGTGGTACTAACAGCCGAGTAGCAGGAGACGATACCTGAGGTGTGATACTGTACACACACGCACACAAACACACTGTTTCTGTCTGTGGGCAGCGACTGAAGGCACGTGCTTTGCCCTGGTTTGCTCCCTCCTATACAGCTCCGCACTGGCACAGAGCAGGGATTCCCTGGGGCATGCACAAAGAAGAAAGAGTCTTTCTAGGAGAGGCAGAACTTGCCCAGATGAGCACTCGTCTTCCTTCCTGCTGAACAGTTAGGTAGGAAATGACCAGGGCATGCTACGCTTTCCCTGCATCCCAGTGCAACCTTCCCCAGAGTGGAACATTGCCCAGGGGCACATAGTACAAATCATGGCTTTCCCAGGTACTGTGACACCTCTGAGCAGGTAAAGCAAGCAATGGAACAGGCAGAGTGGTTCTTGCCTCTTAATGGGTATCACAGTAAGCAGTTGGTGGGAAGACAGCTGAGCTGAGCCAAGAAAAGACCAGAAAGTGCTCAGAGGGTTGCCTGCACCTGCAAGAACTGCTGAGTGTGCAGCTGGCAGAGAAAATAGTGAGGCTGACTCAGATAGCTCCATTAAAATCCCACTGGACACACCATTGCTGGTCAGATTACATTTTGTTCTTAATATAGAAGTAAACACTAGCCTCCCAACTTTCATAAAAGGTCCCTCAGGCCACAGCTTGGCCATCCACTGGAACAGAAACAAACATCAAACGGTTGCCACAATAAGGAGTCTCTCTTGACCTCAGTTTCTGCAGTGAAAGGTGATGCCTTGAGGTGTGTAATTCACAAGCACCAACACGCTGCAGTGCGCTGAAACAGCAGGTTTCACTGATTTCCTTTGATTTCTATTTTACCAGTCTCAAGTGCAGTGTTTATAGCAAAACAAGTATCTGAGGGCAGCTTGTGGCCGTGGCTGTGGTGCCTCTGTGCAGCGCCATGGACACTAAGAGAAGAGAGCAGGCTTTGCTGCAGATACACTCCTGGGTGCTGAGGTGACAGTGTAACCAGCAGTTGCCAAGCACATCGTTATGGAACTACACAAGCCTGTGTAATTTCGAGCATCTCTGGATAAACCTCGTCTCTGCAATAGCAATAGAAGGCCTGCATTGAGCCTGGCTGGACCACAAGACCACACCCATAATGTTTACATTAAGAGAAATGTATTTTTATTTGCAAGCTGCTATGTAACTACTTAGATGCATCAACATAGACACATACCAATACTTTCAAATAGGTTATTTCTGACTATTAGTTAAAAATTTGTCTTCATGCTCATTTTTGTACCTCTTCTGTTGCAATACAAAATATTGACTGTAAAATCAAGATCTAGAATAAAATTGCTGATGACAAAGGTTGTTAATTCAGTTTCACATCGTATGTAACCTCAGAAAGCTAAGAAAGAAAGATTCTTAGAAGACCAAAATAGGCCACTTCCTAAAAACAACTCATAAATCTATGAAACACTATGTGCAACCACCCAGGGAAGCAGAGAAACAGAGCCCATCCTCCTCAGACTGTGTTCTCTGTCTGATACAGAGAAGTCATTGTCTTTGCTGGCGGCTGGAAGTGAAGCATCCTGAGTCTGTATCTTGAACATAGACATATCTATATGTATTGTTCTTGGCCATAACAGGTAAGAAAGATGATTGTTCTTAGCAGTGATTGTGTACCAAGATGCTAAGAAGCAAACTGTGCTTTTGGAGGCTGAGGTGCACAATTTATATGGGCAACTGCTGGAGTAAGTGATGGCTTTGTAATGCAGGTGGCTGGCAAGCCTGGGCTGCTTGGCTCACATACATGGCAGAACATGACCAAGCTCATTACCAGCAAACATTTTTATTATTCATGATCACACATCTGAAATGCTGTGCAGACGTGCCCTACCAGACATGTATAATTGCAAATCCTATTGCTCTGCTGAAGATTTATCAACCAAAAAACCCTCCCAAACCAATACAAAGTGTCCCAAATTCACAGAAAATAAACAAAAGGAAAAATAATTATGCATTTTTCCCACTATGAGGAATAAATGTTTCTTAATATGGTTTGGAAAATGTTGGGCTTTGAAAATATGCTTTTAGTCTGACAAAGTTAACTCTCATAATTTGTTCAAGGTAAATAGGCTGGCTTGTGCCTCAGGCCCACATCAGACACTGCTAAAGAATGCTGCCCAGAAACATGAGAGGAATCTGAGTTACTGTGTGATAAGGTGATATCAATGTTATCACTCTTAGAACCACACAGAGCTGGAAAAACTACTTCTATGACCCTATCATGAGACCATTACTGCTCCCTCAGTCTTTGATGCACTCAAACTGACCAGTTTCCAATCATTAAACTAACTAGGAAACAAATGAAATATAGAAAGATTTGTTCTCCTTGACAGCCAGCACTTGGCCTTATGTCTGATTTCATATAATTATAGAATGATTTGGGTTTGGAGGGGTCTTAAAAATAAACGTAGTTCCAACCCCCCTGCCATGGGCAGGAACACCTTCCACTAGACCAGGTTGCTCAAAGCCCCGTTCAGCCTGACCCTGAACACTGTAATATGGGGAAAAGTCTTGGAGAGGGGTTTTGATTTTGTCTATATGTGTATTGGCAGCACATTGTGCAGTGGTTCTGGGTCCCCCTGCACTCTGGCAACAGGGGAGTGGTTTGGGATGGAACCTGATGTAGTGGCAGCACTGCAGTGTTTATCAGCATGAGGCAGAAATTTCACCTTGCTGTTTTTGGGCTACCCTTCTTGCAGGTACCTGGGAAGACTCCCTGATATTCAAAACAGTGACCCTCAGACATTGTCTTGTGTAAAAGAGCTCAGTAGAAAGAATAGAAAAATGAGATCAGCAAATGTTCAGGTAGGAAACCCTGCGAACAGGCTGAAAATCAGAAACTTTCGCTTAACAGCAATATCATTTACAGGATTAAAATGACAATTAAATGGACTAAGAGGCTGATCCTTCCTTTTAAAGAGCTTGAAAGGTGTAATGGCTAATCCAAAGAAAATTTCTTTTGTGTAAAATATGAAGGCTGGTGAAAAGATTAAAAACAAATAGTAGGCTGAGTGTGTATCCATCCCTCTGCTTTGCCAACAGAAATGTTTCATGAAATTCCTGATGAACCAAGAAGGGCAAATGGTCTGGGATAATATTTTTTTTCCTTGCTTGAAAAAGAATCTTATATCTAACTGAAAAAACCCTAGGTTTTCAGTTTGAAGAGCATGTTTATTTTCAGCACTGCAGTGTGGAGCAGGAGAGGGCAGCTGCCTGCTTGCTGTTCCTCCTCTCTTGTGTGGCAGTGATTGCTCAAATCAGAAGACCCAAGAAACACACAGAGCAGCATGTGCTTCACACCAGCATATTTCACAGCAATACAGCTACTTTAGCCCTGATTCACTTCATTACTGGGATTTGGGTGAAGTTGGAGGGAGAGCAGAGTAGAGAGGGTTAAAATCCATGCTAAATACTTTATATAGGATTGCTATCATTTGAGGTTAGTCACCTGAAAGTACAGACTTTCTCCATAAGCAGAAAAACAAACCAGACACATCCTGAAAGGATCTATCCTGCTCTGCAGCAGTGAGGGCAGCACAGTAGGGATGATGTGCACTCCAACACAAGATCCTTATCTCTCTCCACTCCTTATGAAAGTTGTCCAGATTATCAGCTCAAATTTATAAATCAGCTTCCAGGTGGTGAAAGTTGCATAAAATTAATCTCAAATATATTTCCCTGTGAGAAATATTGTAAAGCAGGAAAGGACATCTAAGCATCCTCTCACATGCAGCAGATAAAAGGTTTTTGCAAAGTATTTAAATTTTATAATTTCACAATCCATTTTCTGAGTATCTAAAGCCACAGTTCTAAAATTTGCTGAACATTTTAGGAACCGACTGTGTGATAATGAAGTCTTTTGAGCATATCAAATGCAGTCAATTAGAAAATCTGCTTTCTGGTAGAGAAAAATAAATTGTTATTAATCTGCTGACTCTATTTCATATATTGTTTTCTGTTGACTGCCTGAATTTCCAAGAGTGAGACCACATTTCCTTGCTTTAGGTTTTTCTTTTTTTGCACACGCCATGCTTGCTTAGATTTCTGGCCTTTTTTTTCCAATTTAGTTACAGAAGCACAGCCAAAATTGCCTGATGGAACTGCCATGGGAAAAATCTTACCATTTCTTTCCTATTGCCTAATGGAGTGAAAATACAACAGGTGTAAATTATATTTACACCTTAAATAGCTTAAAGGGTAGCTTAAATAT
>VZTH01016391.1:0-26090 GCA_013397815.1 Aleadryas rufinucha | reverse complement strand
TAAAATAGCTAAAAGGGGGCCTGAAATTTGGGGGGGGGGGGGCGTGTTTCTCAATGAATCTAGAAATTAGTCAATTCAGGAGAGTGACAATAATGGTTTGCAGAGGACGGAGGGAAAACTCTGGGGGAAAACAGTTTTCCGTTCGTACTCTTCTTGGAATACTAATCAAATCAATAGCTCTCCATGGCAATTAGACCTGGGACCTCTGCAGGCGAGTTCTGAACCTTCAAGGAATGAACAAAAGGCCTCTTGTCTGAAAACATCAGCAAAATTCTGATCTCAATGGGTCAGACACAGAGAGGGTGTGTAACTCACTGGACAGTCATTTGGAGCCCCATTGGGATGGATGATGAACTTCTTGACGAGGCCTTACACAGAGCCATAACTCTGTGCTACAAGAGGCTGCATCCAATGTTAGGTGACCAGAAGGAGCCAGCTTTGCTTCCCTAGGTCAGATTTTCAACATCAGTTTGTGGTTATGTGCTTGGTTTACAGTAGAGAAACATTAAGACTAAGAAGTGGTCTAGACAGAGATAAAAAAATAGAAATAAACAAAACTGTAATATAGATAACTCATTCCTTATGCTAAAAATGCTACTAGCAACAGGAAGTAGGAAGACAGTTACAGTTTCCAAAAATTTTTATCAGATGCTCTTAGCTTTCATGAGTAATATCAGATGCTGCTGACACGTGATATGTGGGGCTGCTTCATGTGAAGAAGTAAAATAATTACACATGACTTGATAAGTTTAAGCAGGTCCTGGGATTTCAAAATCTTTTTTTCATTAATCAAATACATTTCTGTTTTACCTCTAGCTGCATTGAATGTACTGCGTAGACAGGGATGAATTTCTATGGCTACTAAGGACTTTCTATGAGACACTGGGCAAAAAATTTAATCTTCAGATTTGAGGTTTCCTGCCTGAATGGGTGGCATGATAAGCTGATATTTTACAATTTTAAGATCATAAGGGTTATCATAATGTCTAAACTGTTCTTATGAATATTACAGCTTTTTAGTTTCATCCTATGTCATGCCTCTACTGTGTCCTCAAATTGTGCTTCAGCCTAACCCAACCTTCACAGAGCAGCGCTGGTCTCGTGCTCTCTGATAACAGGAGGCAGTGAAGCACTCGCTTTTCATCACAGGCTGTTTCAGTAATTGCCTACAACCATTACTGGAAATTAATTTATAGTTTGCCTATATTGGCCTGGTTGGATAGAGCTCTGAGCAACCTGGCCTAGTGAAAGGTGTCCCTGCCCACGGCGTAGGAGATGGAATTGCGTGATCATTAAGGTCCCTTCCAATTCAGGCCATTCTATGATTAATTTTATGATTATACTCAGGTGTTAACAACTTCCTCTTGTATCCTGTATTAAAGACAATTTCTTCTGTGGGGAAGGGCAGCTTCTCCTCCTGATAGGAATCCTTAATCCAGGCACTTTTCATGCTTTTTTCCTGGTGAATTAGAGAGATCGGCCTTTGTAAACATTTCAGGATGATACATTTCCTAGAATCTGTGTCTTTTTACTTCACCTTCTCCCATTCTTTATTATTCTTCTAGTGCAAAGATTCATCTTATATTCCCTGTAGCCTGTTGACTGACTCAGCTAGACTGAAATTCAGTCCCTACTTTTACTGTGTTTATCACTAATGAGTTATAATAAAATGATTACAGAAAGTATTCACAAGTTTGCTGGGGCAAAGTTGAGAGGCCAATTCTCTGCTATATAAAACCAACCCAGTTGTTGTAATAACCAGCAGAAGTGGGTGGACATTAAAGTCTAAATACTCGGCTGCAGAGATGTTTCAAGGAACCTCTCTCTCAATTATGTCTTTCATTTGGTCTATTTCACACATTATTTTTCATACTGTAACATCATGGCATCAATTAACACATTATAGTAGGCAAGGGTTTTTTTACAAATTTACACCAGAATACTTTCTTATCATTCGACCATGGTTAATTGATTACAAAATAACCTTTCCCTTTAATTATTAGCCCAAACATTTTAGTTTAACACAACTATAACAAGTTGATTTTTTTTTCTAATCCAGACCTTTTGTCACTCCAACCTCCTTGAGAAAAATAATTCTACATGGTAATATACATTCAAGTACAAGTTATATGTATCAAGCTTTACTTACCAGCTTCCCTTAACGCCTAAAAGATCTCACCAGCACCAACATTTCTCTTTCTCAATTTACCAGGAGAAAAACAGTAATCCTGGAAATTAAAGACCTCTTTAGCAATATCTGAGTTATTTCCTGATCTGGATACTAAGTTGAAACACAGAAAATCATGGAAACATAGGTGTAGACTTGATGATGCTCTACATCTCTTCCCAGCTCTGCTCAAGTGCCACACTTCTGTTCCACAAGTGTTCCATTTGGCCATAACTCTACAAATTTTCCCTGTTTATGCTGTTTTTATTCAGTCCTCCAGTAAAACAGAGATGTCTACAAGTAAACTAAATGGAAGGCACAGCACATGGACTGTGAGATATAACTGAACATTGAAGCCAAAAAGAGAAGATCTACATTTCAAAGAAAAGGAGCAAAATCACTTAATACTTGATGTCCTTTTGGTTTGGGCTGTTTGTTCACAGTCTCACAATATTGTCTCAAAGGAGCAGAGATAATTTATTGGGGGATGACTGATTTTGATCTCAGAAGTACAGCATGAAAAATCGTGCCAGTTTAAAAGTAATTGCTTTTAATTACAATGTCAAAAATTATACAGTCCCACAGTAGAAGCATACCAGTCTGCCTCTCTAAAATTGCCTTTCACTCTTTTCACTGACATAATCTTCAATTAGCTCAGTAAAGGTTACTGTGGTCACGACTTGACATGATAAATCTTGATGTAGTAAATTAAAAATGAATAGGAAATTATTCATATATCACTCCCTGTATTACTTCCAGCAGTGGGTGAGTTGTACTGAATATTAATGCCTGGGCTGTCCCATGAGCTGACAGGCATCTGGGGGGTCGATGAACTCACAGCAGAGTCTGTTGCAAAACATCCCTATCCAGAGATAAGAATGTTGTTATTACCTGAATTCAGTTAAAACTCCAGTTAGTGCTGACAGGGATATTCCAGTTAATCATTACTGAGACAGAACCCAGCCTTTTGTGCTGCTTTGTCCCCAGTTCTGAGTCCAACCAGGAAACAGCCCAGCCTCACGCACGTGGATGGAGCAGAACCTTTAATGTCCTGACTGTCCTACAGTGAGCAATCCATGGCATGCCAGAATTCCTGATGAACACCATGGCAAAGAGCAGTGCTGACAGTGGAAGACTACCCAGAGAAGGAGAGCATCAGCCATTCCCTGGGCCTGCTCAAGCAGCTCAAACCTGAGGAAGAGGAAACAACAACCACTGCAGCGAAAAAAGCCCCCAGTGGCTGGATAGGAGCCCTGTCACTAGAGACCCAGCATTTCCCAGAAATAAGAGCTATAGGAGGAGTGAAGAAATATGATGCATCATTGGCAGTGGTGAATATTTATTCCCTGTGTGATTGCCAGGACTTTTCATTGCCTTAGAAAAGCCAGTGCTTGGTAAAAATGATGTAATTGCCAAGAGGTTTCACCCTGCAGCTGAAAGTGCAGCCAGAGGAGAGGGGGATTAGCCAGCTTCTCTGACCACTTTCACACTTAACAGCCAGCAAAGCCCTCCAAACACCCACGTTTTTTTGATGCTCAGCAAACACAGCAAATTTAAATCAGAATTCATTGCTTGAATGAAATAATACATATTTGGTGATAATTGACATGTTACTAATTATGATGATGGACTAGCACAATGAAGAACTTTTAATTTTGTAATTAAATATTTCCCTGTCATGGATATAATATCTTAATACAGGTCTCAACAAAACCACAGCTCTTGTTACCAACTGAAGCAGAACACACTGTTCCCTATAGAAACATCTTTCATGGCATGTTCCTGCCTGCAGAATTCACAAGATAGCCTCAGGTAAAGGCTCTTTTCATGGCTCTAGTACTAAGCAAACAAAAGCTCATAAATGTTGGATTTTGACCTGTCAGCTTCAGTTTTAATTTTTTTAACTTTCTGCAATCAGCAGGTTCCATGGAAAGTATGCTGCTTGCAAGCCATAGGGTTGTTTTGGGTAAGTCTTTCAATGAAATAACACAGCAGTAACAGAAACTCAATCTGTTACCTATAGGACCTTGGACAATTGCACACATCAAAGGCATGTATCTAAACTGCAAGAAGCACAGATAAGATTAGCACTGGTATCACACACTCCTAGAGCTGCTGCAAGTTTGTCTTTGCTCTCTCTGTTTCCTCTAGGAAAAGCAACATCCTTTATTGTGGTTGCAGGCAGCATGTGTAATGACACAAGTCTGTCCAAAATACATTAATGTACTATGCATGTGCGGTTTTCTCTCAGCTATGTTTAAACTACGAGGTGTCCAGAATCCTGGGTCAATGCTGCAGTCTTCAGAGAAATCCAGGACTACATTTCTTGATGGAAAAATAGGTGAAGTTCAGGCAAGGCCATGCACATTGGTCTTATAGTTTATTTCCCCAAAGGAAAACCATGCTGCAGCACGTTTCTCTTTCCCCCCATCTCCACAGTTTTTATTGTAACAGGTTTCTGCTGTAACTAGCAAACAAGGTATTCAACATCCTCAGACAGGATGAGAGTGCCTGTGCAGGGTTGCTGGTGAGCTGAGCCTGTGCAACCTGCCCCATTGCCTTCTGCAGCACTGCTCAGCATGACCATTGCTGTTGCTCTGCTGCTGCTCGTTATTTCCCATCTTATTCCTGTCCCAGGTCTGGCCGCTGCTGATCCAAAACACCAACACCTTGCCCTGTTAGGGTACTCTGAACTGCTGCTTGTAACCAACCACAGCAAATATTTGGTTACATGCAGTCAAACACGTCCCTCACGTCCTGAGGCACGTCATCTTTCTTCATTAACAGATGATATAGAATGAAAGAGTAGTGAATAACTGTAGGCTTTTGACAAAACTGAAGTCTTAGGCATGACTGTTTGAGTGTTTCATTCCACATTTGATCCACCTCTTCATATGAATGGCCATTGAACAAAATGTCTAGCACCAGGCACCATAACTTTATTCTACTGTTATCTTATTACTGCTCGTTGATTTTTCCAAAAATCTGGGTGAAGGTCAGTATTTTATATGTACAGCTTTGTGATAACTGTGGTGTATTCCAACAGCATTTAACTTGAATTCATGTCTTCCCTGCAGTGGAAGCACAAGTAAAGTTCAGCTGTAAGGTGTATGAAAGAGATTAACCCTCCATCTCTGGGATCTTCCCGGGATGTGATGTTTTGCCTCCAAGGCAGGATGAATACTGCAGAGTTATCAGTGTAGACTAGGAATCTAAAGCAACAGTGAGACCAAGGAAGTTATTTCTTGCAAGATACAGATTTCAGTGATTTAAATGTGGATGTAGAAGTCATGAAACTTTTCAAGTTGTGCAGAAAATTGTAGTTTTTGCATGTGCATTTTAAAAGTCTGCAGATAGTGGTGGCTGGGACTGCTGGCTTGTTTCATTTGTTGCATCCTTTGGTCATGGATTTTGAGATGCTGGCCACAAAAGAGGCACATGAATTTCCAAGTGGGTGAAAAAGGGTATTTTTGAACTCTTTTTCCAAACTGAAATTTACCTAGCAGCTCACCAGTAATGGTATCTTCATCAGACAGACCTCACTGCCTATTAGCCTCTCAGTGAGACATCTCCTTAAATCTCAGTGAAGCAAGCTGGATTCTGGAAAGAGCGGAGAAAGCATTGCTCATGTGTCCTACTTGTTGCCAGACAGATGCATATCCAATCTGCAATAAATCAACTGGGAAGAAAAGGAGCATTGGTAATTGTTTTTCTACAATGATTTTCAAAGGAAATTTCTTTAATAACTCCAGTCTGGAGTCCCTGAGGCTCCTGAATGGTCTGCCCAGATTGTGCCTGTTGTTTGTTGTTTCCTGTGCACCAGCAGTCTGGTATCTGTTAGGTGATTTAGTACCATATGACTAAATGGAACACAGTAGAAAGAGCACTAAACATCCTCCATCAGAGCTCTGAAACATAATTCAGCTCCCTCCAACTCATCACCTGATGGATCAAACCCAGAAGCTCCCAGATTCCATGCAAATGTCTTCTCTTATGGCATTAAGATTTCAGAGGCCAAGTTTTAGGGCATGTTGATTGACTTGTGAGGACCAGAGGCATTTGGAAACACCATCAGCCTGAATAAAGGAGAGCAAATAGGACCATGAAATTATCTAGTCTCAAAGATGTTTCTTACAAACATCAGATATGTTGTAGTCTCTTGCACACCTGCAATTGGTGGATGAAATCTGAGGTGACTCTGATGAGCAGTAACTCATCGTAGTTGGTTGCAGTAACAAGAACATTCAAACTAGTGAGAACACGCCTAAAGAAAGCAAACATTTCAAGTGTTGCTGCAAACAGTGAAATTTGTTGCCTTCTGTATTTAAATTAGGAGGGATGCTGTGACAGCAGCCACTGGATTAGACTGCTGCTCACTACCAATGATCACTTGAACTCTGGGCTGCAAGAGAGTAACATCCTTAAGAATGTCTCATCAGCAGCAAAAACCAAGATCCACCAGCCTGAGAGTGGGAATAACACTCCATGATAAGTGGATGTCCCAGTCACGAGACCAGCCAGAATGAATATGTTTGGATCCTTTTAGGCAGACAGCTGTTCCCTATCCATCAGGTCAGGTACATTATCTCTGGGTGCTGGTGGGGTCATGTGGATTGGAGCGTGTGCTGAAGTCCTGCAGCAGTTGTGTCTTGTATTCATGAAGAAGCCTAAAAGACATGGCTAAAATGCATGAGATATGAGAGTGTGGAAAGAGAGAGCTGTTGAGAGATAGGCATTGATTGTGCCTCTGCTACTTTCTCCTTTGATCCTGTTTTCAGTTCTTCAATTAATTCTGTTTGCAAGCACCTAATTATTTGGTCACCTCTGACTTACTCATCAATAGTAAATTACAGTAGCTATTTCAAAGGATAAAATTAATCCTAATGATAGCCAAAGTTACTTCTGAGCTGTACTTATGCAAGTCCAGGGGAGCTTCATTAGCATTGAATAGACATATGTAGTTGAAAACAGTGCTCCTGTAAATGGGTGGAGCTCAGCAGGAAAATACAAGGCCACTCAAGGAATACAAATGCAAAGAGAAGTCAAATTCAACATTCAAGAGATAGGAAGGATGATATGTAGACCGGTGCTATGAGGAAAGTAAGAGAGCTTTGATCTCTAAATATCTTTCTATGCTTCCAAAGGCTGAAGTCAACAAGCAAATGGAAATGTCAGCTGTACTCTTGCCCAACCTGTCTTCATGGGCAAGTATGGGGCAAATTCAGATGAGCCATGCAGGTATGATCAGAAGTTCCTACATTACCAGTCTCAGTTTTCTGTGAATTATACTTCTATTCAGCACTAAGCATCACTCCTACAGAATCTCATGTAATCGATCATTTCTTAACATTTCTTTTGCAGGTACATTTTTGCTCCTTTTAGTTTGAAAAAGTCAACATTACAAATGCAATTTCTACTTATACTGCTCACATTTGATTGCCTGATATGTCTCCCCTCCCAGTTTAAAGCACTCAAAAGTTGTGGATCACCCTTATGAGATTAGGTTGGAAAGCAATTTTTAAGCTAATAATAAATAGGGGGCTCTTTGTGTTTGGAATATGGCTTTTCAACTGCTGGTGTGGACCTAATTTATGTTTTTAAGCCTTATTCACACTGGGAGGGCAAAGATACTCCCATTTACATAGGATTCTGTGGATTGTAGTATAAAAGAAACATCAAGAACAAGGACATTCAAGATAAAACCCCTGGATATGAAGACTATGTTTTAATTGTTAATATGAAATCTGCCTCTCTGAAAACAATTTTTATGCTTTTGTTTTTAAACTATCACTCTTCTTTTTTTAAAAAAAATGTCTTCTCTCTAAATAACAGTTGGAAACTGCCTTAATAACTGGTCCTCCTTTGGACTTGAGGGACTTCAATAAATATTTTCCCAGTCCCTTGCCTATGTGAGATCACCCACACCAGAGTATTAACAGTCAGAGCACAAAGCAGTTTAAGATAGTGAAGAAAGCTGCATCTGATTGAAATTCTGAGAAGAGCTTGGGCAGCACAGTGTAATTACCTCTCTGGACACTGGCCAGGACATCATCAGCCTATGTCCTCGCTTGCAGTGGTAGTGGCCTGGGAGCTCTAGAGACCCTGTACAACCAACAACCTGATCACTAACCCAGATGAGGGGCTGTGCACCCCGACATTCCATCTGCAGCAGCACGTGCTGCCCATAACACTCAGTGTGACAGTTTTTTTGGAGACAATATTTTCTCTGGAGTTGCACATAATCCAGCATCCCTAGTGTTCAAACTGTTCTCTGTCTCCAAACTTGCCTCCTTGTCTCGCTTCTGTGTCATTTGGATGTGTGAGTGAGGAATAGAGGGTCTCTGAGTTTAGCGCTTACCTGGAGGCCTCCCTATTGGACACTGAGGACTGCAGACTTTGTAAAAGCAGTAGGAACTGAGCTGCCATGGCACGGACATCTGTAGGATTCAGATGCTATGGAGTAGCCCAAAAGCAGTGCAAGATTTTTCAGGGAACCACACCACCTCTGGAGTGACTCTAGAAACCACAGCTCCTTCAAGCAAAAGATGTAAAGGTAGCTCGTATTATTTAAACACTATTCTATTATCTAAGCACACTTAGTACGTATAATTAGTGCATATTTTATGGATGTATAGAATACATTCCTGTTACAGACTGTATTGCAATTCCTGCATTTTAAGATTAATTTTAACATCAAATGTTCTGGCTGGCTGGAACGATTCTCTTCCTTGGCATACATGAAGCACTACAGAGTACTTATATGTGCGCACTGGTGGATGGTTTTGAACATGTCACAGGCTCCCATTATATAACAAAGTCCCTTTGATGTGTCTGATTTTTGCCTGGAGATCAGTGTGAGACTAACATGTTCCACTGGGAGCTTTGGGTTAATTAAGTTTATCATTTCCACGTGGGGTCTGGTATGATCCGTGGCCAAGGCAGACAAGTAACATTGGCTTGATGGGAACTTTTCACTGTTCTTCCACCTACTCACTATCACTTCTTTAAAAACCAGATATTTCCAGGGGGGTTGATAAGCAAGTTTGGAAAAGGTTCTTGTAGAGAAATAAAACACATACTTTGCATGGATAGCAGCATCTTTCCGAAGAAATCCCTTACATATCAATCCTTGTTAAAGAGATAAGTTGGGCCCTAATTCATCCTTTCCTGCTACAAAGCTCTGCAAGCAGGTAAAAAGCTTTTATGCTTATGATATGGCCAGTTCCCTCTCTTTATCTGTGACCATGTATTGTCTCACTGTAGTAATAGCAATGGAAGGAACAGGAGAGACACATAGATATCCCTCTAAGCCCTCCAGGTGTTCCGTGTCTGATAACCCTAACCTTACTAGGAGGCTTGCACTCTGCCTTCTCCTCTCTGCCTCTTTGAAGAGAGGTCACGGCTGCAGCCACGGTTCAGAGTTCTCCTGCTTGGTCAAGGAGGGAGCAGAAAGGAGTTCCAGGATGTTAGAACACAAAAATGCCCTAGGATTTGCAGCATTTACGGTGATAACAGGCAGAGGACATGCATGCTCTCATCAGGAACATCATCCAAATGACAAGATTGCAAGGAACCCCTTCAGGCTGGAACTTCCTGAATTTCCCATCCTTGAAGCTGGATTTTTCCTTTTGATCAATTCCTAGTGTGGTATCACTCTTAGAATAGCCTGGAGGAACAAACTGTATAATATATTGAATCGGAATGCAAAGCTGGCAGAGGTACGAGTGAGGTGAAGCAGCAACCAACAAGTGTTGAGCTGCCTTGCTCAGGGCAGCATCAGAAAAAAATAATGGAAAAGTGGAAAAGGGAGTGGAATTTATTACCTAGGTTCAGCTCTGTCCACACAGAGTGAGCATGGCTGTGCAAAATGTGTCTTGTCTGAACACAGTCTTTGCAATGGTTGGTCAAATCCAGGTGAGGTGATATCAGGTGGTAGATACCCATTGGCCCCCTCGGGGGAAGAGGAGGGTGGGGAACTACTGGAATCAGGAAGGTTGAGTCACTCAGTTCTATTCTCCTTCAAGCAGTGCAGCAACATATGAGATTAGATATGTAATCTGTCCTGTTGCCAAAGTGGTAAATGAATAAAGGAGGTTGCAAAAGGAGAGGAAACTCATTCAAATGAAATTGTGTATGAAAGTGGGCATAAAATACACTGCAGTAAATAGTAATGAATAAAACTTTGAAGGAGATTAAATTTTACAGGTTCTTAGGTAGTGCTGTACTGCCAGAGCTATTTGCTAGGCATTAACAATGTCTTCCCATTTCCTACTGAACACAAAGAAACAAGTAACTTTGTCCAGATAAAACCATCATATGTTAGGTGCTAACTGTTAAAAAACTCTCTCATTTCAAATTTGTCTCTTCTCTTTTTAAAATAAAATTAATTTTTTGACTCTCCTAAGTTTGAGGAGAGTTTAAGAATTTGTGGGAATATGTGGGGGTTGAGTCCATCTAAAAAGATCATCCATCACCTAAAGCATTTACCAAATGTGTAAGTATGTCATATTGCAGGAGAAGAGAAACTCCCTGAGGCTTCATCTCTGAAGCTAAAATGAGTTTCCTGTCTTCAAAAGTCCTATCTTTCTTCCCAAGTAAATATTCAAATTATAATAGCCAGGGTTGTCTGGAAAACAAACTATATTACCTAGAAAGTAAGCTCATTTTTCAGAGGTACTCCTAATAATTTAAAAATACCTAGAAGTTAGCTGCATCTCTTCAAGAGCAAATCTATGCAGCTCTTGTGCAGAATGGTCTAATCATGAGGTGTGGGAGAAGGGAACCACTGGAATTCTAGACCTCTGTCTGGTTGCTGATCCAGCCACTAATTTTCATCCCATGATTGTCAAGGTCATCCAGCCTTCCTGTACCTTGTTTCCCCAGGTGTAAATTAGGGCTGTTTTTTCCATTAACGTTAACACTAACAATGATGAGATTGTTATGTTTTCAATATGGTAGGACAGAGGATTTCACCCACACAGTCAGAATTTAAACTCATTCATTGCTTTCCTTCACTGCAGTCCTGCCTGCCCTGCTAGAAAAGGTGTTAGAAAAGTCACTACCATCAAGTTCTTCAAACATGAAGTTCTGACACAATGACAGCTGGTGCACTGGGACAAAGAGTCAGAAAATAGAGCTCAGCTGTGAACTTCTTCATAATGAGCAGAGGTCCTAAGATGAACAACACCAGGAAATGTTTTATTGATGTTAAGTAGCTTGACTCCAGAATCACCGATGTTATACTGACTTCAGTGACTCTGTAAGTGCCCCAAAGAAAGACTCATATGTGATTGCTGTCAAGTCATTGCTTTCTGGATGTTGGCTGAAACGCAAGGCTTGGTAAGTGCAATGAGATCTTAGATCCTCTTAGCCACAGAGCTGTGATCCATGCAATTGTAGAGAAGCCGTAATGAAGTTAGACTCCAGATATATCTGCCTCAGACCCTGCTATTCTGAAATGCACCCTTCTGAAGGACAGTCAGAACTACACACCCATGGAAGTAAAAAACTCCATACTTTGCCTGAGACAGTTTTGAGATCTTCACTCTCACATTAGGCCACCTTCTGAGGAAAAAGGCTGCACAGAGATCCTCTTTTTCTCCTGATGCTCCACGCTGTCCTTGCACAACTGCTTACATTGCAGATGAAATGCACCTGTGAAGTACTGAGAATGAGCATGTTTTCCTCCAGCAAAGAGCCACATGCGAAGATAAAAGTCAGCCCTGAATGGAAACAAGAAAATGAGGCAGAAGAAATACAGTGCATCCCTGGAGAGGAACGTGCAACTCCAGCACGTGGGTCCAGGTGCTGACAGTCCTGCACACCAAGATGTAACTCACATTTCTGGAATCCCGGGCTGGAATTTGCTCTGGGATATGTCACTGGCCCGGTGTGCCTGGCTGGCTGGCAGCCACGGGAGAGCAGTGCCTTCTGGCAACTCAGAGCAGAGTGATTGCGCTTCAGGCAGCAAAGTCCTCACCAGAGTGCTCCCAAGAGTAACGGCAGCTAAGGGTAAATAGGGTTGGACATTTTCCAAAATATCTGGAGCAAGAGAGCCTCTTAAGTCAGGCCTCCCCAGTGCTCTGGTTACAATCTGGGACTAATAGAAAGGTGTCTGTATACCAGAGTAGACATTAATAATTAATTACTGCAGTGTATGATTGCTTGGGCCAAATAAAGCTCCTAATACTTCCTCTGCGTTTTTGACTTTCTTATCTCAATCTTCTCCTGTGTGAAGGGGTGTAGGCCAACACACAAAGTGTCTAGCAGCTGCAGCTTACCTGCCTGTTTTGTACTTATGAATCTACCTTAACAATAAAGACACGGTAGCTCTTTTCCCACCCTACTTGGCAACAAAATGGCTGTGTGTTCCAGCCTCACAGGTATTAGTGTTGATGCCCTTTTTAATGGAATTTTAGTTTGCTGTGGGCACCAGTCCAGCCAAATTTATCCTGCACAGCCTGGTAACAGCCAGAGTTTCCAGAGGGCATGCAGAGACTGGAACTTCAGTGAGAAGAACCTGCTTTTTTATTTGCCATTTTTACTTGGTAAAATACATCTGAATCCTTCTCAAACAGAGTTTGCCTGACTAATAGCAGCATCCCACATTCAACTCACAACTACCAATCTTAAAAATATTCTAGCAATGACATATTTACAGAAGGAAACAGGCTATATTTTGTCAAGAGACAGAAATGCTAGTTTAATTTGCTAAAAATTATCAGGGAAGGTGTTTTCATGAAATTTCAAGTTTCCTGAAGTGGACCACTAGCAGAAGACCATACTTCTGCTCAGATCCATGAGAAAAATGTATGTTGTATTTTACATTTCCTCTAGCTGAAGTTTAAAAAATTAACTAAAATCAATTGTCATTATTTAGCTCTACATTTTCTAAAATCTCTGTTCTTGGAGTTTTGGGTGAGGTTTTTTGTTGTGAGTTTTTGGGGGTTTTTTTGGATTTTTTAATAGAGATGTAGTTTAATGAACAGAAAAATATTAGTGTCGTCCATACAGAAAGATAAAAGAATATAGAATTTCAAAATACCATACAGGCAGTGTTGAATATGAGCTCTTTAGCTGTTGAATAAGGGATCCAGTCTTGGGCTTATGTACCAACTTGTATAACTCATTCTGTCCCTGCATTTCTGTCTACCTACCAGAAAATTAGTACAATGTGCTTCAGATTGTAGGAGAAAAGAGGCAATTGATATTTTCAAAGTGTTCTGACATCCTTTGGTGAGATTAAAAAACTGAAGATTTGCACACTTACTGACAAATCAGAAAATCTTGTTGCCCTTCATTACTATGGTGGTGAAAATCTAACCATAATGTAGCTCACTAACAAAACCTGAAGTCTGCAAAGCTGCAGAAATATTTTTAAAACTGCTTTATAAAAACCACTTCACCTAGATACTGTGGAAGGTCATTCTTTGACAAAGGCTTAGCACTTACAGAGAAATCTAGTAAAACACAGAGAGAGAGAGAGGGATTACTTTTAATGTATTTTGAAGTTTATTTTTCTTAATAATTTTTAAGTCAAAAGCATTGTACATAACCAAGAAGTGCATGGCACTGAATTCATCACTTTGGCTAGCACAGCTCAAAGAGGGCCAAGGAGATTACTGATACACTTCTGCACAGAGAATGTAACATCCACTGGTAACACATCCACTGGGTAGCAATCTGTGGGCACATAACATCTATAACATCTTCAGCTGTGTTAAATGTAGTCTGTTGTGTATATACAAAATCAGAAAAATATATTCCTTCTTGCTTATATACACTATATAACATGAGAATAAAATCTGGAATGGTTTGCAGTAACTTAGATGAGACCAGACTTTCATGATTCAGAGCTTTAGAAACACCTCCTCAGCATCGTTTGTCTTGGACCATTGTGATAAAAAAGTTGCAGAAGGAAAGCAAGCTTTCTGGACAGTATTCCTCCGCCACCTTTTTCTGGTCAATGTAATCTACATCTTCAACACAGTCTTGAGGACTGTGTTCTACCTTATTTTCAGTCACAGAAGCATCTACTGGAGTCTGAACAACTTCTTTTGTGTGATGCATTGTGCTCTCTTTGGCAGGACCCACCGCTGTTAGTAGGCTTGAGTGAGTCAACCTGAGGTGAGCGCTTTGTGGGCCTTTCCTACATAATTTAGATTTTAGTACACTTTTGGGGTCTTGACAGATCTGCTTCTGCTTCTTTAGGGATCGGGAGACTTGTTTCCAGTAGGATTTCTGGTTTGCTGCATACTGTGCACAGCTAGAAGGGTCTCCAGAGAATTCACACCAGAACTCACTGTCCCCGTGCTTGCACTGTACGCGCACAGTTACAGCATTTGTGTCTGTCACTGACCAGGTGCACTCAGCATTTTCTTTGGTTTCAAACTTGCCTTTAGGAGATGATTGTCCTCCTTTTGACTTCTGCCCTTTTTCATTTCCTTGGTTAGATTCTTTTTGGTTTTTTCTACCATGTTCTAGGCCTTGTCTTCCCTTTTTTCTTTCCTTCTGTCTTTCACAGTTGGCTAGTAGCAGCTGCAAGACCAGCATCAACACACAAAGGAGTCCAAAGCTTTTGATCCTCATGGTCTCTGTTCTGCTTGTTATCTGCCTTCAAAACAAACAAACAAACAAACAAAAAGATAAAAAGTATTTTCACTTAATGCTGGATTACATTTGACAGTTGAAGTTTTTCAGACATGGCATCGCACTGCTCTTTGATACCTATTAATGTTATCAGCAAAATGATCTGTCCTTTGTGTAAATAATACCCAGTGTAAATACCATTATGAATTATCCTTGTTAGTAGCTGTGGAGTAGCTTTCAGTTACTTAGTTATCTGTGCAATGGGGAACAGAAGAATCACTGCCAGGACATGCTATTGTCCAGTGACTGAGGTACCTTAACTAAAATCTCTTCTGCAGCCAGAGAAGGAATTTGAACCCAGGATTTGTCAATTTCAGATCGATACCTTAAGTTATAACAATAAAGCAGTTGTTCCCACAATCTCCCTTTTTGCAAAGTGACTCATAATAATTTTTGACTCCAACCTCTGGTTGTTCTTCAAAAATATGCCAGACAGAAACCATTTGGTTCAAGCTGAGGAAAACTATTTTGTAGGCATCCTGAAAATCATTCTAATTCACTGGTTATGCCAATATTTCAAATTTGCTTTGAAAAAAGTTATGGTAGTCTTTCCAGGCATCAAAAAGTAATTATTGATACATTCTTTTCCCTCTTGACTGCAAAACAAATAGGATTACCTTTTTGCTTTTGGAGATAATCTGAAGTGTACTGGGCTGTGTTTAAAACCACCAAATTCCACAGAAAAATGTGCAACTTCAGTTTTGAAATGTAGCTAGTTAGCAAATTATTATCGAGCTGATCCCTGCATCTGCACAGAGCATGCTTATTTCTGTAGGTGTTTGTCTTTACAAAGCAGTTTTCAGAATCAGAGGCAGGTTTAAATCTGGCATTATGATGATTAAATCCCTAAATGTATTTCTAGATGTTTCCATCAGAGTAATTTCTGTAAGCAAGATTTGTGCTCGAAAGCAGAAATTCATGTGCAGCCACGCTAATAAGGAATCTATTTCAACTTTCAGTTACCTGCAAATATCTTCAGTTGCAAAAGTTTAGAATGCAGAATACACAAGTAGCAGCTTATGTGAGCAGGCCCTACTTAGTTCTTACTCACTTCATGCCTTATCCTATACACAAATTCTTACTCTATAAATCCCTGTTTAGGGAACCTCATACAGTATTTACAGTTCAGTATATACAGCAAATAATAACATGAAAGTGAATAAAGATTTGACAGTAACCTTCTGCTGCAAGTGGAACAGTGCAAAAGTAAGAGAACTAAAATACATACCTTGCACAGGGCTCAGAGACACCCAAACGCAACTCCTGATGCAATTCCCCTCTTTCAAAAGAGTCGGAGCTCGCTGGAAGAGCAGCGCAGTATTTATAAAGGCAGGGACACACCTTCAGGTCTCCAGTAAGACTGTTACAACACAATAGGATACTTCAGTGCCATGTTCACTTACCTCTGACACACCTCCTTGGAAAAGTGCCAGTTCTCATTCTCAGTACAAAAAAAAGCCTCACTACGGGGGTGACAAGGTGTGCTTGCGTAATTCAGGTGTTTCTTTAGCCAAGTCCTTCCCTCCTCATGAACAATGATAATAACTTTATCAGATCATGAGCTTCTCTAAAATGTCTTTTACCAGCTATTGAGAGATGTATCCTGCAATGCCCTCAACAGGTTGCACTATCATTGTGTTTAGCAGAATTTGATAATGGTAATGAAAACAACTCCACAAAGCATTTTGAAGTTACCTTTCAAACTTTTTGTTACCCTGTGTCACAAAAAAGGTATTGAAGAACTTTAAAAACCCAAAATAAGTAACTATTTAAGTAGCAAGTAATACCAATCCAGAGAAGGGCCACTAAGTCAATCAGAAGGCAGGAGCACCTCTCCTGTGAATACAGGCTGAGGCAGGCGATGCAGCTTGGAGAAGAGAAGGCTCCAGTGAGATTTTACAGCAGCCTTTCAGTACCTGAAGGGGAACTACAAGAGAGCCAGAGAGGGACTTTGTACAAGGGATATAATGATAGGACAAGGGATGATGGCTTTTAACGGAAAGAGGTTAGGATTAGATTGAAATATGAGGAAGAAATCTTTTATGATGAGGGTGGCGAGACACTGGATAGGTTACCCTGAGAGGTTGTGGACTTCCCATCCCTGGAAATCCCAAGGTCAGGCTGGATGGGGCTCTGATCAAACTGGTCTAGTGGAAGGCTCCCTGTCCATGGCAGTGGGTTGGAGCTAGATGGTATTCAAGGTCACTTCCAATCCAAACCATTCTAGGATTCTCTGATTCTATGACTGCATTTAGGACAGTGTTCATTATGGTGAGATGGTCATAAGCATGACACTCAGAAACAAATTCGAGCTCCTGCAGAATTATTGACAGAGAGGTCTACGGTTCAGCTGCAGAGCAATGATCTATGTTCCTTCCTCTCTGCTAGCTTTTGTGTGTGTAAAGAAGTGGGTCACATCATAAGTGCTCATTATGGGACCAGAGTGAAAGAAAAAGCACTAGATAAATATAAAAATACATTCAGAGCTGAGGATTGGCATCCCTCTTTGTAGCTTGGTTGCTTCTGAAGAAGCTTCTGGGATTTACTGAAAAAATGTGAGGCATTAGTTGTATATGCTTGGGAAGTACCAGAATAAAAGAGGGATGCAAAAAGAGAGAAAAGCAGAAGCTGGTCTAAGATACAGGCAGGTATTCGTCTTCGTCTCTTTCCCATCCAGTATAAATGGAATGATACAAATGGACAGAGCTATAGGCAAGGCATTGCCTGGACTGGTTTGGCAATGAGGAGACTGTTAACTCTCTGTAAAAAAAATCAGAAACAAAAAATAGGAAGAAAAAGTGCAATTCTGCAATATGTGCAGGACAGAAATGTGGAGAATGGGATGCATTTACTTGAAATCCAGAGGGTTTGATCTGTGTATGAGGATTATCTCCTAATCTATGTATGTGCAGCTACCTTTGATGCTTTTTGATCAAGTTCAGCCATCAAATCTGCCTTGTGCACTTTTGATTGGCATGAGTATGTACAAAACTATTTGCAGCAGTCCACTAAATGTGAAATTTGTAGTTCACACTGGCAAGGGATAAGGAATTAGGGGCAGGGATGACTCAGGGATCAGAAAATATATAATAACGTGTCAGGATGGAAGGGAATCAGAGAAGTAGGACAATGTAAGAGGTAAGTAAGGGAAGCACTGTCATGCTCAGGAATCCTAAACTAATACCACATAGTGGCACAGTACCATCTGAAGTATTTAGTATTTAGCAGGGATCCTCAAAACTGTGCAGCTGCATTAGTGGGCCTATGTGCTGTAGCTAACGAGCCTCTCATCAGGGATAATTACTCTGGAGACAATGGCCTATGCTAACCTCATGTTCTGGTACTAATTTTGGTACAGTTTTAACATGCCCGATTGTTTGGGTAAACATACTATAAATTTTTTTTTTTTTGACGGATGAGGGTGCAGGTTCATCTGTAGGAGCTTTGAGCAAGCTGCTCTTTTGGCAAGGAACTGTCAAAGCCAAAAACCTCACCAAACCATCAAGACATCCTTCCTACTGTGGCCGAACAATGTCTCCAGACAGGTAAGAGAGGAAGGTTACAAGTATGCAAGGAACCATGGGAAATGAGACAAAGTTTACATAAAGGATCTGTGTGTTCCTGTCCCAGCTCTGAATTTCTCAGAGATATTCACTAGGAGATGCCAGATGTTCTTCACCTGGAAAGGCCATTTTCTTGCAGATGATGTCACGATGATTTTTTTGTCGGTGTTTACAAAATGCCACTTATTGGTGAAACCAACCACACAGTATTGAAAAGATTTAAGCACTCCACCATTCATCCCTTCCGAAATGGCCTGTTTTTATGGCTGTGACAAGCAAAATAAGTTTCAATGTCAATCTCAGTTCAGCTGTCCCATCGTTGATAGGACATATCAGCCTAGTCCTACTACTTCATAAAAATGGGAGAGGACAGGCAGAGAGAAGGCTGCACAAGTAAAGATCTGCTTTCTGCTGCTTTGGTGCTCCCTCCCCAAGGTTGTGGCAAGCTGGACATGTCAGCTCTTCCTGTCTTTAGCATGCAGAAGCTTCTGGAGAGAACTCTGCAGTCAAGCGTTTGTTGATGTGGGCGGTGTCATCGAGATAATCTGTGTTGAGCCATCTGGAGCTCTTGCCTGACATGCTTAGATGATTTCAAAATCTCAGTCAACCAAGATTTACTTACTCAGGTGCATAAAAGACAGCCTTAGTCTATGGAGGTTGGTCTGGACATCAGGCAGTTTTATTGCTATGCCCTCAGAACATCTTTTTGGTTTGTTTTTTCATTAGATATGAGCTGATGTTTTGTGGATATCTTCTGTTGACCTGGGCATACAGTACATATTCATCCTGTACCCCAGAAATCCTTCTGGGAGCTGTCCTATCAGATGATCAGAACAGTTAACTTCTTCAACTTTCAACTTGAAAAGAAAGTACACAAAATTAAAGTATGAGCTCAATTTCTTAGGTGCTTAATTAGCACCTAATTGCCAACAAAACGTTGCTGCAAAAACCTGTTTGTGATATGATTTCCAGGAAAGCATTTTTTCCTTTCTGTCATGCACATTTTAGAATACACCTTAGCTGTGCCTTTTGCTGGGATGAAATGCTGTTTGCTTGTAAACTGCAGGCACAGTTTTGCCACAGATCAAACAATGCAGACAGTTCATCAAAAGACAATTTGATCCATGCAACAAATGGCAAACCTGAACGGCTACTTGGCAAGGTAGAATTTAGGGAGAACTGTTTAGTTATTAAAAGAGAAAGGCATAGGAAAAAATTGGCAACACTAGCAAATAAAGAATTACAAACACAGATACCCAAATCCCAGTGTAAATTTTGTGTGGAAAATCTCAGTCCAGAGATACTCCTGTGCCTTTTGACTGAAACTTCAGACAGGTAATTAGCATCTTTAATTTTCCATTAGAACTGTTGTAATTAAATGTAGCCAGTGTCTTTCTGCTGTTTAAGCAAAGAGAAGAAGAGGTTTTATCCTTATTCCTAGCTATGATTCACTGGTGTGAAAGAAGCATAGTATTTTCTCAGTTCTTATTGCTGCTTAAATATTATCCACATATATGTATTTTTTATATAGGAAATTATTATCCTTTATACTACTAGTTGCATTGGTGCATTATTTGCAAACTGCAGTTTCTTGTGGTGCTGTCTCCATGACATCATGAGGCTCCTGTTCATTCATAGTTTTTTCCTCACTGAATAAAAACTAAATTTTATATAACAACAGTAAAATTTTAATTTGATTTATGAATAGTAAATGGTTAACTGAACTCCTTTGACCACCTACAAATGTGGCCCCATAGAATATCAGCTATTTGTCAGTCATATGTATGGACAACAGGATGTTGTTCCCTGTGCAAATGCTCAGGCAAACTGAATTAAAAAGGATCCAGCATCAGTGATGTGAAGGCTACTTACATTTCAAATTAAGGTCCACGAGTACTGCCCTGCAGCATTCAAACAATTTTTGGTGTATAGGTACATGCATCATTAATATGGAATTCTTACTGTAATTAAAACAAAGTAGACTGTTCTTGTGCCGTTCACTAACAAAATATAATCAGGCACAGGTTGTGGGTGCACATCATTTCACTGGGAATACCTGCTGAAAGACTAAATGTGTTAATTAACAGATGTGGCAGTCACACCTCTACCTCCCAGGGCAATAACCTTTTTATTGTGACTATGGGGCTGTGCTCTGGCACGGCATTCCCATCCCTGGGTAAACAAGCTTCAGGCAAGAAACTCGTAACTTGATTTCCTTCTTAATTGTGTGAGTCGAGGATTTACAAAAGATAGTAAGCCAGCAGCCCTAAGTGCTGCCACCCTTTCACATAGCAAAAAAATAATTGTCACACAGGCAGTGACACCATTGCCAGCTCTTCTGCATCTCATCGCCTGTGCCCAACACTTCAGAAAAATATTCCATAGCCTACTGGCCTTTCTCTGGAAGGGGCTGGTTAATTTAAAATGTAGTGATGATTTTAGTGCACTGAGATCTGCTAATTAATTATTCTACATGGAGGCACAATTATTTGAAAGAAGTCAAAGCAAGCTCATCAGTTAACAATTTTCAGTTACTTCTGACCTGGGATTAAATTCATATATGTTAAATAAATATGAAAAAAAGGCTTCAGGTTCTTTCTTCGCTTAGTCTTTAACACTGTCCCATTATTTCACAAGCTGGCCAAAACTGACAACTGAATTTGGCAGAACAGCATCCAAATGAAAACTAGTATCATGAAACCCAAATAAACAAGAAACAAACACTAGTTAATTCAAACAAGTGTTAACTGTAAATCACAGAACAACAGAAACCGTATGACTGCTTTATATTTTAAGCTAATAGTAAAAAAGCACTTTACAAGATTAAATAGTAAGGTTATTTTATAGCAAACTCCAGTTCATGCAGAGGTTCACATTTGCATTTAAGAACTAAATTCCTGAAACATTAGTAAATTGGGTGAACACTGCTGCTTCATACAGTGGTCGTCTCTAAGTAATACTATCTGCTTAATCCATCATGTGCAGGTCTAGTATTACTGTTTACCTTCTTCATCTATGAAGTCAGTAGTTTTTACTTGCAGTGTTTGCTTATTAACTTGATGCATTTTGTTGGTAACCTTTTGATTTTAAAATCCTGAAATTCATTGCTGCCAAGGTTCTGTTCAGCAGAGGTTCAGCCCTCTTGGCTCCCAGCTGGCGTGTGGCAGTCAGCAGCTGTTAATCTGTTACTGACCTGCTCCCTGAACACTGCCACGTGCAGCTGGAAAAGGCAGTTTGCTTTCAGACCTGCAGAGCGTTGCTTTAACTCTGTAGGCAAGGACAGCAGTGTTTGCACAAAAATATAAGTGCTTTTAATTAACTCAAGCAGATCCAAGCCCATGATGGAGCATGACCATTAGGAATGTTTCTGAAATAATGAGGAAATCCCTCTTGTTAATGAGATAATATAGAGCAAAAACCCATATTATACAGAAGACTCAAAATTTTGATGCTAAATGGAGTTTACATCTTCATGCTAAATGGAGAGAGAGTGTTTCGTCTTGGCAGGAGGACGCCTTCTGAATTCAAACAAGGGAAATTTGAGACGTCTCTTCTCCCTTAATTTTATTGTGAAAGTGTGTCAGACCAACCTTAAAGCAAGTCTGCCTTGACTTTGAAACAATTCAAAGAAGTATAAATATTTGCCATTAAATAAACATGATTACCCTCTTTTATACAGGATGTTAAATGCTGATGCCATGATAAAAAAGATTGTTAGTATACAAGACACAGGAGTTGGTGGTAAACGTATCAAAATGTAAGCAGGCCCTAAGAGTTTGATTGCTTCTGATAATGCTACAGGATCACCAAATAAGAGATGGTATTTGATGGATAAAAAAACCACAACTGTTTTTTCTTCTTCTGTAGGATTTCTTTTTCATGGAATACAGAGGATACATTTAATATAAAAAGAAAAAAATCTCAGTAGAAAAATAACATTAAATAAAGGGATATTAGACTGAAATGTGTTTCATAATGATTTTTCCAATCTCAGGAAGAACTTAGCCTCAAAACCTGAATTTATATATTTTAATTTACTTTCGGCTCCAATACAAGTTAATCACTTCTCTACCTTAAGCACAGCTAAAGATTCTCCAAGAACAGTCATTTAAAAGTCCTGTGGTTTTATCTGAGCAAGTTGGCTGCTAGATTTATTAGCACAGATTCAGGATATTCAGGACATGCTCAAGTTGGTTTGGCAGCCGGGGAAACAACTATTGACTAATTGCTGTCTTAGTCTGCTAAGACTTTCATAGCTTAGAGCAATGCAAGAGACTGTCTGTCTGACCAGAAAAGCTTCAGAAATACTATCAGACAAAGGATGGGTCTCTTATAGAGAGATAAAGTGAGTAAAATAACAAAAAGATGACATTGTAAATTACTGACTGCCCTGAGTCTGCTCAGGGTAATTACAAGTCACACATAACTACAGGAAGGCAGAAATGGACACATTACATGAAATCACCAGACAGTATCGCTAGAACACGAGGGATTGTCCTGCTTGCCATAAGCACTGAGCCTGATGCTCCAAACTCTTTCAGCTGG
This sequence comes from Aleadryas rufinucha, assembly GCA_013397815.1. Lineage (NCBI taxonomy): Eukaryota > Metazoa > Chordata > Aves > Passeriformes > Aleadryas > Aleadryas rufinucha. The sequence continues at coordinate 3,167 of VZTH01016391.1, read as the reverse complement.
CATGAGTGCCTGATCTCCCTTTAAAGCACTGCAGTGAAAAAGTCCCCATATACTTTTCCGGTTGAAGAGCAGAAAAACATTTTTGCACTAAGGCAGTATTTGTAGAGTTACTTCAGGAAGATGAAGGCAAGAAATGAGATTCAGCCCTCTTCTAGTTGTAATCTGCCTTCTCATAAAGGTTAGACTTATTTTTCTTAGTGGGAATTTTAAATTACTTAGGTATTTGTTTTAGGGTTTTTTTCTGATGCATGCACTGGTCAGTACTGAATTACTTCGTGTAGACACAGCAGGAATGCTAACTGATCCTAGGTGAAGGGAACCAAGATCAGCAAAGGGTTACAGTATGGAACATTTAAAATACTGACTAGATTAGTGGTGAAATTCTTCCACACAGTCATTTTGTTGCAAAGTGTCACAGGATCAACATGAATGAAGACAGAGTCTGTACAGGCCAAGATGTGGTGCATTAGAAAGATGCCCTTTCCTAGCTGCTGACCACTTCTTTTGAGGTTGTGTCTGGCTGGTTGTGTCTTCAGATCACACGTGATCTGAACCTTTTACTTTCAGAAATAAAAGCAACTTGGATTTCCTTTCTAGTTTTTCTCTAATGCAGTCCTGGTCAGAATACATGGACTTTCAAAAGTCTGGTAATTGTACCAGTGAGAACTCTGGTCTTCATCTATTCTCATGACCCTTTCCATAAAGCTTAAGTATGTAAATAAATTAAGCTGTATCAATAAATACACATGTGCATATATATACAGCTGATAATAGAATAGAATAGAATAGAATAGAATAGAATAGAATAGAATAGAATAGAATAGAATAGAATAGAATATACATTGAATAATTTCTTTCTTTCTGTTATAGTCATTAATATTAGGGGTTTTATTTGTATATTTGTTGGAAAGAGTGGGGCATATTCTGTATGGAGAGAAAAGAATGGCTGGTTCCACCTTGACTAGGAAACTGTACTGCATAAACCCTCATGAGTTTATCAGTGCCTGATAGTTCTGTAAAGTTTAGCACTGATTTCAAGCACAGCCAGATGTTTCTAGACCATGCTAAGGAATAAACATTCATTTCATGCACACTTTTTAAGTACAGTGGAAAAATGGAAACAGGCACCAAGAAATTGTTCCAGGAAAAGGAAACCAGGAAAGAGGATGGAAAACCAGGGACTTCGTGGTGTAGGAGACTGTTCTGGGTCTGGCTGGGATGGATTTAGCTTTTTATAGCAGCCCATATGGTGCTGTGTTTAAACTTGTGACTAGAACAGTGCTAATAACATACCCATGTTAGCTGTCACTAAACTGCACAAAGGCCTTCTCTGTTTCTCACTGTGCCCCCTCTCCAGCAAGGAGGCTGGGGGTGTGCCAGAGACAAAGAAGGAACACAGCCAGGACAGCTGACCCCAGCTGACCACAGGGATATTCCATACTGTATGACATTGCACACAGCAGTAAAACTGGGGGCTGTCCTTCTAGAGTAATGCCAGCTTGGAGGCTTTCTGGGCACCAGCCTGCTTGGAGAAGGTGTAAAGTAAATGTCTTGGCATCACTTGCTGTTGTTTCTCCCCTTTTCCCTTCACTTATTAAGATGTATTTACCTCTACCCACATTCTTTCCTCTCAATTGCTCTCCCAGTTCTCTCCTCCATCGCTCTGGAGAGAGGGAGTGAGTGGCTGTTGGGAGGCTTCACTGGTGCCTGGGGTCACCCACCATGGAGACTTCAATACTACAAATAACTAACAAGAATTTTTATTTCAGTGGATTCCAAATGAAAACTCCCAGGACTTTTTTGTCACTAAAAATACTTATGTCCAAGCTGCACTGACCCTGCCTTGGCTCCTAAACCACAGCAGTTATCCCGGGAAAGACAGCAAGAAGGTGCAGCCACAGTTGTGACCACTATTTTGCTGAGTTGGATTATTACTTCTTCTTTTGAAGAAGCTATTTCAGCTACATAGAAAAAGTGGTCTTGGGCTAACACAGGCCATGCCTCCACAAGGCAAGTCAGCCCCAAAGTGTGACCTCTCCACTGACAGGATTAGCCATAAGTTTATCCTCCATGATCCTTGGGTTATCCTTGAAAGTTAGTATAAGCTGTGAGGCTCCAGAGCTCACATCTGGAAGGGGCTCTGAAAACTCCTGCTGAAAGTTCAGCAAGTCAGAAGGATGACTGTAAAGGACTGCATTTTACAGCTGCTGTGTGGGCTGGCAGCACTCAGCATTTCCACATCTGACACAGCTCTCTGAAGGCACAGAGAAAGGAAAAAGGAAATGGACAAATCTTATTTGCCATTTTCATTTTAGTTATCTCTGCAGGTTCAGGTATGTAGTGAATAGAAGCCACAAACAAAGTAAAAAAGTTTCCTGATCCATCTTTCCAAGTTCTAGTGCGACTTGTTATGGTTAGCAAAAGCTGAAAGGATGCACATACCTCAGCATTTATGGTAGATTTGGGGGTGGCTCAGTTAATCTAGAGAAGATATGATGTCTCGGAAGTGTTTTTTCTTGGATCATTTCTAACTCTACAGCTCCTCCATGTGGAGATCATCAACAGACAAGAAATTAATAATCCTAAACATTGGGTATTAATACTTTTTTTCTTAATGGGTTTGCAGAGAACTAGCAATATTCTAAATATTTAGGATATTTTTTAGAAGTTTCAGTCCTGTTCAGCCAGAACTTTTCTGAAAATGGGTGAAAAGCAGTGCATCAGAGTGTCACTGCTGAAGGTGCAGCATTACAATTCCAATCCTAGTTTAAATTACCGCTTTCACCTCTGATATCACATGAGCTGCACCAAGTTACCTTTCATTCATTTTTAATTCTATTTGTTTCTCTGTGCCTGTAGAGGATTCTCACATCTATGTCCTACTTCATGCTATCAGGGAATTCAGGGATTTTTCTCGTGTATGTTAGTAAAGAGGACCTAAGTCCTTGTTAATGGACCTGCTGGTTGGGAACAGGGCTGAAATCTGTATCCATTAAGGAACAGCCTTCCCATAACCACCTCCCACATTGCCCATGAACAGCCTTCAGAAACTGAATCCTAGACTATTTAACACAAGCTTTAATTACTAGATAGTGAATATTATCTGTGTATTATTGATGGCACAGTCCAAATGACTTCAGGTTTTGCAGAGGGATCTGGAAAGCCTG
>VZTH01016390.1:0-58634 GCA_013397815.1 Aleadryas rufinucha | reverse complement strand
CCAGCTGAAAGAGTCTCTGATTGCTGTAACCCGGGAAAAAGAATTTTGAAGGAGGAATTTGGCCAGTTTATTTTAATAAACTAAATTCTAAATTTAAATAAGAGTGGCCTCATTCCTGACAAAGGTGCTTTTCCTTTTAGGTGGATGTATCTTTCCAACTTCAGTTTGTTTTCAGGTGAACTGCAAAGTCCTGAAATGGTCACTTACATCATTAGCAACCATTTCTCTCCTACTTCCAACCCTACCACACAGGATCAGCTAAAGTATTCATTTTCCTAAGCTACCTCCTTATTTTATCTGTATTTCTTGATCTGCCTGGCACTGTCTTTGATCTAATGCAGGCTGAATCTCCTGACCTTTAGATCACTTTGCAAGGCAACAGAAAATATTTTTCTGTTGCATTGCTCAAGGAGGTAATTAAGTACTATGCTAAGGATTTCGAGTCCCACTGAACTCTCTAGCTGTACTTAGTTCAATTATTTGAAAGTACACGTGATTTAATTAACTTGTGGCATATTTGTGCATATGGCACACAATATTTCAGAAGTTTCTCTTATAAACCATATTTTAAAATGTTACTAATAGCTACTAATAGGTAAACAAGTGCAAGGAAAAGGCAACTTCATTCAAAGCCTTTTCTCCATCCTTGCTTCTCCCCCTGCCTAAACACTGAACTTTGGAAAATGTAAGTCCTGCATCTAGAGGGTGTCTTTGATAAGCTGAATAAGATTTGTTCAAGTTTCCCTCCTGTATGCCATAAAATATTTTGCTTAATGAAAGAAAACTTTGAGAAGCACATTTATGTTTAAAGAAGAAAAAAAAATATTTTTTTATTAAAATTTGTCAAATTGCAATTGCACAAGCCAAATTTTATCTGATAGCAGCTCACAAGTCCTTTTTAATTAATGACATTAAATAAATTGATTGCACCTTTCCTATTTCTCTTAATTAATATGTGCTAAGAATTACTGTAAGAAGAAGAAGGAGGAGGATGAACAGCACTGATGGTATCAATGTTACAGCCGCCTGTCACATCTGCCAAAAAACTAAACTAAGTTTCTAAAAAATAGTGAGGTGCATTATAATGAAGACTTAGGGGAGAGAAAGAGACAAATACTGGCATTTTAAACTTCCGTACCAATCCTTGCAGAATTGATGACTGCAAGTGGGTGTAGCTGTCAGCTAATATTCTCTGAATAACTCTATTACCTAGGGAAATCAGTGACTCCAGTGAGTTTATATTTTTACCCTCCTGAAACTAGTGTACACATACACTGTGTCAAAGAGCTATCAGATTGCTTGCTGTATGGTGAACATATATAATCCACCATACCATCAACCTCTGGGTTAAAAATCAGGAACATATATACCCTTTGGGGTACTGCATTTCTTCTTGAATTTCACTAAAAATCACAGGCCAGCTCTCTTCCATTCCTGGGCATGCATAGCTCAACTTTTGGGTAAGAGAAATCATCCTGATCTCTGCAGAGGGAGTTTGCCTGTGATCTGCCTACTTTCCTTCCCATTGCTCTAGTGGTGCCATAGCAGAGTGGGGCTCTTCCACTCCTTCCTGCACTGCCTGTCAGTCAGCTGGGTTTTGGGGAACATAAATCATTTCCATTTTTAGTTGGACAGCTGGTAGGTTGGGAAAGGAAAAAACTGCTGGGTTGTTATGCAGCTGTCAGAAATCAAACCGTGATATTTTGGTTTTATAGCACAGAGTTTTCCACACAGAATGCCCAGCTTCATATCCATATACAAACTATCTCCGAAATGGTGAGAGCCATCATCTCTTCCCAGTCAGTCAAACTCTCAGAAGCCATTTTCTCTGGCACTCGCTGCACAAATAAGGCAGGGTTTACTCAGGAATCTGTCACGATATCAATGACGGAAACAAGGCTGGAGAAAGAGTGGATTTAAGAGGTCGATGAAAAATTAATAAAATCTTGATGAATCATCTTGACCCCCAAAAGTTTCACATTATATTATGAACAATGTCACAAATTCACCAGGTTATGCTGACTATCTGCTACCAAAATTTTTCTGGTTTACACATCTAACATTGATGTTTCCCTTTGTTCCTCAGCGCAGTATTTCAAAAACATGGTTAACTACCTTATTTATTTAATTAATCATGTCTCTTAGTACAATCCTTTAATTTATCTTCTGTGAAATCAACCATTTTCACTTCCATCACTCTGTCCTCCAGAAAACTGATTCTTAATTTGGAGGGGAGTTATTTTTTCTCTGTGTGGAGAGAATCAAAGGTCAGTTTTAAAATGCTGCTAGATTTTAGTCTTCATTCCTCAGCCTGAGTACACCACCTTGTACAAAAAACCAGCTAGCTGGTTCAAGGCTCCCCTGTTAATCTTTTGTACTTATATTTTTCTTCACTATTCTACTAAGTTTTCTGCAACTTATGGGGATGGGTATTTATTTTATTTGGATTAATTTTGATTGCAGCCTTCTTGACTGCATCTTAAGTATTTCCCATGCATTACTGAATTCCAGCCAAATCACTTTAACTCATTTCACATTCATTCAAGTAGCTATTGACTAAGTAAAAATAATACTGTAGTGCATAAAAAGCTTGAATAGTTTCCTTTCTGATTAGTGTAGCAGTTAAAAACTCAGACTATCATAGACATCTGTGTTCTTCTGAATTTAATGGAGCAGATTTAGATCCCATTTTTTATCAAACACATATATATTTAATTCCTAAAAAAAATTACACTTTTGAAAAGTTTTACAGCTTTCATTTTTTCAAATCATTCAAGGACGTCTCATTCAATCTTTTATGTGTGTGCCAAATTCTGTTTTGTCAATAATAATGCTATGTAAAACTTTTGGTCTTAAAAGAATTCACGTTCCAAATGGCACCTTCCATCAGTCTGAATCAATAATCTTTTATCAAAAATATATGAGGAACTATCAATAATTTGACAATGAATCAACAAAATTGTCTAAATGGCAATCTTTGAGAAGCATGACCTACTTGCAAGAGCCTCATCTTGTGCTCATTTGCTATAGAGCTTATGAACTGACCAGGTTTGCAAATCAAATGGGTATAATCAGCTCAGATATGCAGATGTGTTTTCAATCTTTCTGGTCACAAGCACTTTCTTGTAAAATATTTATATTTTTTTTCAGAAAAAGAAAAAAGTATATTAAAATATCTGCTATGAAAGAGATCCAAACTAAGGTAATGATTTACATCTAGGAGAAAAATACTGAACTACTGGCTTAAGGTATAAATATGGTGGCACAATAGGAAAAATAATTTCAGTTAGAAACTGTATTTTTTGTCTTTCCATAAAAGCTATTCAGTCAAACTGTCCAGGACCCAGGTTTCCCAGACGATTCTTCTACAGAACAGACTGGTAGATTTGGAAACAAGTTCTTTGACCTTTGGCTATTAAGTGGTACATTGTATTTTGTCTGAGCCTTAAGTAATTTTCTGTACCAAGACAATTCTATGTATCTAATTACAGCATTAGTGTAAAAATTGTTCCAGCTGTCCAGAAGGTTTTGCTATTGGATGATATCATAACCAGGGTGTTATTAAATCTCACAGCAGCTGGAGACTTGACTCCAGTCAAGCAAGAATCCTACGGAGATATTAAGTAGTGATGGATTTCCTGTATATCTTTCAGTGAAAAAAATTAAGATTTTTTTTTAAGATGTCATAACATCAACATAGTTTCTAAAATAAATCTACATCATCAATTGAAACCATTTTTAAATGTGTATGAAGGTAAAATTTGTTGATAACATTTCTTTTGAAGGCTAAAAACTGTCACATAATAAATCAAAATCATGCAATAAATACATGTATTACTTTGAATTCGTGTTTCCAAACATTGGTAGAAATAACATAAAAAATATAGCATCAGCATTTTTCTAAGAAGAGACAAAGTACTTCTCCAATTTTATCTGAAAACCATTCATTTTTTAATGAATGTAGAATGTATCTGTTCAATAAAATAATAACATAACACACAAAGAAGGTTTTAATTTGCATTTAGAATCACACTGGAGAGCTTAAGGCCTTGCAGATTTTTCTGTGCATTTTATATTCAATAAAGTCATAGTCCAGCTGGACAAGGAAATATCATGCAAGTGGCCATCAACTCTGATTTTCACTATCTTTTTTTATTATCTCATGAGAATTGGTGGATTTTTCAAATGTAGGTGCTTCTAATGATATTAGTTTTAAAAAAATACAACCTTTTTAAAGAAACCAAGTTACTGCATATGAGCTTGCACAGTGCAGTGCTGTAGGAAGCCATGGTGCCAAGTAAAAAACACATCCCCAAAGTACTAATGTAGTGGAAAAGGGGACTACTGATCCTTTCTAGCTTCATTTTTACACCTTAACGAGAAGATTTAAACCCTCAATTTTTCTTTAAGATAATGGAAGACAGTGGGCTTTTGTTTTGTCTGTGAATTAGACAATATAGTAGACCTATTCACCAACATGAATTAGTGGATTATATGGCCCCCATACATTTATGCTGATATATATTAATGCACAGTGTTAGATTCTTGGCATTGGTTTCAGAATAACAACATTAAATTTTTCCAGGAAGTTTTACTCTTCTTATCCTATTCCCAGACTCCTATCCATAGATCTTTTCTCTGCATCCACAGAGACAGAGGGAAACTTGAGTAAAAATAGTTAGAGGCCAGAAAAATAAAGTTAGGGCGGGATGGGAAAGATGATTTTGCCAAATTTAGACCCTATCAAAACCCCTTGGGTTCTGTATTGCAAAACAGACCTGGACACTTCTGAGTACTGGTCTGTTCTGCTGTTTGCTACTTATTTTTTTTTCTTTTTCTTTCTTTTTCTTTTTTTTCTTTTCTTCTTTTTTTTTTTTTTTTTTTAATTTAATATTCCTCTGGTAACCCTAGAAACAGAAAGGATTGCTTTCAGGCAAGAAGCTCTGCTTGCTAGAACAAGTTAGTATTAAGAAAGAATGCATACTCGAAGCTGGAAAAAGAAGGCAAGAAAAAATGGCTTTTGCTCAGCAAGCTCAGCAGTTCCAACTGGTCTTTTCTGTGTTCTGAGAAATTTCACTCCTTAGAAGCCTTTTACTCAAGAAGTGGCCATTGCTCTTCAGTCCAACTGTGAAATCAGGATAGAGAATGTACGTGTTCAGGAGTGGACACTACAAGCAGTCCTTATTCAAACAGCTTCATCTTCTTCACAGAGGAAAGACTGATCAGTGTTTTACAAGACTAAGCCTTTTTTGCTTTTTCTACATGGCCTTTGGACAGAAAAGTATTCAAGAACAATGCAATAAAATTATATTTTATTTTAAAAATATACTTTCTTTAAGAAATACCACAGAATAGCAAATTATATTCTGTCCTATCATGACCACCTTCCTCTCCTGAGATCTTAAATTCAGCAGAAAAGGATTTAAAGCAGAGAGAAGACTTTTGAGAACACTAGTTAGCCTGGACATACCAGGAAAAAGAGCGTATGTATGGAACAAATTTTTAAGCTCCCTCTGGAATCCAGGATAACATGTAGTCATAGTGCTCCAGGTGAATCCTGATCAGAGTCAGAAAAAGAAACCTGTTCACTTTCCCTTCTGTGCCCCACCTGGAAACAATCTTTCCAATGTCCATCTGGAAACCCTGTGTTGGCACATGCCTCCCTTGAATCCAAGTTTGGGTCTTTGCAAGGAGACTGATTTATGCATGACTGCACAGTTGTAAAGAATTTCACTTAAATTTTCTGTGGAAATTTTGACATTATATGCTTTCTGCTGGTAATCAGTTTCTTCCAGCAAAGTGTTTTAGTTGGTCACTTAGAAGTTATGAATAAAATAATTTAATGAAATCAGGTTCAGTTACGGAAATCCTGCTGAGATCTGTCCTTTCCTCTTTTCTGACATACACTAGGCTGGAATTTTGCTGAACCAGTTCCAGTCCTGCTGTACACCTAATTTTTCATGAGGTAGCAGTCATCTTGCCGTTATTATTCTGTGAAGAGCATTCACCTGTGACCTCAAACAGAACTGCTCATCACAATCCTGCTTCTGAGAGGAAACTGTGCTAACCCTACTTCTTCAAAAGAATTCCAACAATTTAATAGAGAACATTTTAAGATTTGACTTTCAGAAGTTCTACCACCATGGTAGAACCAGAATAGACTTTGCCAAATAAGCACAAGTTTTACCTATGTGATGGATGAGCACAGTTAGATATCTAAGCAGATGAATATGTAAATACAGATAGAAAAAAATCAGCCTCCTCCCACTCTGAAAAGGACAGCATGCCAGCTGTGTCCCAGCTGTGCTCATTTCTGCCTTTCTGATGTTCACATCCTGTACTAGAGCTAGAAGATATCTGATCAAATTGAGATGTGAGAAAGGAGCTTCTGTGTACCTCACCAGCCATGGAGATTTGCCCCAAAAATGTGATTCACAGAAGTTGATTTAAAAATCAATCATAATCTTAGAATAATTATAAAAACAGGGTAATCTTTCAAAAAGAATTGTTATTGTCTAGAGTTGAGAGAATTTCAACTTCACCTAGATGCACCAAGAGTTAGTATGGCTGGTCAGTGTTCCTCATAAAAACTGGGAATGTGAATTCTCCTCTTTTATTTCTATAGCTTAGTGGCCAGCACACTTGCTCACACCATGCAACTGAGGTTATCTTCAATTTTGCATGAGGGAATCTGAACCAGAAACTCTGAGGTAAAAGCTCTAGCAATCAGACAAGAGAGTATTTTCTCTCAGAACTGTGGATACAAAAGAATTTTTTCATGCAGGAGTTGCAGGAATAAGCCTGTGTGTTAATTTCATGTCAAAAGACCACAGTTTTGCAGGCTTTCTCCCATTTCATTAAAGAGTGAGAAGTTCTAGCTTAGTAGGGAATTCAAGACAAAAAAACCCCACAGTAGATGGTAAACTCAAGGACTTCAAAGGCCAGGGAGGATCATTATACCAAGAATGATGTATAACATTACCCTGTACTAGACTCAGTTGTCTCTCTTTGATTAAAGGAAATGTGAGGGAAGGCTCCAGCCTAAATTTTTTTTACCATTTTAGCATGAATATATGAAGCATCCAGTGTTCTCTTTGCTAGTTTTTGAAAATAGTTAATTTTCTCTCTGGCAAAGAAAGGAAGAGAGAAGAAGAATTCTTCTGTCTTTTTCATGTTAATATTATTGTAATATAATCCACCATGTCTGGCTATAACAGTAGCTTGACCATTCTTAACTCTCATTTCTTCACTAGAAGAATAATTATTTTCCTGTTTCAAAGTTTTTTGCTAGTTATTAATCACACATTTCCATCTGTTCATACTAATACCTCTTCAGTGGTTAAATATGATTGATTTGAAACAAACTATTACTCTGCAGAAAAAAAAGAGGTATTGTTGGAGTTCAATTGTCTCATACACTGTTTCAAGTGTAGCCATGAGCTGACACACACATAAATTGTTTTGATTATTTCCACTATGCTTATCTAAATTTGTCAAACTATTTGAGCAGATGTGCTTGACTAACATCTTTGTATTTCCTTATTTTGGCTTCTACAGCTATACATATAAATCTATATCGATGTCCTTATATATGACATTACATAAGACATTCTATTTAACATTATTTATAACATACTTGAATGTGTTCACCACTAAATGTAATGGTGGTGGACACTGAGCACCTTCCAAATCTTGTACCAAACTAGTACCAACCGAGCTCACTGAGAATGAGGTTTTGAGTGCATTTTCCCAATCAGTGATGTAGCATGGTGCTCTCCTCCCTGGATTCCCCCACACAGCAGCTCAGCAATTGGAGTACCCGTTCTTGAGGTAGGCGACAGGAGCCAAATGTTCATTGCTGGCCAATGTGTGGAAGTACTAACCATGGGGCAATACCGCTTTTAGTGATGAGGTGCTCTCAGGCTTCCTCTATGATGTGATTATTTTCCACAGAATATGTGTTCTTATCACCCTTCCTGTTACATGGGGTCCACATACATCCCTGATCCAGTTGTGACCAGTAGGTCACATCCTCCAACAACAAAAGGACGTGTCCTTCTTTAGCAGTCAAGGCAGGTATTTTCTGTTACAGTAGCAGCTATGAATTTAATTTTATATTTCCTTCATTCTAGTACAAAATAGCTTGCTGCTGTGGTTTACTGTCTGTGTCTTAAGTCCTCCTTGCTATAGCATTCAGCATTTCCAACCTAATGCCTTTAATTGCCTGGTAAGGAAACAGGGCCTCCAGCTGCAGTGGGGGGTACCCTAAGGCAGAGGGAGTCAAGGTGAGATTTTTTTGCTTTCGCAAAGGAAGTCTGCAGTTGCTACTGCAAAAAGAAATGATCTCTGGATTAAATGAGATGTAATTATACTATAGAATAGCTCTCCAAGAGTTCTTGTGTCCCATTCAGCTTTTCCCAAGGCCTGTCAGTGATTCAGATCACAAGAGAAATATTGAAAACCAAAATCAGAACAGCACAAAATACAGTTAACTGAGGATACCAGAAAAGTTTTATCTGGATTCTTTGGACTATGTCTATGTGAAAAACAATTGCCTTTTCCACTCTGATTTAACTGAACTCCTACAACAGCTTTGTATTGACCCAAGGTCCTTTATTACTCTGAGTCTTTTCTTGGTTCACCACAGGTTAAATAATTTCTTCTTGTGAAGTTAAAAAGTGAACATTGTGTTTTGTGTAGATCTATTACACAAATTGTTATGTTTTGCTTCTTTAACTTGAAGGAATACATTGCTCTCCTGAATGGCAATCAGAGGAGTAAGGCTGATATTTTATGTAGGTTGCTAAGGGGCTGATTCACCCTGTTTGTTCTTTGCTAGTTAAGTTATGTTTTATATACTGGATTCATTGAACCTGGTAAAGCCAGACTACTTATCTTTTCATAGTAAACACAATAATAATTTTTTCTGATCCATCCACTGGCTTCTTCCCATATTTGGACTGATTTAAATATTAACTACTGCAAGCTTTTCACTTCTATACAATAATTACTCTTTTCCCCAATAGAAAAATAGGAAAAACTAACCTTCTCTTATTGTTTCTAGTTAATTTTGAATTTTCCCCTAAATCTTTTGGCTACAGCAAAATTTTGGTACACAGAAGCAATGCTTAGTTGTCTGGAATAAGGACAACACTTGTTTTAATTTAAAAAAAAATTGTTTATTACAAGAAAAATAATTTGAAAAAAAATAACAGCGTCCAAATTCTTAAAATTAAAATAATTTTAATTTTTTATTTTAATTTAAATTAAAGTAATAGAAAAACCTCGAGATCACAGGATCAGAGACTCTGGGTGCCAAACTGGCTATGTGCCCATGGCAGAAATCTTCAGCACTGGATTAACCTCAGCTAATCTGAGGTAAAATTCTCTTAAAACAAAAATAAGGTCTCTGAACAGAGATAGGCCCTTGACCCCCACCCCCACCTTTACCCAGTGCCGGGAGAGCAAAAGCAGTTTGTGCCCAGGAGCTAAGCCACATTTGAAAAGGGGGGGGCCCCTTTGGGGGCCAGTCCTTTATACCCTCTTGGCCCTTCCCAGAATTTCCCACTGTCCAGTATGATTGGTGGATTTTGAGGTACATCAAAAGTTTCTCTCACCAATGGATCATTTGCTGGGGAGGGATTTACATGGGTTTACAGAGAGCAATGGAAACTTCATAATTAAAAGGTATTTAACAATTAACTATCTTAACAACTTTAACAGCTATTAACTTGGTCATAAGATGATTTTTATATGCAAAAGCCAATTACCTAATTTCATATATGACATTAGTGAATCCTATCTTTCCTGACATGCAATCAGATAAACTCCTGACTGCCCCTCAACTCAGCACTCGTAATTTACATTATCTGGTTCACTTCTGCTAGTTAGCATTAATATACTAATGAGATGTTTCTTAGCCTGAAACAGAGCCTGTAATAAAGCACTGCCCTATTTCAATGGTTTGATTCCATATTATGACTACAAACATAATCTTGGTGTTATCACCAAGTAGTTGACCAAGTTTACTGGAGTTGGGGTAATTAATGAGATGTGTGTAATAATGGGTCATCATCAACATCTAAGCACAGTGATGCAAAGGTGCTGCATAAGCTGTGAAAGACGCATTAGAAAGAAACCTAAAGGACATTTTTTTTTTATGGAAATCAAAACTGTCCCTGGAACAGGCCGTGTACAAACACCCACGAGAGGGCGGTCCCCACATAGCACTGCTCACCTTCTACTTAAGGATATAAATCCTATTGCTTCAGTCTTTGGGAATGATTTTAAAACAAAATGCTTTGCTAATGAAGATATATGATGGGAGGAGTGAATTTCATCGTACAGGTGTTGCAATTTTGAAGCACAATGCTCTGTGAAGGCAACAGTGTTCTGCTAGATGTAGTTTTAGAGAAATACTTTTCAGTTAGTTTAGAAAATTGATGTTAATTTAAGACTTAAAATACAAACTATCTCAAACCTGGGAAAAAAATATAAAGCAGAAATTAAAGCATATTTGGATGAGTCTTAATGTTTAGATACAAGACCTGTCTTTTGACAATATTCTGCAGCATTTTTGAAAATATCATGTCCATCCTCACAAAAAAAAATTTGAACCTTAAATACATGCAACTTATCTGAAAGTTTTGTTTTCGACTGAGAGATTTGAAGGTAGTTTTAATTCGGGCAATCATATAGTAGACATAAGTTCATGGGTTTGTTCCCTCTCTGTATTGTCAGCCAGATGATTCCCAAATTGTTGATCATCATCCATTAAAAAAGAAATGAGCAGCAACTGCAGGTCTCTCATCATGGTTGATATAAACTCTCTCAAATCCAGCTTTCTTTTTTAGACTCCCTGAAGTTTTGTCCAATTGATTAACTGCACTCAGTTAATAAGAAAAACAGTAATTTTATTTAGCAGGCCACAAAATCTTCCCCACAGCTTCCCATAATAATTAACTAAATCTGCTATATTAAATATTTCCATAGTAGGAATTCACAATATGTTTGTGACAAGGCGTAGCTTCAGAAGTTTGGTGGGATGTTGAATTATGTACCAGCACTGGAGGTTTAATTTTTGTGTCCATTACAGAGTTAGTATTTGGGGAGAGCACTTTCCAGAGCATTTAGAGGGAAATTCTGTAGAAGACAAAAAGATCTGGATATGTATGTATATCTAGTATCTAGTATCATACAGTCTGTATCATAAACATTATCTGCTGGACAGTTGCAAAGTTTGGTATAATTCTAAATCTATATATAGACTAGTAATAGCAGAAGTAAGCTAAGATTATTTGTTAAAGTTCAAAAACTAAGGTGGTGGTTGCAAACAGATCCTAAATTATGACTGCTTTTCCTTTTAGTTACTGAAATTTTCCCAACTTTTACTGGTTAACCAATGCTGACAAAAGTTTGGAATGCAGAGTGAAGTCTCAAGGAAGCTTCTGGTTTTTTGGTACATTTGTTCTGTATTTTGGTTGCACACATAGTCCCCACTTCTGGGTAATTGACTTAATCCTTTTTCGTTTTTTTCTAGTGCCTCCTCTGACTCTCCCTGGATATCCCTTGTCAGAAGGCAGCCCATTCTCCCCAGGAAGCCTGATCTCTCTCCCACTCAGAGCACAACAGTGAACCACTCAAAAATTGCAACCAGCTGATTGTTAAGAGGATGTGGTGCTAATTGCTGCCTGTCAGAAGAAATGGGTGTCTGCTTGGGTAAGTTATCTTTCAACCTTTGTTTGAAACATATCTGTTAGATATCATTCTTCTCTACTGGTGCAATGGTTGCATAGGTCCTCCACAAAGATTCAGTCTCAGCAAAAAGACAGCAAGTTAAAGCAGTGTCCTAATGCAAACACTGTGGGCCACGAGGCTCATGAGGATGTTAAATCAAGGTCAGGCACACAATAAATATTTAATGTGAACACACTCTGTGTTGCCACATAGATAACACATACATAGACATTATTTTACACACATTACCTGTATTGCATATATATTGCTATATTATATACACTTCTTCATAGATGTGTCCAATAATTTTATTAGTTCAGATGAATAGAGTGGTTTTGAAGCAAATGGTTGAAAATTATCCAAATTGGTTAATTTCAATGAATTATTCTATCAGTGAGAGCAATCTGGGTTCCTTGAAGATAAAACTAAATGAGAAGGTATGCTCCAAAATCACACCTAATGACACCTAAAGGGAATTAAGTTCCCCAGTTCAGATTAAAACTGGTTTGAAATCAATATTCATTAATTCCATGGTGTGGACATGGATCCTTTGCACTTGCTATTTCACTTTAGAGATCTTTTCTAATAAGGCCACGTTAGAGGCAAAAGTAAACATCCAGTAACTCAGTCAGAAATACCTTTTTGAACTAGAATCATAGAATGGTTTGGGTTGGAAGGGACCTTTCAAGACCATTTTCTCCAAGCCCCTTGCAATGAGCAGAGGCATCTTCAATTAGACCAGGTTGCTCAGAGCCTTCTCCAACCTAACCTTGAATGCTTCCAAGGAGGGAGGATCTACCATCTCTCTGGACTACCTGTTCCAATGTTTCACTACACTCATAAATAAAAAAATTCCTTTTTTTATCTAGTCTGAATCTACCCTCTTTTATTTGTAAACCATTACAACTTGTCCTATCACTGCAGGCCCTGCTAAAAAGTCTGTCCTTGTTTCTTATAAGTCCCCTTTAGGTACTGGGAAACTGGTATAAGATCTCCACAGAGCCCTCCCTTCTCGAGACTGAACAGCACCAACTCTCTCTGTCTTCCCTCACAGGAGAGGTGCTCCCACTCTCTGATCATCTCACGGCCCTCCTCTAGATCTGGTCCAACAGGTCCATGTCTTTCTTATGCTGAGGACTCCAGAGCTGGATGCAGTACTCCAGGAACTAACCAGAGTGAAGAAGGAGGGGAACATCACCTCCTTCAACCTGATGGCCATTCTTCTTTTTGGTGCATTCAGGATACAGTTGATTTTCTGAGGTGCAAGTGTACATTGCTAGCTCAAGCTCAGTTTTTCATCTGCAAGTATCCACAAGTCCTTCTCTGCAGGGCTGCTCTCAGCCACTTTATCCCCCAGCCTATATTCACACTGGAGGTTGCCTGACCCGTGTTCAGGGCCTTGCACTTGGCCTTTTTGAACCTCAGGTACATGTGTGCCCACTTCTTGGTCTTGCCCAGGTCCCTCTGGATGGCATTGCATCCCTCAGGTGAGTCAGCCACACCACTCAGCTTGGTGTCTCCAAACTCATTGAGGGTGCACTCGATCCCACTGTCTGTGTCACAGATTAATATACCAGTAATGGTCCCAACACAACCCCCAAAGGACACCACTCATCACTTTTGTCCATCTGGACTAACCACCAATCCCTGGATGTGACCAGGTACAACATCTTTGGCCTCTCGATTTCTTTTCCTCAAAGCCCCTTTCTATTCTTATAAGAAAAGTTAAAGTATGGTTGTTTGTGTCTATGGACAGTTAGGCAACCCAGTATATACACTAAAAAGAATAAATATTGGTCTCTGTACATAGTGTATGTGAATAACTCAAAGAATATTCCTCTCCCAATCAGTCTTTATCAATAATGATATAAAGTGAAAATGCTGATGATCCAATTACTTCAGTATATGCTTCATATACTGTTCTGCTGAGCCTGTCATTATCAGCTCATTACAGCAACTTTCATGTCAAATTCCTGGTAGATCTGCAAAGGGAGTTCACATCAGCAAATATTACGCATGCAAGTGAGAATTGCAGAGTAAACCAGAGAGGAAATTCAGCAGTTGCACCTTTCAGTTTTCGTACCACCAATAACTAGCTATACACAATTGCATTTTGACACATTGCATTTAATGATGCAGTATTTCACAGGAGGTTCATATGCCCCTTCACAACCACTATGAAATATCAACTCCACATTTCAATCAGGCCATATGCTGTTGAAACAAGCATAGAAAAAGAGGTATGTTACAACGTATTACTGAGAGGCTGACAAGCACTTCTGGACTTAAAGGGATGTGTCTTCAAGACAATAGGCAAGTATTTTCCTTCAGTTATAGCACATTTAGGGCAAAAACCAATCTGTTAAGAGGGACAGTCTTTAAACAGCAATCATACCAGCAACAAGATCTCTAAGACTTCCATAACCTTGAATTGTTCAGAAAAGCACAAACTTTAATTTAATCAATTTTATCAGAAAAAAAAACAACACTACAGCTTTCTCTTTTGGTTGGTTACATCAGCTGCCTAGATTTACTGAGACAGTAACACAGTCACAGCAGGCAAAGCAGAGAAGAGATGATGGAGGGAGTACAGCTGTAGGCAGTCTCTGTCTGAAACTACCAAGCTCTTCCTGAAAATCTGTATGTCCTTCAGGATCACTCTGTCATCCAGAAAGCATTATGTGTGCCTTTCTGTGCACAAGCAAAGGATTAGAAAAGGCAAAAAAAAAGATTAGCAGCACAAAACCTTTCTATATATTTAAGCCCATTTTATAAGGTCATTGGGTTTAGGAGGAAACATCACCATACTGTTTAGGACAATTTTTTTGTGTGTTACAAAGTGAGTATGTGAGGGAGGGGAGAAAACTTGGACTCTACCTGTCTGAACTGTAGGAGAGGCCAGACAAGGGGGATAGAAAGGTCAGAGGGATCCTAGGGACCTTGAACTCATTACTCTGGCTTCTAATTTGTACATCTCGTGGCGTACATCAAGAGGATGAGGTTGGCATTTGTTTCTTTTATCAGCAGGGTTGCCCTGTGGCCTCCCCTAAAATGAAAAAGTATAATCTCCGTGGGGTAAAACGAAAGCCAGCAAACCTCCTGCCAAGAAATAGACAAGGAGAAATGGTTTCTGGGCCTTCCTCTTTGGGACATTTGCCAGGTGAAACATTTTAGGATTTCTCCACCATTTACATAAACACATCTCTCTTGTTTTCTTAATCATAGGAGGCTGGGAGTGTGGTTTTTTCTGTACTTTTGTGTTTCTTCGCTGGTTAGGAAAATAAATTGCCATTGCTTTACATACCTTCGTTGTTCAGCTTTAGGATTTGTCTTCTGAGAGCATGGTAATAATCATAGTGTTTTCTCACCAGTATTGTATTGCACAAGTGCAGCCAAATTTTACGGTTGCAGAAAGAATTAACAGGCCAGGCCAAGAGGCACTTTTGACTTTGATTTAATATGAAATTTTACATTGTATTCCCAGCTCTTTGCATCATCACTATAATTATTTGACATGTTTTATTTTTCACACTGACTGCAGAAAGGTGCTCTCCCTGGCCCCCAACTCAGATCCAGGGAGGCCAGTCAATCAACAACATGTTTGTGCAAGATGCAGTATTATTAACTGCATTTCATAAATCTTAGCTGTGCAGACTTCCACTCTAAACTCCTCCTTGTTTCTTGCCAGTATTTTCCTATCTTTTTTTTCCCCACTAGTTTGCAAAGAATTTCCTTTTTAAAACTCGGTCAATTATTTATGGAAGAATACAGAGAGCACAACATTTAACATATTGAACAAGGACAGATTCCCTGCTTAGAGTGACTTTGAATGTCAGGGCTCAGTCATGCTCTGTAGGCACAACTGAGATTAGCATGCTTTGACAAGATAAAATTGCTCTGGACCTTCAAGGCACAGAAAAAGACTACACCCTACTCTACCTTCTTTTTGGAAATTTCAGACTATTTCTTCACTGCAGCTGACCTATTCTTTGTAAGATAAGGAAACCAGTTTATTCTTCCTCTCTTCCTATCCCACAAAAATCCTTCACTAATCCTATTGGAACAGTTTTTCCCTACGATAGAAACCACAAGGTGTAATTTTTAAATGGCAACCATATAGTGTGGGGATCTGTAAGGAACAGTCCCCACACAACTTAGATATGTGTGAAGGCCACAGCTCTTCTTCCTGCAACACTCCTAGGAAAGTACAGGGAGCTGAAAGTTAAGGAAAACCTACTAAACCATCATAAATACAGCAGCACCATCCCTGTGTCTTTAGAGAAGTAAAACGGGGGATAGTTCCTTATTAAACTGCGATGCCATTTAGAAGAGTGAATTACAAAGACATCATAACAAGAACAAAGAAAAGGCAAAGCTGGAAGTGAGGAAGGAGGACTGGTGGAGGGTGAGGTTTACCCTCCAGTGGCTCTGACACATGTAAAGCTCTGGCTTGGAAGAAATCTTGAATTCTCACATAGTGAATAGAAATACCATGGTTAAGAGGAGATTGGGGAGAGGGTTCCAGGCATACCAGTAACGAGTTTTTAAGGAGACCTTTCTAAGTTAGGCCTCACCACAGACTAATCTGAGAAGATGTCTGAGGAACAGATATTAATTACACACAGGTATGTAGAAAATAACTTAGTTTCTAAAGAAAGCGTACCAGCTTCTTTCTGACTACTACATGATGCAAATACCACACTGCGTCTCTGGAGGATATGTTCAGTCAATGCCCAACATGGCACTAAGAGAATCTAATTTATTGTTGTTGCTATTTCTATTACAGTAATTCCACTGGGAATAAAAAACCCCTGCAATTTAAAGGGGTTTTTCTGCTTTTCTCTTGTTAAAGTTTAGTGCAAGTCATAGCTCCAGAGAAATCATCTGGGATTTCAGACATAAAGACTTGTCATTCCCTCTGCATGAGAAACTGAAGTTCCATTACAAATAGTGGCTTGTCTCCATTCCCTATCTGGGTAACTTTATTGTTATGCATGAAATCTGAGCATTAATTTTTTATTTGTTTATTATGATGCCAGGTACCTCACATGAGGCAAAACAATGTTTACAGAACATTGGAGAGCAGTGCAAAATTTAGAAGTTTTAAAGTCATGAGAATAAGTTACTATCTTTCCTTTAGTGGTTAAGTTGCTAAATAAAACCAGAACACCTCTCTTAAGTCAACACAAATTTTAATTTACTAAGTTTTCTTGTAAAATATACATATTTCCCTTCATGGCAGGGGGGAGAACCTAGTCATCTTAAATGTTCAGTGATTTCGTGAGAAGTTACAGAAAAGTAGAAATTCAAACTGGTTTTCATAAATTTTGGCAGATGTTACATTTTTCTAATTCAGCCTGAATTTTCAAAAAAATTAATCTTGTCAAAATGTATTTTTTTGACTCAGTATGGCTCCTAAAAACACAGGTATTTCATCTTGTACACCCTATATAAGATTGAATAGTAATCTGGTCAATGTGTATATTTTAAAATGTTGGTGAAATTGAACATATCGCATCAGAGAACTCCTCTCCATAGACCAGTAGCTTTGCAAATTATTCCAAAAGGTGCTGAAGTTTAAACAAAAATGACCCAACAGAGTTTTTTTGCCTCAAATGGGAAATTCCTCTGTCACTAAACAACATGGATAAATATTAAACATTAGAACACTACTGGGACCCAGGATCCTCATAAACATTAAAATAGAGGTTTGTTGAGCTCTGAGTCCCTGGCTCTGTTGGTATAGCTCCAGAAAATTAAAACTCCTTTCAAAACGACAATTAATGGGTGTACATGTTGTACAGCAACACAGTTTTTTGTATGGGGCTTGTAAAATTTGCTGTTGACTGTATCTAAACCTAGAGCAATTTCTCAGTGATGGCATCTAATCTGTGTTTCAGCCAAGGCTGAGATTCCTGGGGAGTCATCCAAATTCTTTGTCTGCTGCAAGGTGCGTTTTCATGCAAACCTATTCAGCTGGCACAGATATTTCTAAATACCTTCCATAACCAGTAGCTTTTAATACAAACCAAACACACAGAATAAAGGATGACATTTCATTAGATTTCATTGACAATAATTGTGTAAGGCTCAGGCTGCAAGAAGGGAACGAAGCCCACCTTTGTATTATTATCAAGAGAAGCAACATAAACTTCATTCTTTGTTTGCTTGAGAATAAACATCTTAAAGAATAGTTCAGCACGTGGTGCCAAGCTTATTAATGCAATTTCCTCAATTTGTTATTTCTGTGATGTACGAAGCTCCTGAAAAAATACTTCCTGTTTTATGATTCTCTCTCTCTCTCTCTCTCTCTCTCTCTCTCTCTCTCCCTACAAGTCACACATGGAGAAAAGAATAATCAGCTCTTTTCCATAAGTGTTCTTTTCTTTTTTTCCACCAGTGCACAAAGAAATGCATTCTGTGATTGACCTGTCTTGGCAAATTTCTATAGTCAATAATTCCCTATAAAATTATTTGTGAAAATGCCCATTTATATTATTACCAGAGGAATGATAGTTTGAGCAGTTCTGCTGTCCATAACTGTGGCTTTATCTTAGGAGGAGAAATGTGGTCTCTGAAGTAAGCTTCAAAATACTAAGGACTGTGTAGCTTCAAGTCAACTCCATTCAATACAAACTGTTTTGGTGCTATCAGTGTAAGTTCCATGTATCAGCATTCTGCAGTGCTTTCATTTTCCAAGTGGTCTAAGATAAAATCATTACAACAGAATAATCCTGAAGAGATAAATATGTGCCTGATAATACAGCAGGGTGAAAATCACATGTCAAATTGTGCTGACAAAGAACAAAGCCAGAATATTTCACTCAAAGTTCCTTCTGTAGCAGTCAGAAACCACATAAATACAAATAAAATGATCCTCACAGTCTGAATCAAACTTGAATTTTGGTAACGGGAAGAGGTAATCAAACCTTTCTTCTAGTTCCTTCCTAGCATCTGCTAACCCCTCTGACCCAGCCACACACTCACCATTCAAACAACCTGGACCTCTTTGTTAAAACTGCTCTGGTGGAGCCTGGAATTCTCAGGTGCCCTTGACCCATCAGCCTTGCCTTGCATGGTGACAGGGGGGCTGAGAGAAAAGTGGGCATCTCTGATACCTACTTTATATTTGTTTGGCCTCCTCAAGGCTTTGTTCATACACCTTTCTTTCCTAGTGAGAAAATTAAAACACTACACCATCAAGATTCCATTAATTCATAGTAATGACTCTACACTAGAGAAGACTCGTGGGTCTTTCTTCTCTCTGCCATGTAAAGAACCATTTTTGTTGAAAGCTGACATGTCCACATAGTGTTCCACTTTATGGCATCAACTTTTGAGCAAATTAAAAAAGAAATGAGTTCAATGCACATACCTACCTTGTTCATAAGGCAGAGACAAAAGACAATACAGTGAAATATATACTACTGTATAAACATTTGGCATTTTAGCTATCATAAAATTAACAGTATTCAGCTGTAGATTCCTCACTCCATCTTCACTCTCTCAAACAACTCTTGAGCAGACACGTTTTCAGAGGAAGCACTTGAGAAAGATTTAAAGGGGGAGACGGTGAAAGACAGAGGGCTTCTCTATATGTTTAGGGGGATTATTCCCTCACAATTCAAATGCTGTGAATAACCAGAACCTCTGATTTACCATAACATTCATTAAGAGTGTAGCTGTAAATGAAGATAAGTGTCAATTATAGGAAAAATTGTTAAGGGAGAGAGTAAATCATACAGCAGAGAAGTAGGAAGGGACACTGCTGGAGGAAGGGACTTGATGACAAGGGAAGTAAGAGCAACTGACTACCTAACAAGTAAGTGGATTTGGAAAAATGTTTAATTCAATCCATGGTGAAGTTGCAGGAAATTCAAGGAGTGTTTTGAACAAAGCAATCTCTTTCTATTCAGCCTGAGAGTTTTCCTGTTAGATCCAGGTCAGTGAATACACTTTATCTTGGGAATCTATTAGGTGAAAGAGTAGAGGGCTTTCTGCCTGCCAAAGAAAGCCTAAACTATTTATACTTGACAAGAGAGACTAAAAAAATCTTATGGAACAAGGCATTTTTCAGGGATTTAAATGACTCTGTACGTGATTCTATGATTTACAGTTCTGCCACTGATCTATCGCATGACCTTAGGCAAGTCACTTCACCTTTATGCCTCAGTTAACCTGTTATACTGACATAATAACACTGAGCCTTACTGGGCTTCAAGATGATGAAACATTTCTTTCCTAGAGCTAAATCCCCTCTGTGATGTGAAAAAAACCCTCACCAGTGATTAATCCAATCTATTGTTCAAACTGAGAAAATGTACTTACATGCTTGAAAAAAATATCATTTCAGACTTTAACAATCTGATTTTTTATTTGCAATCTGAAATGGCAACCGATGTTGGGAAGGTTTGATTGAAAAGAATCATGAGAGTTTCCTAATGTGAGTCAAGGAGTGGATGTGCGGGGATCTCAGTGGTAGGCAACGTGCATATAACAATTTGGAGTCCCTTTGCATTCCCTGCAGCATGCCTCTGGCTGTAGGAGCCAGAATCTAGCCCTAAATTAATAATTAGCACTTTCTGTTTAAGCTCTCCAGGAAATGTCATGAGGACAGAAAGAAGTAGTAGAAAATGTTAGTGGGCAGTGTAGAAAGATAAGTGCCAAGAGATTTATACCCTGCATTCTTGACAAGCCAGAACAGAATATCAGGATTTACATAACCCACTGGCAAGACCTTTCACATCAATTTGACTGTGGTGGGAGGAGAAACTCTACAGGGATGGCCTGTGTGTGTCTTCACAGGTAATAAGAAAGAAGTACCCACATCAGCATGCATCTGAGTACAGAATGGGCTAAAACCCCTGCATTTGCAAGTGGCTAAAGTCACTTACCAGGTTTTGCTTTCCCTTAGCTGTGTCTGCATTTTGAATTTAGCAGAGGAAAGCAGGGCCCCAAAACTTTCTGATCAACATGAAGAAAATAGACAAAAATCAGCAATAGAAATATCACAAATGTTTTCTTAAGGCTGCTTGTAAAAATCTCATTTTCCAGTACAATTTGGTGACATTTTTTTTTAAGATAATACTGCCAATGTTCACTGTGACAAAATATGGACTCATATTTGATGAAGACCCAAACAATTTTGTACGCATAATTAGTCCCAAGAATGACATTTTTGTTGAAATTATATAAAACTAGCCACTTCCTCCTACAGGGATATAACTAAATTAGGTTTTAAAAAAACCACACATGAAAATAAAATTGGTTTGAGTAGCATACTTTGCAAGTATCCTGCACGTTATCCTAAATAAGTAGGCACTCATTTTTGCAGAGTTGTTATTTCACTCCTAAGTGTTGTAACATGCCACTGAGTCAGCTGTAGGATATTTGATTTATTATCAACACATCTATTAAACTAAAAATTCACCTTTTATAATTTATGTGTGAATAACACTATTAAAATGCAACATCTGGTTTACTCCTTGATTTCTCAAGTTCTATACGGTAAGAGAAATTTCTTGAGATGAGTTTGTGACCTAGGTGTTTTGAACATTGCATCAGAACAGGCAGTAGTTGACATAGAAATTATATAGCTGTGCATGAAAAACTGGAGTAGAATAAAAAAGGTGTTCCACCTATGCCTGGAAAAAGTTTAAATCTGATGGACCAGAATTTCATACAATTGTATGTGTGTTTGTATCTGTCAGTGTACATATAATTGAATTTAAAATATACGTGTGCACATGTAAAAATATATGTATACTGTGTACATGGTATGTATACACATTTTTCATATATATATATAAAAGAAAATAACTGTAGATGACACCACATTTTCAAACACAATGTTTGGCTCAGATAAAATGAACCCTTGGGTTCCACAGAGACAAAATTGAGGCTCTTTATAAAACCTGCCTGTTTCATGTATCAAAGAACCCGTCACAGAGGGTTGTAGTCATATTAGGGGAGCCCGCCTGCAAAGGGTCAGAGATTTAGGTGGGATAGTTGTTCAAACACCCTTCTGGCAGAGGGTTTGCAGCCAGGCCTAGAGATACGTTACCAACCATAGCAGCACTTCTACCGCAACACAGGTGTGCTCTCAGGGTGGGATGCAACTCCCGACAGGGTTCAGCCCTGAGCTGACTACTGAGCCATCCTGGCCAAGTCAAGCAAATCAGAGCTGCCTTCTTGGCTGCAGAGAATACTGGCTTCTGGGCTTTGGGATAACCCGAGTTTCTGTGCACATGCAGGCAGCATGTACGTGTAAATGAACAAATGATCTGTGCAGCACTGGGTGCCAGTGTCTGGGGCACAGTCCTGTGCAGTGCTGTCATCCCTCAGGTCATGCCTGCCTAGTCAGGAGACCTGCCAAAGATGCACTGAACACTACGTGGGGTTTGAATCCTTCTGAGGTTGAAGCATGAAGAAGGGCTGAAAGCTATCTCAGGATATTAAGATTTACTTCTATTGTGGTCCCCAGCAGCATATTTAGTGACTTGCTGGCAGCAACAGAGGCACCTTAAGGGTTAGACAGCAGCTGAGCTGCAGTTTCAAGAATCAGAGTGATCCCAAAATAGGAATTTCACTATCAGTCCTCAATGGATACTAAAATAACTTCAGGTAGCTGGCAAATTTGAAACTGCTCCTCAGAAAAAAATCTGGCTTTAATTCTGGCTGATGAGCAGTTTCAAAAATCTGTACAAATACACTAAAAATGCAAGCAAATACTGATCCCTTGCTGAGTTATCAGATCTATTGCAAACAATCTGAGCTTTCATAAAAATACACAGTTTTTCACTTATCCTATATTTTGTCTCACATTAGGTCACTGGCCAAAAAGCCTCTGCCATCAGTCAGTTTAATATGAAGAAGGAAACAGTCTTATTGGTTTAGTTTATTTATGATGACAAAAGGAAAAGCATGAAAACCCCAAGTTGTAAGTGGTAATTTATTCCTGATAAGTAGTAAATCAGCAGGATTTCACTGCCCACACGGAGATCTGCAGTTAAATAATTAATGATAAATAATGAGCCTCATAAATGTTCACAGTGTTTTTGAGCAACTATTTACACATGAGCTCATTCTACAAACTCTCCTGCTGCTACAATCATGATAACCTTTCTGCATTACAGAAACATAAGATGATGACACCAACCATCTCTGTGGTTAAGTTTATATTGTTCATTGCCAGGTTACACTAATTATTCACTGCCTCCGAGGCAGTGCTGGGTTAATACATCAAACTGATGTATCTTTTGTCATGATAAACTTAGCTCATACTGTATCATCATACATTCCACTGATGTGGCCTTTGTCTGAAAAAAAAAAAGTGCTGAATTATTAAAATAAATCAGCAAAGGGAGAAGACTGTAAATGTTTATGTTCTGGGTCACAAACTAGTAAAAAATACTGGCATTAAAATAATAAAAGAAATTTTAAAAATACAGTAAAAAAAAAAATTCTGAAGTATCAAAGGGTCTGGACTCCTTTAGATTTGTATGCATCCTTTTTCATAATCACTGTTTAACACTGGGCATTAAAAGAGACAAAGTCAGCTCTAACATGGTAATTTTCACATGCCTGAACCTGGGAAACCCTGAAGCTCTTGAGAAAATAAATTGCCTGAGAATATCCTCAGTCCTCATTGACTCATGTGCTGATAAAGCAGCCAGGATAGTGCCAACGCCCCTTTTTTTTCTTTCCTTTCCCTAGGTTACAATCTTTTCTCTTCTGTATTATCCAGCTACTACATCATGAATTTAACAGGAAGCAAGATCAGGAACTTCAGTAGTTCAAATCTGTTGTGCTGTTCACCTTTTGTTTTGCTTCAGAAGCATCCAGCATGACTCCACAATGACCTGACCTACAGGGGCTGAGGGTAGTCATCACAGTTGTTCCTGCTTTTGTCCTTCCATCATCCCCAACACATGGTCCTTCTCTGTGTACAAAGTATTAAATTCAACACTGGGTTGAAGTTCAGAGCCTTATGAAAATCCACTCTTCTGGCTGGACTGTCCATGCTCAGAAGGGCTGTTGGAAAGCTTTTGAAGTAAACCCCAGCCATTAAAAATCAGGCTGTAGGGTGGTCATGCGGGAGGTAATGCTGTTGGGTGTCTGGCATGGCGCACTGCCCACACATGTGTGAGTTCAATGTAGCAAATCACATGGCCACTCAGTTGTTGTCTTCAAACTGATAAAACACAAATGAGAGGTGAGAAGACAAATGGGCCCAATTTTTTCTTTTTTTTCTTTTTTCCAGTTTGAGAGGGAAGGGAGGGATGTGGGTGCAGAGAAAATGGAGAATGATGATTTTTAAAAAATAGTGCATACCAATTCACAATCATATTTTATAACAGGAAACAGAAAGGGTACAGAATTCATGGAGAAGTTTTCTGGGTTTGCCAAAATAAAAAAAGCTAAAACTCAAAAACCAACAGCCCAGACCACGGCTGATGTATGAGGCTCTGCCCAAGCAGGGGAGAGTGGCTGTGTGAGATGAGCCAAGGCCACATTCTCCTGCTGGGATGTGAGTAGGACAGCAGGGACACACTGGAGCAGGGCATGGGGACAGCCCCGAAACCTGTCTAGCTCCCAGTGCCAGGGCTCAGCTCCTGCAGGAAACCCTGCCCCACAACCTCCCCTGCTCCTCTGCACTCCTGTTCCTCAGCACCCCTGCTCCTCTGCTGCCTGGATCCTTGGCCTCTCGACTGCACACAGGCCCTACAGCCCCGCCAGGGCTCACAGCTCCCTCTCCACAAACAGTACCCTGACACTGCTCTGTTCCACCACACACTAGCACTCTCCGGTGTCCTCTCTCTGGGTTCCAGAAAGAGGTTTAATACTGTACTTGCCTATGTCTGTAGGCTTTCCTGCTCCCATTTCCCTTCCCATCTCTCCAAATTGTCATTATCACAATCAGTCATAGTTTCTCTGAGCAGAGAGAAAACATAACATCTTCTCTTGCTTCCTATTCCTGGGAATAATAAAGACCCTTCAAAATCTCTTTGCATTGTTAGAAGGGAGGCATTGGCACTCTGGGCATGTGTTTTTCCTATGGAAAGAGAGATTCAATGTTAAACTGTTTTGCTTTGTGAGGCCTATTTGTTTTAAGAGCAACCTTTTTTTTTTTTTTTAGATCTCATTGAATTTCATCCACCTGGGAAATAAGGGCTTGAACCCAAAATGAATTCAAAGCAAGGACTCTCCTTCCATGTATTTATGATTTGATAAGTGTGTAATTTTTTCTGAGTCTTTTTGGTTGTAAAAATTCTGTAGGTAATTGTGTGTAGCTTTAAAAAATGGGGGAAAAAAGAGGTTTATTTTTAGACAGTTATTCCAAAAAGCCCAGTTTTTCCATCACAGCTAGCATGTAGTAACTTGCCTTAGAGAAATAGAAAAATTAAAAGACAGACATTCAAAATAAACCATATAACAAATAACCTATGTAACTGTCACGTCACAACATTCGTTTCCTGACACTGCTGATTTTGCAAGAGAAATAATTTCTTCCTCTGGGACAGAGGTTTTTTTTTAAAAGATTACTGAATTCAGGTTGCACACCCTATATCTGTAAAACAACACTTGGCGTCTGCAGTCCTGTGTTCAGAGGAGTTGCTTACAAAGGCAATGTGTCATAGGGTGATTTTTCACATTGATGAAGTATAATATAAATTCATTTTATTTATTAATGGAATGCAAGAAATTAGGGGGAAGGTAAGTTTTTGGGTGTATATATATTCCCATGCACAGGTAATATACATATATATGTATGAATACACGTTTGTATATGCATAGCTATATGTATATCTGTGAGAATATACATTATATATATATAACATATATGTACATATTATTAACAAGTCTGCATTTGATTATTTAACTCAGAATTATTTAGAGTTAGCATTTTGTACTTTTTAATTGATAAACCATTGGGGAAATAAAAGTGTTTCTGAAACGGGAAAGAGGTGGGTCAAACAGTTTTGCACATCTCAACCAGTGTGGGAAAGTTTCTGATGCTCATCTGAGTGAAGTAACTTGGAACTGTCCCTAGTTTTGCTGAAATATGACATGAAAACATTTCTCTTAAGCCATGTTTTGTGGTGGACTAGAAACAAAGTTTAGATACCCAATGTAACCTGGAGTTCAGTACCTCCCATCTGAGAGGTGACAACTTCACAAGACACATTGGCCTGATCACTCAGTGAACAGCTAACTCCATGGCAAATCTGCCCTGTGTCAGACCATAAAGTGAAAATTTCTTCCAATGGCTTTATTTAATTCATGAGGAGCAGAAGGGTTACCTTCCTTCAAAAATAAGCCTTCCTGGCTAGCATAATGGCATATGCTCCCGTATGAAATCTACTTCTTGGAATCCTGCTAAGCCCGTGGCCTCAGTAACATTTTGTTACAACAGTGTTTGCAAGGTAATAAAGAAAGGTGTTTTCTTTGATAAGTGTTAGATCTCATGCCCTTCATTAAATGCCTGGTGATCTTTTACGTCAGATGACTTTATTCTAAAGACTAAATAAGAGCTCCTGATTTATTTCCTCAATATCATTCACTACATAAGTCATCTTTTCACCTTTTTCTGGTCACCTTTTTAAAAAGTTCCAATACTTTCAATACTTCTTTCTACTGAAAGCTTCTGAACCTCTTATGTTTTTTGATGTTCATTTCTGAACTCTATTTTGTTATCCATTTCTGCATGCAGAAATGTTGGCAGCACTGCAGACAGTCATCTAGTTGAAAGGAGACCACTGACAGTTTTCTATTGTTCTGTGAGCTCTCTCTCTAACTTCCAAGCATTTTCATCCATTTCTTGTCCATTGTTTTAAACTAATGGACATGCCGTCGCAGATTTGTTGACCATCATAGAATTGTTGTGTATTTGAACCTGTAAGCAGGTCCTTTCATTATGTTCTCCATTAGAATAGGTAAGCCAGTCTTCAAAGGGCTGTCAGCAAACTCCATTTGTTTAAACTGAAATCATAGGGGGACTAAATTCAGGCACAATCAGAAGAGGGGATATTGAAGATGAGGCAGAAATATGATTTCTCTCAGGAGATCAAGAGTCATGTCATCACATCACACTGCACAGGGACATTTCTAGAAGAGGAAAAAGGAAGAGAGGGGACAACCTTTAATCACTGCTCTGTTTTTGGTGCCAGCAAGGCTAAGTGTTGAGACACATATTGACAAAATCATTATTGCTTTTCACTAGAAGCTATTTCCCCCTTCCTGTTTTTGTGAAGAAAGAGTCGTTATGGAGATTACCTTCTGAAAAAGCATTCAAACCAGAGTCTGAATACCTGGAGTGCAAGAGCCAGGAACTCGAATTTTACTGATGATTTGAGCAGCAGTACCAGGGCATGCTCAGGCATTTGCTCCCCAGCACAGAGGCAGGGGCACCCAGGGCTGCCTGGGAGACACTGTGTCAGCAGATATTGGGAGCACAGGGCACACTGCTTGCTGGGATCTGTCTCTTCCAAGACTGTCTGGACCTTGCAGGCTTTCAGAGCACAGTGCTGTTTTCTACAAAATCTGTCTTCACAACACTTACCATGATTATGAGGGATTTCTGCAAACTCTGTTTGCATTAAGTGCAAGATAAGAGTGGTGTAAAAGCTCCCTGCTGTATCTGCTGTTACTTTAGGACTATATGCTACATTAAGACTTTCCTACGGAGCACAAAGATCTTTTCTCTTTACCATCTGAATAATGAAAACCAGAAAGATATCTGCTTTTAAGATAAACCACCCAGTGGAGGTTTCTTCTGTTTGGTGAGCTGAAAAATAGAAACTATTGCCCAAGCCACCAGCTATGGATTATCTCACTGAAAAATCGTAGAATGGCAACAAACTATTAATTATATTTCCTTACTATAAACTGCTGAAATCACTCTGTAAATGTTTTTCTTTTATAATGATAAACATTTCTGTCACATAGTTTGTATAATTAATCACTTTTCAATTTAAGGGACCATCTCATTTTCACTGGGAAACAGTTTATAAAAATACTCAAGAGTGAAAGATTGTTAAATTTTTCAAAGCACACTCAACCTTTTTTTGGTGAAACAGTCACTCAGTATTTGTGGTATGTTTGCACTGACATTCAGACTATGTCAAATTATGCAGCTAAACTGTTTCCACAGAGGAGCTGGAATTAAAGAACATGGACTTGGGAGCTGTTCAATGATTCTCAATTTAGCTTCTATAAAAGAAATTTGAACTTGTAAAGAAAGGTTGTTGGAATCAGCTTTATGGGATGAAAAGTGGGAAAGAGATTATTAAGATTCTCTGGTTATGTTCATTCCCCCAAAACTAATACTAGTTTTAAACAACATGAGAAACCAAGTATTCTCTCTTCATACTTTTTTGTGTTCACATCACAGAAGGCAACAATATATGATAAATGAGTTTATCATATATACTCAGCTTCCTTAGCAGCCCTGCAACTGCCCTCCCATGAGTGTCTCCTAAGATCGTTGAGAAACAAGATCCCCAGTGTCTTTTCAGCTACAAACCTGCAATAAAACAATCCCTTCCTGCAATGTAATAATAGGATCTTTTTTTAACATCCATGACTGAACAGGGCTCCTTCCATCTCAAAAGCGTCTTTCATATTACTAGCAATATGAAACTATCAACTATGTCAACCATCTTGTGACACTGAAGGACTCAACTGAAGTAAGAAATTGGTTTGAAAATACAATTCTGCATTTTTATTTCCAAGATTACCCAGGACATCACTTTTGTAAAATGCAGGTTGTGTTTGGCTTTTAATGAAGCTTTAATTGGCATTCTTTGTGCACTGGCCTACTATCGCAAGCAACCTAAATTTTTGAACTCAATCCTTCAAAATAGTTCGAATATTTCTTACCAAAGATGATCTTTTTCTGGACCGCATTTTTAAATATGTAAAATTAGGATGTAATTTTTTCCTTTAAAAAAATATTTATAAGTAAGCAAAGTTAAGCAAAGTTGGCTCTCAGCTGTTCCAAGACCTCTTCTTTAAAGATTTCCTGTTACTCTTCCCATAACGGTCTCAAATTTCCTTCATGTTACATTAACAGAATTTCCAGAAATTTATCTATCATGGGAAGTTGACGCTACTTGTGCAGATAAAAACAAGCCATGAAGCAATGAAATTGTATTTCCATGTTACAACAGCTGTGAAAGACACAGAATAATATCAAATAGAGAGAAAACAAAAGCATTCACTTGCAGAATACTGGTACATAATAATTTAGTATTTTATGCTAAAGTCAAAGTTGAGTGTCATGGCACCCAAATTCCCAATTTGTTACCATTCAAATCCTGAATTGTTCCAAGTGTTTTGATATTTGATTTCCCATCTCAGTATGAAAGCAAAAGATTTCTAAACATTTGTAGGCATTTGAATAGAAATGCATATACCTACCTGACATACAACACAGTGTTGATCACAGTTCAGAATGGAATTCTTTCTACTGTATTTGTACAATATACCCAATCTCTTTTCCTGAGTTGCATCTCACTCACTGACTCATATTGGCTCAGTTCCAGGTAATACAAACACAAAGACCATTTTTTCTGGAAATATGCCCAGAACAATTTAACACTGCACATGAAAAAATTCAAGTAGCACCCGTGCCACTACAAACCTCATCAGCAGAATTAGACACACACCTCAAAACCACAGCCAAAATGTAATTGATTGAATCACATTTAAGCTGCTGAATGCTGTGAAAATTTATAACCTCATATTTATTTCCTCCTGCGACACTGAGAACAAGAAGAATTCACATAGAGGCAAGAGAGTTCTTCCACCATGTGTGACAGTGTAGTGCACAATTTTTACTGTAGCAAAAATTATAACATCTTCATTCCTTGATGACTGTTGTTTTGCTTCACATGGTCTTGTATAATTGTTTGCACACCTTAGAGAGACTTCCAGGAACAAAAGAAAAAGAAGGGAGAAAACAAAATTAAGATAGAAAAAAAACCTCTAATAAATAATATCAATTTTTGTGTTATGTTTCATGTGAGATTTAGCCATGATCTGATGTTACTAAATTCCAGACACAGTAAAGACGTGTTCAGACATGAATGTGTTTAAGCACATGTTAGTGGAATTGTTTACAAATTTTAATTAATCCTTTTTTTTGTTGTGTGATGTTTACTCCAGAGATTTTTGCATGGGATTCAAAACTTTACACTTACTTGATTTGTAAGTAACTCACAAATGCTGCAGCACTTTGCAAAGCTATGGTGAAGAAACACTTAAGAGTGATGATCTATTAATTGTAAGTATACATGGGTAAGGCTGAATAATAGTGAGGCTATGCTTGTTCTCAGCTCACAATGGTGAGAGTTCAAGGATTGCCAGGTGAAGGATTCTTAATCATTTCCCCTGTGTTGCCTCCATATAAATAAGAATACTGAAAAGCTACAGAATTAGAGGCCATGCTGGAAACTGTCAGTTCTAGCTTCTCAAAGCTTTCATTGCCCATGTCATGTGTGATGACATAACAAATAATTCTTTGATCTTGTGAGAAGAGAAAAAAACTAAATTGAATGTGAATTGTAGTATGGGAGACCTCACACGGCTTTTTAAAAAGGCAAAGGGTTCCTGAGATCACCCATTTTATCCATTGTCAAGAAAGGCCCACCTCTATCTTGGAAGCCACCTTTTCTGGCATAAATGGTGAGATATCACCTCAGACAAACGGGGTAGGTTTTCAAAGGGATGTGCAGGAGGTTCACGAATAATTGCCTCTATTTGTCAATGGGCAGTTAATAAACACACTGCTTTGAAAATTTACCTCTGCATGTCCACTCTTCTTTTAGCTGTACAATGGCAGCAGCCAGTTTTCTAAAGAAGCTCCACCCAGTCAGCCTTTCCAGCTGGGAGGGCAGGAGGACATCTGTCTCCAGAGCCAGTGTCAATCATATTCTAACAATCAGTGCTTCTCCTTGGCTGAATTTATTATTTGCACTAAATGATCTGTTTCTCTCAGCTAGTCTTCTAAACTCCCTCTTCTGAGGTTACTGGTTATGAGATATAAAAGTCTGTCTCTTGCATGTTTTTTTTCCCTAAAAGGTTTTTTGTCACTGAGACGCTGAGCCACATTCTTTATATATGAGGTCTTAGATTCTTTCCTGATATATCTTCAGTGCTTTTATCCCATAATATCTCTGCCTGATTTGCCCCTTGCTCTAATGCTATCTCACTGTAATCGTTCTCTTTTTTCTTTTGCAGTAAGACTATTTTTCAAGAGAAGGGTCTGATGATTATTGCACACTCCTCCAGAGAACTTCTCATCCTGTAATTTGTGAAATGCCACATATACAAACAGTAAAATAAGAAATTGTTAAACATAAAATAATAGGCTAAGAAAATATGTTAAAGTGAAATATGCCTCAAATAGAAGTAAGATTCATAGCTTTCAGAATAAGCTAAAAACAAATCCAGTCATTATGTGTTTGTATATATTAATGAGTTTCTATACGTATATAATTTACCCATCCAAAATGTTTATTAAGGATATTTTACTCTGTGTTGTTTATACTATTGTGCAGCCAAAAACAAATCTTACATTCGTATTTCAGATATAATTTGCCATATTATGTCTCTCTCCATTCTAACATGAAATCATCAGAAACACTTAAAAACAGAAGGTATGAATTCTTCAGGGGCCCTTCAAACAGAAACAGGACTTTTTCCTGTGGAAAGAGGCTAACTGGGAATTTGGCACGTAAATTAGCAAAGAGGCTGATGTCAGCTTCCATATTAACTTCTTTGCAAAGGTAAGATTCTAATTTCCATTTTAGGTACTCCCAAACTTGTCCCCATATGTTGAATTTTAAAAGACCCACAGCTGGTTTCGCTTGGCTCTGTCTCACAAGAGCTCCTGGCAAGCAAGATATTGAGTGTAAGAAGGTAAAATTGCATGCAACATATGCATAAATAGCAGCAGCTCATCATGTGGCACTTATGTTTGTGTTTACTATGTTTGAAGAATGATTTGTGATTGTGTTCACACCATCCTAGAGCCTGGTTTCATTACACTTATTATTACATTTTCATAATGTGCAGTCTTAATCTTTAAACCGCTTTCAGAATATTCCCTCTCAAATCTGTGTACTGGTATGTCTAAGTCTCCAGCCATCTATGTAGGAAAAGACTGATAATTAACATCTGAATAATCTGCATAGCTGGACAGTTGGCCAGCATGAAAATCTTTGCAGGATGTTAGAGATCCAGAGGCAAATGGTGATTTAGACTCCTGGTGGAAATAAATACTTGCGCTCATATTTGATTTGAAATTTTCCACATGCACAGTTATCTGACTATGCTTCCTCTCTTCTGTACATCTGTGTAGGAATTGCCACAAAATGCTGGATGGCAAATACAGCAGCTGAACCCAAATATATTGTATTCCCTTGACCTTAATGCAATATCCATTGAAAAAATAGCAAAATCAAACCCTTGCACGGTTATGATGAGCAGCAAGTTCTTACTGATATTTTGTTCGATATATACTTTTCTTAATTTTTTTTCAATTATCCCCAGCTATGACATCTCTTACTATGCTAAATATTTCTTCTCCACTTTTAATGTTTAGACAGGATTTTGTGGAACTACTGTGTCTTTCACTGCTGGTCATTTAGCCCAGCAGCAGACATTTCAGCTCAGTCTATGCATTATTCCTACTCTGTGTGAGCATTTTCTTTTTATTCTGATTTTCCGATACAACAAGGATTGCTTTTGACACACATAAAAATCAGACAAAAGATCTCAAATAAATTTATATCTTAGTATTCTTGTTTTAAAGGAATCTATTTAAATGCTGCTATTTTAATTTCAAAAGTGCCATGTTACTTTATCGGTTGGTGAGTGAGCAGATTCAAGCTCAGGATATGCTCAGGAAATCACATACATCCTCAGCAGTCCTAGATAAGGACATGTTTATGTTAGCACTGCACTGCTTTTGGTATTTGAAAAATATGGTCACGGATATTTCAAGATGGTTTGAAAAACAGTCTCTTCTAGAAAAGATTTAGGGTAAAATGAGGCCATGCTGAAGATCAAGGGAGTTGTAATTATTATTTGGATGATCTGGAGAACAGCTTTTTACCCCTGACCTTTTTTCTCTGAACAAGGCTGGATGATTATGTCAAATTAACTCTGTGGATGTGTGCAGGAGGTGAAGTATTGTCAGTAAGAGTCTCAATACTTAGCAGATATTTATTAGATACCTGTTAGACTGTTTTTAAGGGATAAATCAAAACAGGACTGAAAGATGTAACTATTTAGTTATAATAGGCCAAATTCAGAGATACCCCATAAAACTATCGTAAGAGATGGATTTAGGAGTGGTGTGTGTAAAGCAGTAACCCAATAGAAAAAATAATGGCAAGAGACTTCCCTTGCTAATGTTGCTTTATATTTAGCTGTGCAGCTGTGCACTGCAAGAATCCTTGCAAGCATTTCTTTAACAACACCAAACCTTAATGTTGTCCTTGTAATACAATCACTACAGGTACCATCAGTTTGAGCAAATACATACTACAGCTTAGCATATGGATATTTTTTTGTACAAGCAGCTGCAAAACCGTGGACTGTGTAAAAGAGGCCAGTACAATGCTGTTCTGTCCTGCCTTCCCCCCTGCACTATACATCTCCCACTTTCTGAAACAGTACCTCTCCTCCTCCACCCACACATACTGAATTCCTGAAAAAGAATCACATTCGCTTTTGTTTTGAATGAAAATGTGCTCAGAATTACTTTTATAGCTTTTTCAAATGGCGTCTCACTGAGTTTTAACAGTTTTCTGTTTATTTTCTCATCTGTCTCACAATGGATTATTCATTTAAATCATCATCAACATTAATGCTCAGCAGCATAAGCCTTAAAACAAGAGGATTTTTAATACCATTTTCATCTGGGCTCGTTGCAGAAACCATATACTGATTGCATAGCTTCATATTAAGACTTGTTTTTCTTTCAAGGCAGCTACAAGATTAGGCTTTCAGAAACTCGCTCATATGTGAGAGTGCCAATACCATTCTGATGCAAGTGAACCTGTCATCAGTCATCCATGCAATTGTGCATGAATCTTGATCCCCTTTTCCACAACAGTCCTTCACACTGAGATCACAATCTAGGACAGGAGTGTCAGCATTATCCATCTATGTAAGTTCACCCTTAAATACATCACCCATTTTCCCTATTTCTGAACTAGTTGAAACAAACGGGGAGGAGGGGCTTTATTTAACTGTCAGTTGTGCCGAGAGTACAGACTGCACCTCTGGGAATATGGATACAACGCAGAAGGCTGGTGTTCTCATGTTAATATTAATACACTGGATCCTGTTCCAGCTGACTTATTTTAATAATGGAATTTGAGCTTAGGGAATAGACCTAATTTGTAGAGTTTTATATTCAAACAGGAACAAACTCCACATAATTGTATTTCTTGCGCAACTGTCCACATCTTCAGAAAGGAGCTGAATTCTCCTGATTTTACTACTTAAGGGTAGAAGCGAGCTGTGAAGAGGCATTTTGGGTATACTGTAGAAGTCCTTTGGAACTGAGTAGTTCAGGTTTGCATTCCACCTCTCAGTCACAAGGTTACAGAAATGGGACACAGATTTGGTCTCTGAGTAAGGAAACTGTATATGAGCGCAGTCTGCTGCACAGAGAGTATTGCTGGTCACAGCTCTTAGTTTAAGGATTTATGGGTGGATATGTTATGTCCCAGCATCTGTTCTGCATCATAGCTTCTGACATGGAGAAAGAATCTCCCACAGAGATTTGAGCAAAGACAATGCTGTATTCATAGACAGCACAGCAGACAAAATTTTGGCCCTGAAAACAAAGTATTTGGTCCATTGGTTGGTTGGTTGGGTTTTCTGAATATAGTCATACTTCCTGCTTTAAAATACTGCATATGTATTAGACATCAATAGCTAAATTTGGGTCACTGCATGGTTTTATCATCTGTACATACTCAGTCAAAATAAAACAATTTGCATGTTAAATTATAAAAATAAAAAGTACTATATCGTTTTGTCTTTATCTCTACACAAGTTTGGCATTATTCTTTGTCAGAAGACTGGTAAGCAGCCTTTCCTGTGTGTGCAGTGTATGATGTCTAACAGACATCATAGAAACTTATTGCAGACTGAAGAATTTTCTTTTGAAGATGTTTTATGGAGGAATGTCACTCAAAAATGGGCTTTGCTCCTTACTTTACATGACATTCTCCTCATTCTTTCAAAACAAATGTAATCACTTTCATTGACTGAGCAAGTCTTCAAAGGTTTTGAATCGAATGTCCAATGTTTGGTTTCTCAGTCACATCATATTAACAATCACAAGCTTGTACCAGTGACATATTTGATTTTATACCTGTCTTTTAAAATTAAAAGGTATTTTTTCTGGTGTTATCACTGCTTTGATACGGTCATTCTCTCTGTCTTCTTTATGACCTTTATAATTGCCAGATTTGAGCTGCTAATTAATAAGATAAATTCAGGCAATTTGATAAGTCAAAAGGTCTGTGGAAACAGTAATAGAACAGAAGTTTCTTTACTTAATTTCATTCTGCTGAGGAAACAAAAAATTAAATACTAAAACAGTGAAATTCTAAGAATCTGTTTTATGGGACCAGAGAGAAACAACTTGAATAAGAGATTATTTTTAGAAAGAGACCATAAGAGAATTATAATGAAACAAGAACCAAAATTTAAAATTTTTAAATACAGACTAAAACTTTAAGGAGTACCATCAATGACACCTTACCAAAGGACAGGCTGGCACACAAAAGTCTAACCAACACCTCCTTCACTAAGTGCAATCTGACCCACTACAAACTGGGATATTTAAGTCAGAATTCAGTCAGAATACTACAAATCCTTCAAATGTTGCTGTGATGGGTCAATTTGGCTCTTGCTTGAAGGCATAATCTGGAACTGGCATACTGTGTTGTTTGTTGGAATTTGGGAGGAACGGGTATCAAGCAGCATTCAAAGGAATACAGACAAATTCATTCTCAAGTGATTGGGCCATATATTGCTTGTTTTAAGGCAATGAAGGCAGAGGTGCTGTACAGAAGAATAAATTTAATTTCTCAGAGGACAAAAATACAATATGAGAAAATAGCTGACTGTCAGACAGTAGCTTTGAAATTGCTCATTTGAAGGGTGCTAAAGATATTAATGAATGCACAGAAGGGTTTGAGTTTAATGGAAGCAAACACCATTTCTGGGGTAATTATTGAGTTATCTATTTCTGCTGAAGCACTATCCCTCATTTACTTCATCCTCTGCCAAATTTTTACAAAATTGGCAATGAAAATTATGGAAAAATAACTCAAGAATGGCTGAGCACTGTCAGCCCCTCCTGCAGTCAGAATGAGCAAGAATATTAAGAATCAGCACCCTGAGAAAAGACATAATTATTCCACTGTAGAGTTTAATACATACTGCTTCTGAGTGGGGATAGGTTATGTGTCCAGGTTAAATTGTTCAAAAACATTTAGCAATAAATGGATAATAATGCACCATGTAGTAATCTGTGTTCATTTCTTATGTATCTGATAATTAAATTCCTATCCTTTTTGACAGCTTTTACCTTGAGAAAATGGCCTGTATGTAGCAGTACAAATGCTGAAGACTCAGATCTTATACAGTTTCCTGAAAATAGTTTTGTTTTCCAAAGAGACCTAGGTGCCAAGCACTCACTGCCTGTGTCTCTACAAGCTGATTTCTTCACACATGGGGTATTTGAATGTTAGCAGAAAGAGTCTGTTATGTGATCTCTCCTTTAATAAGGAAATCATAAGAAATAAGACACCTTTGGTCTTTTTAGTCTAAGTCTGAGCAGTTTGAAATTCTGAATGTGCTTGATGTGAAGTTTGCTGCTACTGAACTCATTTAAAGTGCTTGTAAGGAAGATGAAGTACACGTGGGTAATAACCTTCACAGGAAGAAAATAGTATAGAAATTGAGAGGGATGTACTGCACTGAGCAGCTGAGCTGCCAGCACTTCTGATCTTACCAATGTTATTTTATTAGCAGCAAATAGAGATCCATAAGTCTGCCTGTGTTTTGGAGTATATCATTAAGTGCTTGAGGGTTTTCAGTGCCATCATTTGAATGGGAACACTAACAACCGAAAGACTTTAAAGATACACACTTCAGTCCATGGTGCAGTGTCTTTTCCAGCCCCTTGGAAAACTGTAAATTGGAACTAACCATTGGAAATGTCCAATGTAAACATTTAAGTTGATTATTCTTATCTTACTTGTACGTTAATTGAAAAGCCCAAGAGGTTGCCAAGCAAACAATCCTGAGGAGTTCTTACAGAAGAACAAGAAATTTCAGTTATCGCAGTGAAAATACAAACAGATTTTTTCCTAACAATTAATACAAGAAGAGAAACAATGTGGGCATTCCACTAGATAGGAAACAGTGCAAGGGGAAGTTCTTGTCTGTTGAAAAGCAAATTTTTTCTGGAAAATGTATTGATTACATTTAGACTTTTGTTAACAAAACTAGTCAAAAGTCTAATTTTCCTTTACTAGTCACAGATATGCTTTTTAATCCCCCAGTATGAAGCTGTCTTAGGTATGTGGCACAGTTTTCATAGGATTTGTATTTCTGCATTGTAACACAGACAAAAACAAACAACAACAAAAAAAAGGGGGGTTGGTTTTGATTTGGGTTTTTTTTTTATTTTGATTGTACACAATAAGAGGCCATTCTGTGGATCCTTCATTCGTGCAGGAGGAATTTTTGTTAAAGTGGATCATTTCATTTGTGACAGCACCTTGAAGGATAAAGTTCCCACATCACTGTGGGCACCATTACATACGATGCAGTGTCAGCAGAAGACTGGTTGTGTCACTCTCAGCATTCATGTGACAGGAGTGCATAGAAGTCCCACAGGAGGACATTCTCTGCCATGCATGGTGGTCTGAACAGAAGTCCTCTCTGGAAACATGGCTATGGAGCAAGTCCCTCGACATCCAGTGGCATCATGACTCCAAGTAATACTGCAGAGAAATCTGTAGCTTACCTGATGCCACTACATCACATAAAGTGTGGAATTTGATTCATCTGGTGTTCCACCTCTGCCCGCCTATAAACACTATCGAGTTCCCAAATCCAGCTTTATCTCCGTGTGATAGACAATAATAGTGGGTGCTTTTTTCAAAAGCCCTTTCTATCAGCCTCCATATGCCCACTGCTGGTGCAGTTCTTTTTCACCAGGAGCAGTTGGCTCAGACTCTGGTACTCTAGAGAATATCTTCTTAATTTATTTTATTGTTTTAATTGTGGATAGTGAGGAATGTCTACTTCAGCATAAAAAGCCTACCTTAAATTGAACCAAACAATTTCAAAAAAGAGTAACAGGGAAATAATTCCTGAGAATATTCTTTCACCAAAGGTGAAAGAAAAGTCCTGTGACTTATTCAGCCACAGGTGATTGGAGAAGGATTTATAGTGGAAGTATTGACACTATGAAAGATACCTATTGACATTATAGCCTGGAATATTTGATGCACGCATCCCCATGATCTTTTCAGTAATGTTGTAGCAACAAGGTTAATGTGTGCTGCAGCCCTCGGAAAGTGGCTCCCAGCATTATTTTACTTTTCTCTTGGGGAGAACAATTGTAAGGATATGAAAATTCCCAGTATGAAATTATAATCTCAGATTATTTATATTATGAACTAAAGACACTCTGTTTTTTAAAGAGATGGGCTAAGAATGGTTTTCTTCTTGATTAGTTTTAGCCATCTTCACCATGGCTAAACTTCCATTTAGTTTAACGGTTGAACATTCTGAATCAGTTAATTATTGTTGCTGAAATACACATTTGAAGTGTGAAAAAATTGGTTAAAAGTAAGTGGACATAAATCAAATGAGGCCAGAATGAATGTCATTGACTTACTGACAAGAAATGAATGAAAAAATAGTTTGAAAAAAACTCTGAATTAATTGTTTCTACACAGATTTCAAAAATCAAAAATGATGGTACTTGTTTAGGAGGTAGAATATATATATATATATGGAAATGCTTCTGAAACATTTTAAAAAATCTTCCAGAGAGAAAGCACATTATGTTTATGTGGTGTATATATATATATGTATACATATATATGTGGGTATCCACATGTATGGATACCAGACGTGTCCATATGTTTATATGGGTATATAAACATTTTTGGGTGTGTACACACATCATATATGTTTTGCACACTATGAGGATGAAATGTGTATATTAGTTTGCAGTGTCAAATAATAGCAAAAATATCCCTGCAGTTGAGCACACAAAGACACACTTGTCACTGAAGTCTAGTCACTTCTCACATGTACTCCCAGAACTGAACGTAATGTCTGCAGCACAAGACAGATCATTTCCCTTCTTCCTTCCCTCTGAATGTGCCATCTGACCTAAGGGCTCCTCAAAACAACCAAACACATGTTGCTGTAGTTTCCTGGCTATAAAGACTGAGCATTTCTCTCTTTTCATCACAAAGTCCAGCAATCCAAAACAATTTTGGATATTGCATTCAAAATCCCTCCGTTATAGTTTCCATTCTGAGATCTCCACTGAGGTTACAGATTCATTGACTATTTTTCTTTTTCACACTATGAAAAATTAATCTTTCTGCAGAAACAGAGTACCTTTGAATACTCTCCACACTCTAATTTTGTCCTTAATATAATTTTCTTCTTCTTTCTCCTGCAGCTGTAAACATGTCCTAATTTAAGTTACTGAGCTTAGTCCATCAAATCTACTTCTACAAAGAAACATTCCTCTCCCACATAATTATGTTTCCATCATCTCTTTTTAACTGTAGAGTGGTCCAGAGCTGTGTTTTCATTTGGGGCCTGTGTATTTTGATTTCTGCCTGCAGTTACTGAGGGTTTTTTCCCTCACAAAAGGGTATTTATTTTCTGATGATCACCTGATGATGGGATAAATGTTTTTTCCCACTAAGCCAGCACCAGAAATTAGGCATTTAACTTTTTGTGCTCCAGATGTACAAAGATCTGTGGAAATTAGAGGAAGTTCATTCATGCACTGGAATGAAAGTTAGAGAAGGAATATTTGAGCCAAATGTGTGAGAGAAACGTCTCTCAAACTTCCTGCCAAAAAATGGGAGCCAGAGAAGGGGAGTATGACCATGAAAGAGAAGGAAAATTCATCCATTTCTAATTTGAGTGTCCTAGTTTGTGACTTTGGCATAAGGCATCTGACATTACCTCTGAGATATCTCTCTTGCTGCATGACATTGAGATTCACTTCCTCTGTGCCTTCCCTTCAGTCTGAAAGGCTGGAAATTTTCATGAGACCTAAAATAGTACCTTTGCCATCTGAGGCACCTAAACAGATTAGGTGGGGGTTTTTTTAATAACTGTCCTGAATCTAGGCATTTAAATTGTCATTTAGGCACCTGAGTACTAGGTTAATGCTGGAGTAAACCTATTTAGCAAAATCACACACCCAAAATTGCATCATTTCCGACATGCCGTGTAGGCAAGACCATCCACCCACCTTACCACTCCCTGTCAAGCTGCACCTGCTCCCTTGTGTGCATCCAAATCCATGCTCCAGAGATGCATGGATAGTGGGTGATAAAATTCACAGTCAGACTTAATGATGGCCAAATGTGCCCCAGCAAGTCCTCAGAGAATTGTTAAGAGTGTGAGTGAATTTACAGGGAAAGGTAAAAATGTCTCAGTGAGTCTGCAGTAATGTGACCAAACTATTTTTTGAAAACTGACATATTGCGGGGAATTTACAGTCTACAGTATTAGTTAGTATGATAAAATATCCACATTCAAACAACTAAGAAATTTCTAATTTTCTAATGTTTCTCATGTAACCTTAAAAATGTGAACCCCTTCAAAAGCAAATATTGGAAGTACAATAGTAAGTATGGGTAAAACTAACATCAGATTATCAGATATTAGTTTATGTTCCAACACCACTTCCCAACTGTGAAACTCTTTAAAAGTTGTTAAAATTTTAGGCTAATTCAGTAACAGTAAATTAGATTGTCCTAGATATTTCCTCTGTTCTTATTAGTGTATGTGTGTGGGCCTACAGATAATTTGCATAGTACAGTCTGTATTACAGCAAGATGGGGCAAGCACAATCTGTTTACTTTGGTTCAACAATTGCTCATTCTGTAGCCAAAGAATAAGGTGGGGCTGGTTCCTTCAGGTTCTCTCTGCTTAGCCTTTTTTTTTTTGAACCATTGCTGCATCTTACATTTGAAGTATGGAAAG
This sequence comes from Aleadryas rufinucha, assembly GCA_013397815.1. Taxonomy (NCBI): domain Eukaryota; kingdom Metazoa; phylum Chordata; class Aves; order Passeriformes; genus Aleadryas; species Aleadryas rufinucha. The sequence goes on along the minus strand of VZTH01016390.1, from coordinate 17,603 downwards.
TGGCGTTATAAGGCCTGAGGTAATTTCTTTGAGGGCTTTCTGTTTCACTCTTACAGTTTCTCAACAGGACTTCTTGCCTAAAGAATGCACCACACTACCAGAAGTCTTCTAATTCCAGGTTTACCAGTTTGTGGTGAGAGCCCTGCCAGGTCAGGTCTGCGTGTAAAGGCATCAGTGGCTGGGCAAATAAAACAGATGAAGGGCTATTCTCTCATTCAAAATAACATGGTGTTGCTCACGTCTGTGCAGGTAAAGACTTTTCTCTCACCTTCACCCACATTGTGTGCTGCAAACAGTATGTGGCCTGCACTGTGCCCTGAACCACACTCCAGTGTGTCTGAGAAAGTCCTAGCACAAGTTTTGTGCCAGGCAGAGCACTAACGATGAGTCAACAAAGTGGGAAACTGCTTTAAGCTGTACTCCAGCCCTCAGTTTAGTATTTTAGATATACCTCTGACAATAGGGGAGGGGATGTCTGCAGGAGTGGGGTGTTTTGTGTGTTCTTTTTTTCCGCCATGGAGTGAAATTAGGTAAACATGAGCAAGATTAGGGGTTCTGAGCAAACTTTGCAATTGTTTATATCTACATCTTCGAAAGCAGAAGCTGACTTGGGACATCACCATTTTTCCATGCCTTTCCTGAGGTCCTTCATTCTTTATTTGCATGAATGGGGTGAATATGCATTCCTGAAACACTTTTTGGGTGCATTAAGGTGACTCTCAAAATTAGAAAGCATTCCCCATTAATAGTGTTAGAATTTTACTGCATACCAAATACATATTCCCTCAAGAACCTTTTACATTTGTTTTAAATGGCCTGCTGTTTTATTAAGTTAGTTGGGCTTGCCTGTGTTAAGTTTATGGCTAATGAAACCCTTATTTGGTTTTCTTTTCATTGGAGAAGTGTCCTATGGCCTACACCATGTGTAATGTGGCCACAGCTATTTTAAAAGGTAATTCTCAGTGGACCTCAGAACAGCTTAGTCTACATAAATGGTGTCACTCCTTCATGACCTTAATGATTGTTTAACCTTCTTTAGTGGTCATGAAAAGGAGAAATACAGAGTCCAACTCTGTTGATTGAGAGGATGTCCTGAGAATTTCTGCCTTTGGATCTAAAAACTTATCTATCCTCTTGCTGTGGAGCAGAGCCATGCAGCATGAAAAGCCACTATTTAAAATGTCTCTAATATTTTAGAACTGAAGGCATAAAATGCTCCCAGTGTGTACTATGCTGTCAGCTCTGCTTAGGCTTACATAATCAGAATTATTTCAGATGTATACAGGAAACAAATTTTTAATAATTTTTAAATATTTTTTCCTCTGCTTGATGTGGCAAATACTGATCTGATGCTACTGTGTTCAGTAGCTTTATATTCTAAGAGTGGTTTTGATTTAAGCAGCACTTTCAGGTTTATTTAGACAGCCCTTGCTCCTTTTTAAAAACAACTGATATCCAGAAATCCTGGCACTGATTCTGTTAAATGAACTATGAATGCCCAAACACCATCTCTCTTGTCTTTTATGCACTGGACTGGGTTAAGACATTTCAGAGTAATTGAAAAAGGGGCACTTAATAGCAAAGGTGAGCAGCTCTTTGTCATGCCATGTTTGTTTCAAGACTATGGTCACAGACACAAGACTCCTGCCAAATCTATTGGAGTTTAGTAATAATTTAGATAGCAGCAGTAATTATCCTAGTTTCAAAAATAGCGTCAACTATACATTTAGTAGAAAGAAAGATCTAGAGATACAACTGCATTTTTGGTTTCTTTGACTTAGATTTCAAAAAGAAGGGTAGACACTTTGAATATTTCAGAGTTGAGATGGTGAATTTAAGGTTATTTCAAGAGGACAGAAATTGGCCCCACCCTTCAAGACTGTGCTTTAGCCACGCTAATGCTGAGGATGGGCATATTAGATTTCCTCTGGGCTGCTATAACCAAGAGACAGCAGGCACTAAGGTGTATTTCAAACCAAGCTTGAGGCTGTCAAGCAAATATGGTCTGAGAACACCTGAAAGCATAAGGCCCTTCCAGGACATGCAGAGATGTTTTCTCTGTGCTTCACCAGTGGAATTTCAGTATAACCAGTGCCTGGGTGGCATTGCAGAGACTTCTGTCCAGGTTGTGCTGCATATCCACTTTTTGAGAGACAAGTCCATTTATGATATCTGACATTGTAAATCTAAAAGTTAAGGCACCTAGGGCTATTATTATTATGTGTCAAAACTCATTAAAAATGAAGACAACTGTATTCTGGTTCAGTTAAAATAAGCCAGTGTCCAAATACTGTGTCTGTTAAATCATGAAATATCTGTTAAACTTGAGGTACTCTCTTTTGGAAGCAGTTTTACTGTCTTTTGTGTAACGAAATTTCCAGTGGCACCTGAGTCAGAAAAAATTTGGACAGAAAGATATAAAATATCTAAAAGAAAATTGTTACCAATTAAAAATGTGTTTCATTCTTCTGTACAGAACAAAGAATAAGCACATGGCATAATAAGATGAGAACAAGGGGAAATTTACAGATCAAAATATCTAATTTTCTGCGTTAAATGGAGAAAATTACTTCAGGAGGTAATAAACAAAAAATTAGAAAGATGAGAGAGAACAGTTACTTGGCTTTTCCTTATCAGCATGCAGGGTAGTGGAGATAAATGCTTACGTTACCCATTGTTCTGGTCTGGTTTCCTTTTTGACTGTCCTGGAAAACTCTTAGTAAAACATTGACAATTGATGGAAGTTCAAAGAACAAGCAACTTGATTTTTTGTTTGAGAAATAAAAATCAGAAACCATTTAAAAATGTTATTAATTTAACTTCCTCCTTGAATCTTTAGGTCATGTTGTGCATGTCTTTGCAAAGCAAATGCTGAAGAAGGCAGCAGTCAAACACTCCTTGTAAAAGTCCTAAAAATCCTTACTTTCAGAGACAAATGGGTTCATTTACTGTATAATTCAGGGGTTTGCAGACACAAATACGTGATTCATCACCACCTCCAGGAACATGTTTTATAAATCCAATGAGGTCTCTGTTCAAAATTCAATTGAAAAAATATTACACTAAAGAGTAAGAGTCATATTGGTAATGCAGACAATTGTGCTACTTCTGATCCCAGTTGTACTAGAGCTGTTCATTAATTTTATTGGTACAGACAAGCAGAGTATATGAAAGCCTTGACCAGGGATTAGTTTAGGAGTCTTCCAGCTATATCAAAGCTATGTTGTACGAGCTGATCACATTTCTGAACTTCTGTCTCAATTCCATATCTAGTTTTCTTTTACAAACCTGTTTAGATTATCAAAATGAAAGAGTTATAAAATGACACCATGTTATAAATCCTTTATCTTTAAATCATTGCATGAAAAAGATCTTTAATATCTTGGGGGAAAAAAACCGTGTTCAAAACTGACTCAGATCCCAGAAAAAAACAATATGTGCAGTCATTTTCTAGTTTGCTTACAAATAGGGAATTAAATGCTGTTATTTTTTACATTATTTACATGAAGAACTCAGGAACACTTGTTATCATTTTATAGGAAAGGAATTGTCTTCAAGTATTAAAGGCAAACCAAAAGAATGATTATTTGTATTCTCAAGTTTACCTGAGAACTAAGTGAATAAAATAAGTAAAGCAACCTAAATTTCATGATCAGACTAATAAGCACTCTTACTTAAATTCTTGTCTAGCTACAATTTCCTCCTGCACTCTGACTGGCAACGCTGATGCTATCTTTAAGAGTGATACTTCTCCTTTTACCTTTATACCGTCACGCTTAACAAGGGCAAAAGGTGAGCAGCCTGAGGAATTAAAAGTGGAAATGAAGCACACTTTTCCAACAGAAAAATTGCTTAATTAACTTATTTGGAGAAGTTATGAGATCTCGAACTTTGGTTGGATTCCTATCAGAATGCACATTTTAGTTTAGTAGAGAGGTAGAGGGAATTTGAAATCATGCAGTGTGTGAAAATAACTGGTTCATTCTTAAGTGTTCCTAAAAATCTATATGTGAGAGAGATTCTGAGAGACTACCATTACATAGACTGCAAACATTCCTATCATTTCAATATATGCACGAAGGTTGCCCAGGAAGTGGAGTCATATACCTGTGCAGAACACCCATCTCAACATTAAGTACACTTCCTACCATTGTGCCCCAGCAGCTGGAATGGGGATGACGATGCAGTGACTCATCGGCAAAGCAGAGAGCAAGTCAGTGCAATAGTGTCTGGTACTGATGGCAAAAAAGAAAGAATAAAGAATATTGTATGTTCTGAAATGATACGTTATTCATACTGATAGTACTGGGTTTGTCTCAAATAATGTTCTGTTAATCTGGGGGAAGGATTCTAAAAGAACACTCATAACTTTAAAAAAATCACTTTACCCTATGTATTTTTCTTGTGTCTAAGACCAGGTGGAGGTATTCTGAATATCTCCTCTGTGATTTATGCTTTCATACTGTTTCTCACTAGGACTGAAAGATTAAAGATGCTTTCATCCAGGGACTGTATTAGAGCTCATGCCCATGCTAATGCTGGCCCATGGTGGTATCAGCTTTTATCATCCCTGTGTCCACCAATATTAGGAATGAAATCTTGGATCCACTCTCTGTAGTTAATCCTTTTTTGGCATCCTATCCATGGGAAAGGAGAATTGGATTACACAGAACTAATTTAAAGTCATATCTCCCCTACATATATATAATCTTTAGTTCAAATTATATGCTTTCTTACCAACGGATATATTTACATGACTCAAGACCCTAGAATGGGTTGTGCTCTTCTAACATTGCCAATATTTGTTTACCCAATGACTTGGCTATGGCTATACACTATTTCTGCCCAGTGCTGACAGATTCTGTGTCCTTGGAATGATGGAAGATGCAGCTACTAGTGTGAATCATATAGCGGGTCATGGTGAATTGCAATTAAAATATCTTGGCCTTGTTTGGTTGTTTGTTTTTTTTTTTTCTTGGAGCTCTCTTTGTTAATGAGAATTATTAGAAGACTGTCCAAACCAAATTGCCTTTGTGAAAACATAACCAAAATTTGAATATTTCAGATCTACTCAGAGACAAGAACCACAAACCTATAGGCTTCTTTTCCTGTCTGAGCCTTAAGCCTTAAGCCCAGACACGAAGTCTGGGTGATGATAGACATGCACAGCTTTAGTGCTGCCTTACTTTGATTACTTCTAAATACAAGGCTGAGTCCTGGGCAGTCCTGATAGCCAAAACATTGAGGAGGTCAGGGCACAGAGGGGCAGATTGTGTACTGCATACTCTCCTCAGTTACACTCTGCAGGTGTGTGAGTACGTTTCTCCTTACTAGGGAGTACTAAGAAAGGATGCGTGAAGCCAGCATGTACAGCATCTGAGTGTATGCAGGATCTGTGCACAGGGAAAGAACTAATTACCTTGTTTTACTGAGCTCCAGACTAGAGAATAAAATTTTTAGCTGTCAGGAAAGCAGGAAACAAAAATTTCACCCACACTTCCCCAGTCGCTACATTTTTATGCAACAATAAGTGGCATCGGTCTGAGCTAGATGTTACTGGGAAATTTCAGAATCTAGCTACAAACCACAGCGTTATGCTGATGCCTTTCCTTGGTCTTAAAATCAAGAGCCAAACACGGTTAGAAGGGAAAAAAGGGATTTTACCTTGGCATTTATTTCAAGGATCTTTGGTGCACCCCGTTCAGGTGGAGCACGCTGGAATGCACATCGAAATGTACACCCACAATAGTTTGGGTATAACATTATAGGCCTTGCCAATTAACATATCTATCAAAGATTCCCCAATGAGAGGCTGAGTGACCCCGTCTCCCCGAGGAACTTTCTCCCTGTATCTTAGCTTACAAAATGTGCTCCAAAGTCCTCGGTGTCTGAGGCTTCTGAGATGTTTGGTCTCCTGGCTTAACAGAATGTTGGGTCTATGCTGGTTATCAAACCTGAAGAATTAGATGTATGTGGGCTAAAAGGCCCTTAAGAATACATAAAAGTTATATAAAAGAGTATATAAAGGGGAGTATATATAAAAAGCATCATGGCATCAATGCAATATATGCTTCATTATATCTTTCAGTTCTCATAATATAAAGAGTTAATGTCACAGTTGGAAAAAAGTAATCCTTTTTTTTTCTCCAGTCCTCAAAATCTTCCCTCCATAAAATAGTCTCTGTTGGATCAGGTGTAGAAAAATTTATTCTCACAGCAGAGTAAGCTGGATTCTTTCTGATTATTAAATCTGTAAAGTAGATGATTGCCTTGGTTGCTCCATCTGATTCAGTTGAGATGGAGCTAAAATGTAAATTAAAAAAAAAACCTTTCTGCTTTAATCTTTGTCTTGGGCTTAATCTTGAGTTCCTCGAGTTCCTACTTGTCTAGTTCGTTCCAGTATGAACAATCTGGAACAATTTCTTGTGCGCTATTTGTAACAACTATTCAAAAGTGGTGAAAAACGAGAGAAACTTAACAAAAGGCAAAAATTAATTTTGGAGATCTCTCATTGTGCTTACCTATTCCCATTCTTAAATAATTCAGGGAGTGATTAGGATGTTTATGCTCTCTCTGCTCTGGTACTGTCAGTGCTGCTATTATAGGTGCTTGATTAATGGACTAAATTTCACACCCCAAATGCAGCCTGGCAAGAGTGGTATCCTAGTAAAAGACTGTATCATCAGACCCGTCATGGATGTTGAAAAGGATGTGTAAGGCTTATTAAATGCCAAGTATCTGTTTTAGTGAATAACCAAGATGTTCATGCCAAAATAACTCACTAATAAGAATGTCTAAGTTGTGTTGTGAAATGAGGATTAGTAAATGAGTGAGATAAATTATGTGTTAAGGGATTAAAATATGAACTTATTTGTTGTGTAATGATGGCTGTCAGTGTTCTATATTTACAATTACTAGTTCTATTGTTAATAAGATGGGAGGTTATGGCTTTATGATCCCCTGGTGAGTAGAATAATTGCAGTATATGGATGACAGAAAGGGGAAAAAGGTGAATAAAATAAATTTCGTTCAATTCTTTATGAAAACATGGTCAATAAACTTGTCTAAGGTAAACACAATGGAAAGAAGGTACTAGAAGCCCAGGACAGTCAGCCTGGCAGAAGATAGAGTTTACAGTGGGTGTTACAGGCAGGGTTATTATTCCATACCATTCAGCATTTTTACAAACAGCACTCCCTGTTTCTAGCTACTAAAGAAGAGTTTTATCTTCCCTGGGCTGAGAAAGAGTCTCACTGAATTTTTTATTACCTTTTCATTTCAGACCTTTTATATCTAGTCCTAAAGACATTCCGGGTTCACTGAAGGAGGTGATGGAGAAAGGATTCCAGCAAAGAAAAGCCTTCCCCCAGTGCAGAAGTCAAGCACTGTCACTTCTTTCAGAAAAAGTATTTTCTAAATTAAGAAATTCATAGGAAAGGTGTAATAGAGGTGCAGGAAACATTTCTGGGCTCAGAGTTTGAACAGCTTCTATGGAAGAAATGTGGCACAAAGCATCCAGGTATTTCCACAGCAAGAATACTGAAGACCCAAGAGATGGTTAGGAGACAGAGGTCTTTGGAGGAGAGGAGAAATGGATCTGTTCAGTCTTCAGAATGGAAGGATAAGGGGGCAGATCTTATTGCTGTCTGCAAAATACCTAATGCAAGGATGTAGATAATACCCTCTTTGCAGTGTACAGTGATGTGACAAGAGGCAACAAAAACAAAACTTGGAAAATTCCAATTAGCTCTGAGGAAGTAATCTCCCAAAGTAATTTGTTAAAAAAAAAAAAAAAAAAATCCATGGATGTCCTTACTTTATAAAGGGTACACAGGTATTTTAACATGATTTTCTCTTTAAATGCTGAAACACCATACTTATCATTAAAAAAAAAAAAAAAAAATAAAAAAAAAAAAAAAATCAAAATGTTTGTAAAGAGACAGAATGAGTCTGGAAACACACAGAATTCCAACTAAGACCCTGAGATCCATCCTACGTAAGTCAAGAAATGCATTGATTTATGAAAAGAATGTACAAGTAGTGGAATATTTATGATTAAAACCATTGTAGCATCTGAGAAAACTGATGTGATTTAGAAAAATGGTGACAAGAAAAAAGGGAAAGACAACAGCATAAAGAGTAAATGAAGGCTACAGTTGCTGCTTATTTACATTTTTGAGTTTTCCTTGGACTTAACCCATTTCTGCAGGAAATGGCCCACACTTCTTGATATTTCACTGAACCGGTAAGTAAGCATTTTAGTAGTTCTAAATTGTATAATAATCTTAAATTGTGGGTATATGTATTTCATCATCTGTGACTCTTTCTTCATGCATTTTACTGCCAAGGGAATTCAAAGGGAATTTGGATGGAAAATATTTTCCACTGCAGGAATTCTGGTGACATTTTTCCAAAAGAAAAAAGTATAGTCTGGTCATTTTCTTGAAAGATAGATTCTGACCCACCAAAATAGGATTGGAAGCATATGGCAGCACTTTCTTCACCATGGGATGGATTATTTAAACTCCATGAGAGGAGAAGCCATGAGAGCTCTTTTCAACAGTTTTGTTGCCTGCATCCAGGCAGTACCTGGCTCAAGTTCTTGATTGGTTTGGGCTGTGAATCTCCCTCTTTCCATACATTGCATTGAGAAGGATTTCAGGAAATAGAAGAAGATCTTGACACTGGTCCAGACCCAAACAGTTGTAGACTTGTGCCAACTTTCCTACACCACTGTCTTTTACTAGGTACTTTACTTAAAGTTTTCTTTGTGTTGTTCAGCTACAATAAAATCAAGAGTATTTATTCATTTCTGTTTATAATACCCTGGCATCAGTTTATAAATCCTATGCTGTGAGTCAGGCTTCTAAGACACTTCAGGTAAGGATGAGCTCCTGAAGTGTCATTTTAAAGGATGAATTTTTAAAAACTAATAGATTTCATGTCCTTTTCTATTTACTGGTTCTGTTTTTCAAGACTCTGGATTTCAGGCCTGCAAACCTTTCTTTCAGCTACAAGGCTGAAAATTTCTCTTTCACCATCTTTCTCTTTGTTTTGTTTGGGGTTTTTTTAATAAGGACTGAGATATTTTCCTTAGCTTTAGTTGCAAGGAAAATGTATCTTGGCAAAACCCAAAAGTATTTATATGTATTTATATATATATAATACATCCTAGAAAATGAGGAGTGTGTCTATACACCTCTCATATGATGCTGTACCTATTATATACCTGGGGGTTTTTTGTCATATATATTTTAAAATTAGGATGATCAAGGATGCTTAATGCTGTTACTCTTCCAGAGAAAGTATTGCATGGCATTCTTCATAGTTCACATTGGAGACTGGCAGCTTTTAGAGAACATGATGTATTTGTTACACAACAGTTTGCTTTGTATAATTTGTCCTTTGTCCCAGAGAGAAAACTAGGTTAAACTTAATATGGTTTGTATGTAGATAGGCGTTAACAGAGAACCACATTTTGTAATCAGCTCTTAGGCAACAGACCATGCATTTCATTTAGTTTGGAAGGAAAAATCCTGTCACTCTGGTAAAATTACCCTTTGAGTACATTTATTTTCACCATTTAAGGGAGGAGGGTCAGATTCTTCTTTCGCTCCCTGACTTTGGAAGACAAGACACTGGTAATTCAAGTGGCTGGAGAAGTGGGAAAAAGGCATTAATTTGTCAGTCATTCTGGACTCCTATTGCATATAATAGCAATTACTCTTGTTCTTACATGACATTGCTTAAAAATAACAACTACATCTCACACCACCTGTCTTACACAATGCAATACAGAGTAATATATAGATGAGAAAAAATGAAGCTCAAAATTGAAGGAACCAAAGTTATCATTATATTGTTAATACATAAAGAGTGCTATATAATTGATGTTCTGCACTGTTCTTCTGTGGTAGAGTAAATAATGTTGTCATGTATCTTCCCTAATATCAAGATACTTCAAGTCACATCTCACTTACTACCAAGAGTTCCAGATGCACTTTGAGTTAATAAAATGCCTGCATAAAATTATAATTGAAAAATTAATATGATCTGATTCCATCACCCATTACAGGATCTGAAAATCCATAAATTAAAAGTAATGATGTATAAACATTTTACAGGGAGGAGGAAGACAACCAGGAGGTGCTGAAATTATTGTTTGACCTGCTACATTTGGAACCTCTAATAGCCTGAGTGAAATGAAGAGAATATTAAGTCTTGCAAAGAAATAGTCTTTCCACTAACAGACTGCACATCCTTTGTCAACTGTCCCAGCATACAAAGAAAGTGCAAAGTAGCCTAGTTTTGATTTTTAAAAAAAACCAAAACATAACAGACAAAAAAACAACCAAACACAAACACAAAAAACCCAACCAAATAAATGGCCACTCTCTGCTGGACAGTCAAATGAGTGGCTATTTGATGCCTTAGCAGGCAGGGCTAGCCAATAGCCCTCTGCAAATAACTTAAAGACAACCATAGAGGGCTAAAATTTAGTGACAAGAATATTATATATGCTGCTGAACACAGCAACAGCCGGAAGGACATTGACGAATACGAATGTATTTGGGCAAAACAATCTAAATTCACTGGGATGACTCAAAATTACTCAGATGATGACTAATGACTTTTTCCACATTTACAACTATTTGTAGGGTAGCAGAAAATCCATTTACAGGTAAGGAGTAAATTCATGAAGCTTAAGTTCAGAAAAAGATATTTAGAGTGTAAGGAATCCTATGTTAAGTGAATGCTTACATCAGTTAATGAGCTGTTTGATACTATTAAGTGTAAAGATGAGGGAAGACACAAAGTCTAGAGCACACGGAAGAATGACTCTGGACCTGATACCATTTCCTACAAAAAGGCAACAGACTACCTTAGTCAGAAATGTGCTAACACTGGTATTTAGAAAGATAACTTTTGTACAATAGAAATGCACACTTAGTGCTGGATTAATTTTTTTTTTTTTTTTTTTTAAACCAGTCTACACTATTGAAATGTAATGCCTAAATTAGTCAAAAATGGCTGCAACTTGGTTTTGGTCTAGTATTCCCTGACTTTTGTGAATAACAAAAATACCTCCCAGATATCATTGGATCACCTGCTTAGCTTCTGCAGCCTGTTTAACACTTGTGAAGAAAAATGACTCATAGAAATCACCACAAGGAGTCACTGACTGAACCTGTATGGTAGATGTTATGTGTTGAATATGATAATGTTCAGCATAAGTTTGGACCACTGTCCTTTTCTACTTTCTGGAAAAGACATCAGAATGACATGATAACACATCTCTGACAGCCTTTGTAGAAGAAATATTGAATTATATGGAATCAGAAATATTCTTCATTCATGACTTAGTGGTTTGGGAATGAAGCTTGCCTTTTTGCACTCAATTGTTAGAAAAAAATACATTGACATAATTTTTTTTTTTAAGTAATGTTCACAAAAAGAGGCAGCCTTTTAACCTAGGAACCTAAAGGACAATATATTTATAAACTGACTCATGAATGACTGAGGCATGGTAGTTTAAAGTGGTTCTCTGAATGCTTTGCATTGACCAAGCACAACTTCCAGCAGGCTGAAAGCCCATTGCCAGCTTTGTGTTACTGGGGCTCAGTGATCCTCTTACCTATTCTCTCCTGTAAATTGACTATTGAATTATGCCTAGCCTGAAGCTGCTGGAGGTGTCTCTGCAGAGGGCAGAGTGGCTAAGCAGTTCAGCTCCCAGTGGGTCAGGAGAGGAGAAAGGGCAGAGTTTAGCTTTCTCTCAAGAGTTCCTGGGCTCTCAGATGCTCACTGAGCTGCTACTTAGTTAAAGAAAATACAACTTAAGTAGCATATGGCAAAGACAAATAAGAGCTACTAAGCAGCAGATATTCTTTTAACTCCTTTCATGGCAGGTCACTTTGACTGACCCTGGGGTTGTAGGGCTGCCTGCACCGTTACTGTCCCTCTCCTGCCTGGCCTCAGAGGGAGTCTGCTGAGAAAAGAGTCTGGCATGCACGAAACTAAAGTCCTCCCTTCAAATCCCTCTCCATCTGGTGCTCACCTATGCTCTTCCAATCCATGTCTTTTTCCTGTAGTTTGCACATGCAGCAAATTCCCTTGTGCTTCATGGTTTTGTATATTAATTAGTTTCCCTTCAGAGAAAGGTGTGTTCCCTTACTTGTCTCTTAGTAATCATCCTGAAAAGTTTTTGATCTCATGTTGTGCTATCCCAGGGCTTTTTCCTACCAGAACTAAACAACAATATTTCAATAGTCTCCTTCTCAGGATTCCCACCAAAGTGGGAGGATTGGCATCCCTAGCCGCAATCTGTGGGGGATACAGCGGAATGAGGTAAGGGCAGCTATGACACACGCCTCCTTCACGTCATGCTTGCTGAAGGGGACTTTTTTTTGGTGGGAAGAGAGGGTTTTTTCCCTGTGCTAACAAGACACTTGGGAGTGAGAAGACAGCAGCCATGCTGTCACCCTGCTGCACTCAGGCGTAGGACACAACCCCCCAGCAGGACTTACAAGCTTGGCCGGAGCTCTCAGGTAATGCAGCTGTGTGGAACCAGGTACGACACTGTGGAAAACTCAGAGTGGGACAAGAGCAAGCCCATATGTGTGAACCAACAGTCTGCTTGCAAAAGAGTGTGTAGATATATTATTTATTTTTTCTAAAGCAACGCAAAAGTCCAAATAGTGCATCACTGACAATTACAGAATTGGCAGTGCATAACTATCATTGCTATTTCAGTCAGAAATTCACTTGGGAAATGGTTAGATTCCATCCTTCCTGAGTAAACTGAATTTTAATATAGTAATTTTGAATTATCAGCTCTCAAATCTTGAAGAAATAAGGAAAGGGAAGAGTGACACTACACTTCCCCTGCTAGTCTCCTGTAGTTAAAAGGAGAAGGAAACCCAATGACTTGTACACCACCCTCATTCCTTATGAATAAGAATCAAATGATAAAGTTTGAATAAAGCAGTTTTAGGAGGCTTGTAGTACCTATGTAAAATTACACTCATAATATGTTCTGATTATGGTATTGGAAAGAATTTTTTATGAGACCTTTTCATCCAGCCCATTTTATGGTGACAAAGGTTCAGTTGCTATCAGGTGAGCCCACATTTTTCCATTAGCATTTCATTATTCATTCAAACTCAGTCACAGTGAATGTTCACCGGGCATTTCCCTGGGGTCAGTATAAGTACCTCAGTGAATTGCATATGCAAATATTTGGCATAATGAAGTGAAGATTCAAAATAATAGCCACAAACCAAGAAGCCATTTTGAACAATCTGGGCTATAAAAATACAAGGGTGGTCATCCGTGTTGACAGTTGTATGAACCAAATTTTTTAAATGGCTACAGAAAACAACACAGCTTAATATTATATAATATTTCACTTCACACTAACCTTGTTTTCCCAGCTCTTTGTCTCCTTTTGTTAAGTGTTAACAGCATGCAAGATTTTACTGCTAGAATATCAACATCATAATCATTTTTTTAAAACGTGTCTCATCAGCAGACAAATAAAATTTGGCCAAGAGAAAAATAATGGAACAAGGCCACAGAAGAATAAAATTTTGTCTAAGGTCCATTAGCTCTTTAATATGAGCAGGAGAAAAAAACATCCTGCCTGACCAAATTATGTTAACAATCAACCACTATCAATATTTTATGCCTGAATCAAAAATACGGGCATCATCCTGACACTCTGGTAACATCAGAGGAGCAAAGACTTATATTAGGCTCTGGTGTTTGTCTCATATTAGTGGTGCATTAAAAAGCACTTTTTAGCTCAAAAACTTAAGACATGTTACAGAAGTGATGACTCTTTCTTCCTCTGTGCAGGTGAGAAAACAGAAAATGTGCAGTGGAAAGTGACTAGCTGAAGTCATTCAGCAAACTAATGTTTAAATTGTGATCACAAATTTCCCATGAGTAGTACTTAGAGCATGACAGTATGCAGGTGACATCCAAGGATTTCTGGTGCCTGCAGAAATATTTGTGTTGAATAGATTGGAGCAAAGAGTTTATAAATTCGTACTGAGCTAAAGCAAAAACTTTCTGGATTTATACTGCGGTAAAGTTTTTCTTCTTGCTTGAATTTATCAGTGGTTCTTATTGTCTGCTATTCCTCATCCATTAGCAAATAACTGATAAAGCTCCACAGGCCACAACTTGTATATTTTATCATGAGATCATAGGTGTGACCTATGACAGAGCTATTCCTTAAAGCACGCCTCAGGTCTCCATTTCCTCCGACAATGAAATAATTGGAGAACAGAGTAGTCACTGATATTTCAGTAATCAGATCACTAAAATAAACTGCAAGTGTTGGATTCTGATGAGCCAATCTGAGCTGTCTGCAACTTATCTAAAATTAGATAAATTAAGATAAGTCCTCTGTGCTCTTCATAAGTCACTGGAAGAAGATTGGCAGCTGCTGAGAACAATCTATGATTCCTATTTTACACCTTTTTTAATATTGAAAGAAATGTCCTCTGGAGGTATCTGTCTCTCTTGAGAAAAGAGGATATACAAGCAACTAATTTAGAAAATATGTAAATGCATACCACAAAAATTCCTGAGGAAAATCCTACACTAGTCAAAATATTCCAACAGTTGGACTGTTTAGGTGTTACTCAAACAGATTTCTACATTGTCAGATAAATCCTACTTGTAGTAGTGAGAGCACCTTAAAATAATAATTCAATTAATAATTTTCTCCTGTTTTACTTTTCTACCTCATTTGTTGTAAGCTTTCCCTTTTCTGTTTCCTCTTGACTAACAATGAGATTGCAATTTTTCCCACAAGATAGCATCTCTTCAACAACTCTGTCCCAAAACTGAGGATTCCTGCAAAACTATAAAACAAAAAGACAATGAAAATCACATTAATACGTCATATTACTAATTACAAGAGGTATAATAAATATTCATTTTTATCTCACCTTATTTCATTACTGCTCTTAATACAATGAGAAAACTTTCATAATGGCATAAAGATGACAGCTTTTGGGCCAGTATGGCAGATCTCTACTGCATATCCTCAGTTCAGGGTGTGGAAAGCAAGTGTTCAAATGTCTTCCTGAATCTGTGCTTCAAAGTTATGGGCATTTCCTAGAACACTAAACACTGATAATATCATAGCATAGTCTTAAAGGAGAATTTTGAAAATTCCTTCATAACTTCTATTAAACATTGATGATATTGCTCCACTTACTATTGGAAATAGTACTGATTAAATTCATATCAACCATAAAAAAAGTCTACTTGAATATTTGCAATCACATATAGGGTAGAGAAGATTTTGCTTATGAGAAGAATTATGTGTGTTTTTCTCTCTGTACACTGAAATGGAGAGAAAAACAAACCCATGAAACAGTTTGTGCAAAATTTCACAGTCTCTCTGGGTCTAAGAAAAAACTGAAAAATCTCACCTTATTCATTGCAATTCTGTGTCTATTTAACTTTGCATTTTTAAGGAATTTCTTTAGGTCAGTCCAGTGCCGAAGTAAATTAAACAGACTGTGAATTAATTTGGTGTGGGCAGAGGTAAATTGGTGGTTAAGTATAAAGTACATGTGATAACCAGCAGCGAATATTGATTTATATTTTTTACTGTAAAGAAATTTGAGGGGGTGACTTTTTTAAAGAGTTTGTCTTGTTCCTAACAGTACTGTAAGTATGGCATAATTGGGGACTGTATATGTCTTAATTCCACCAGTCAATCCTATGCAGTGTTCCACTGCCTGTTATTACGCACAGTAACACTTTGAACTTTCACATGCCTATATTTATTCAACAGATGGCAGAGTTTGTGAGAGGATCAAACACCTTCCTGACAAGAGAGCAGCTCATTTTGTGCAAGGAAACTGCCAGATATCTTTACTGGATGGTAAACAAACTGATAGCCTGCTTCTTTTCCCAGGAGGAATTAGCTGCATGCAGCAGCCACAAAGAGGGTAGGGAGGCGTGAGCTGCTGAATCCTGCAAGCCTTAATTCAGTGACCGGTAAGGAGACATTGAATCTACCTTGCAGTAGGTTGCTAAGACCAAAAGTTCACCCTCAAACTCTGCATCATCTGGATAAAAAATACTTATGGAAATATTCTCTTAAATGTAATAGAGAACAAGAATCTTTCTGCAATTTTCTATATTAGCCTACAAATTCGGATTGTTTGTTTAAATAAGTCCTAAAACAGCTTCAGCATGGCTTTATGGCTTTATCAGAACATGATGCTAAATAATAGGAGTTACAGTGGTCCTGTGTATTGAGTATATCTGCTTTGAGATAGCTAAGAAGCACCATCAGAATCTATTCTTGGTACTGGACAGTTTTAACTGTACAATATTTTTTATAGAAACTTCTTTCCATCAGAGCTTATTGTTTTCCTTTCTGACAGTTTTTCTAGGACTTTTCATAACAGACAATATCTCAACATGAACTTATCACCAAAATTTTCAAAAGACATCAGACCTAGCTGTGTAGTTCCTTGTTTCGGCTTTAAAGTGGAGTAGAACAGAATTCACTGATTTACACCTCTGAAAAATGTTTCAAGTGGAGTGAAATAATGCTGAAAACACAAGAATATGAATTACTGGAACCAGCATGAGTTGGTGAAACACAGAAGGAGGGGAAAGTCCAGTGGGAAGTCCTTTACAACAGCAGCAGACAGTGCTTTCTGAAGTGCCCTTGGAAACAAAAATACGTGCACTGTTGCCCAGGTGACAAAATCCAAGTACATGGTTCCCACTGTGAATGAAACAACCAACACTGCTACTCCTTGTGGAGTGGCTAACATTAGTGTCACTGAGAGCTATCACTTTGAATGGGCATGAGAAGCAAAGCCTACTTTCGTGGATATTTGTTAATCATCTGCTGGAGTAGGCAGCTGTAAAGGTATAGCTTCTCCAAGGGAGGTGTTTGCAAGTAAGACTTATTTTACTTTCTACAAATACCTGTGTAAGTTCCATTACTTCTTTCTCATATATTTTGCAATGCCAAAGAAAAGTCGTAAGGATTTTCTCAGGTTTGACCTTATTTTACTTTGGTGGTGAGGTTCAAGCAGCATTTGTTTTCTTAACCTGATTTTTAATTTCTCTGGTTCTTTCAGAATCTTACACAGTTATGCACTTAAAACATTATAGACATACAGTACATAAAACTGACACCTTAAATGTGAATTCTTTTCTCCTTCTCCATCCATTCATATGTCCTAACTTGTTCTGCAAAGCATTTTTCCTAATTAAGTGTTCCCTTTCACATTAATCCCCTAACATCTGCCTAGTAATCAAGAACAAATGTTTCTCATTGGTATTCTCATGGAGTTGTTGGGCACTTACCTCTCTTGCTGCAATGTTCAGCCCTTGCTAGTTGGCTTGCATTTTCACTTGAGCTAGCAGCTGACTTGGCTGCTGGTTACTGCTTCTCTGACTTTGTTCTCTGTGGGTCACACCAGCAGCTCACTGCCTAGCATGCAAGAGAAAACTCACAGCAGAAACAAAAAAGAGAATTCACAAAGGTCCATATCTTCTGTTCCTGTCTGGAATTTAAGAGGTGCAACCCCAACATAATGCTGTCCAGATCGTGGCTA
>VZTH01016383.1:5217-18296 GCA_013397815.1 Aleadryas rufinucha | reverse complement strand
TGCTCCTGCTCTGCTCCTGCAGCTCACACTGACTGCAGGGACTCAGGATCCAGCTCTCCCAGCCTGGCCTGCAGTTTTTTTCCAGCCCTGTCAGCACCCTCAGCCAAGGCATCCCTGGCAGCTCGGGCTGGGTTCTGTTTGGCCTCACGCATCATCACCAGCCTTGCCAGTCTGTTCAGGCCCGGGGTGATGATGTGTGAGGCAGAAAAAGCCCAGCCTGGCCCTCAGGTGCTGGGCACAGTCCCCACAGGGGCAGGGAAAGGCTCTTTCCATGGGTCCACGTGAGCCAGGGTGACCTGGGAATCCTTGAGGCTGGAGCAGGTCCTGGGCTCAGCAGGGTGAAGGTCCCTATGTGGGGATTTCACTTTGGTTTTCTTCTCTTTAAAGGGTGTCTTGATGGGCACAGGAGTATTTTTAGGAGTGGCCTGGCATCAGATTAATGAATACATCCCAAGATGGACTGTTCTGTGTGGGATTTTGTGTTCCCACCACCCCATATTAGGAGATGCAGTTCCAAAATAACTGCAAGTGCCTAAAGCCCTGCAAAGGACCCCATGGAAACTGCAGAGCAGGAAACTGAGCCAGGCAGGAGCATCCATAATGCTCAAAAGTCATATTCCAGACATTTTCTGGCAGCAGTGGAAAAGCAAATCACGGAATATGTGCAGGTAAACACTGGGTTTGCACCAGAATTCCACGTGTCTGCTTGTTTGAACTGGCATGGGAAAGGTTTTTTAGGATGGTGACCAAACAACATCAGGCTTTGGGTTTGGACATTGGTCCCCAAACGCTTCCAAGGCCTGATGGCACCACATGGAATCACAATCCAGCAAATCCTCGCAGGGGTGTGATGAGCAGAGAGAGTAAAACCAGGGAGATCCCCCTGGAAATCCAGGCATTTCCCCGTCTGCAGGTTCAGGTTTGCTCCCAGCAGGGAGAAGAGGCTGGGAAGGAAGGTGTGGATCCACGAGGAGGGTGAAAATTTAGGGAGAATTCTCATTTCTTCTCGTTTCATGCGGGATTTAAAGGGCTCAGGAATGCCAGGGCTGGATCCAGAGCTGACTGACACCAGCAGTTTCCAGCACCTCCAAGGAAAGCTGCATTTTTTGATTGATCCTGACGGTGTGGGATGAGCTGCAGAGCTGCACACCTGGAAAATCAACCCTGAGCCTGCCTGGAAGTGCTCCTGTTCGCTCCTTTTTCATCAGTTTATTTACAGAACCTCGCAAATCTCATCCCAAAAGGCTCCACGAGGCTCTGAAAGCCAAAGTACCTCAGCTGTGCTCCTGTGTTGGGCACTGTGCCTTTAAGGTGGGGTTGCTCCAGAGGCAAACAGGAGTGCCAGGAGAGCTCCTTTCAACTTCAGATGATGTGATAAACTGGTCAGGCCTCAGAAGCCACAGTGCTTCCTTATTCCTGCAGCTTTGATCTAAAAAGCTGTTTATTTATGTTTTATGGAACCGTAAAACCCCCAGTAAACATGCCTTGTGCTTTCTTTATGTTCTACATGAATTCTGTCATGAAAACGCCAGGCAGAAATAATGAAGATCTTTATTGTGCTGCTGCTGCTGCTGCTGCTGCTGGTGTCTTCCTCTGGAAGTTGGGATGCCTCGTGTGGGATTCACGAGGGCTGCAGATGTCCTGCCTGCCAGCAGCTGGGGCAGAAGGAGGCTTTTCCTTGTGGAATCCCAATGGATTCAGCACCGAGGGCACTGGGAGAAAACCAGGATTTGATATTTCTCTTTATCTCTCATACCTGGAGGTGGTGGGATTCACCCCCTGTGCCTGGCTGCTGGTGAGATGCCCTTGCTAAAGGCTTTGATCCTGGTTTGCAGCATCTCCCAGCAGCCCAAAAAACTCCTGGGAAAAACCTGCTCAAAACCTGGAGCTCAGGCTCGCACCAAATCCCTGTGACAGGAGGGTTTAGGGCACCAATTAAATCCCAAATTACACAGCAGTGCTTCCTTCTGCTTCTATAAAATAATTCCCACTTACCACAGCGGAGCGTTGTCAGCGCTGCTTTAACAGAGCTGGGAAACAAATCTGTAAATTCAACACGTGCCCAAGTGCTCCTCACTGCTGGTTTCTCTCTTCCTGGTGCATCCAGGCCTTTTCTCTGGGATTTGAAGCCCTCCCTTCACTGCTGCTCCTCTAAAGAGAGATGTTTTGGGGGATTTGCTCTGTGGCCAGCGGCTCCTGTGGAGAGGAATTTTCCTTCTCTGGAGCTGCTCAGGCTGGGGATTGTCCCTCACTGCCTGAGCCCCGTGCACAGGGAGATTTGGGAAAGGTGGGAAAGGTGGGAAAGGTGGTGGTTGGGTGAGGTCTGAGGTGGGAAAGTGACAGAGAACATTTTGGGGGTTCTTCCCAAGCCCCTAGCCCAGCTCCTGCAAGAAGAGGACCTGAAAGTGAAAGAATTCTACTGGAAAATGGGCATTTCTGGGGCTCCTCTCCAGGAGCAGGCAGCAGCTAAACCCTCCTGGTCGAAGGGATGTGTGTTCCCACAAGGGCTGGGTCCAAAAAACCCACCCCAGGTGCTGTAGGAATTATTCTGTTGTGTTCATCAAGTCCCTTTTTATGAACTCACGGGGTCATGGCAGAGATGTAAGAGCTGGAACATGGGCTCAGAGCAGGAGTTTTAGAAAATGGGGTGGGTGAAAACAGAGATTCTCCATCCAGGGCTGTGTTTGGGGAGAAAACAGGGCTGGCAGAAGGGGCAGAGAGCTGAGTTATTTTCCTAGCACCGTTTCTGACCACCTCTGCTTATGATGGTGATTAATGTATTTATTTTTAGATTTAAAGGACTTACCTTTCTTCCACCCAGAAGAGCAGAGAGCTGTCAGCAGAGCTGGCACCCCCAGCAGTGCAACAGCTCGGTCTGGCTGCGTGAGAGGAGCAGGGAGTGATTTAAACTGGGGGTCAGCAGTGAAAACAGGTGGGAATCTGGGCTCCTTCAGCCCCAAATCGTGGTGGGTCAGCACCTCAGCAGTGTCTGTGCTGCCACTCAGCCTCTGGTTGGTTCTTCCTCCACCAAACTCCTGAAGCTTCTCTGAGAGCAGCGCTCGAGTCCTTTTGGGGTGCTGGAGCGGGGATGGGAGAGGTGCCTTCCTCTCCATTGGAAGGGGGAGCCAAGGAATAATCCCATTTTCCAGCCATCCTTGTACCAGCAGAGTTTGTGTGTTGTGTCTGACCTCCTGTAACAAGGTCAAACCGCAGGGATCCCCTGGAGAAGTTGCCATTCATCTTTTATACGCAAAGATTTTCGAGTATAGAGAGGGGATAAAGCTAATACGGTGTTTAATGGAAAAAAATTATGACACCAATAACACATCTGTGTCTGTAATTTCACAGGTTTTCTCTCTGTATATTTATATATGTATATATGTATAATTTAATATCAGCCTCAGGGCTGTGGTCTCACATGTCATCAGCTCGCAGGAAACTGGATCCTTGGCCTAAGTATCAGATGAGTTGCTAATGTTTGGAAAAAAAGCAAAAAAACATGCTTTGGGTCTCTGTTTTATGGCTGTTATTGAAGTAAGAATTTGTGATTGTAACCTGAGCGCTCGCCTGGCCAACATGTTTTCATTATTGTCTGGATAATTGAAAGTCCAGGCAAATTTGGATGCTGGGAGACACTGCACGGGAAGGCCTTGGTGCTCACAAGTGTTGAGGTGGCTCAAATTAGGGATGAATATAGGAATATGTTTCAGCATTTAATGCAAGGCTTAAAGATTTGTTTTATTCCCCAGACGTGGCTGATTAACTTGGGCTTAATTTATTCCCGGTTCTGGTTATCCAGCACTCCCGGGCTGTCACCCACAGCTCTGCTCTCCTGAGCTGCGCTTTGGCTTCTCAGGCTTAACTTTGCTGCAGTTCAGGGTGAACAATCCATGAAAATGTGTTATCACCTGGCTGTGGAAGGAATTGTGCCAAGGGAAGGGACCTTCCCTCTTGTGGGAAGGGTTGGGAGCAGAACCTTTCTGTCTGTGGAGCTGCACCTGTGGACAGAAGCTGCTGGATCCTCACCAGCCTGTAAAGCCAAGCTTAAACATTTCTGTCCACATCCCACCCTCTCTTGATGAATTCCTGTTTGGTTTTGTTTGCTATTACAAAAAAAAATGAGTGATCCTGGTTGAGATCGTGGCTAAAAAAGCCCCAGAACCTCGCTTTGTGGGCAGGATTCGATATTTACGGAAAACCCTCAGAGCTGGAAGGGCGGATGACGGGGATTTAACCCAAAAGGTGCTCCTGTGTGTCACTGACACACGATGACAGCGGCACCCCTCTGCCCCAGTCCGGGCCTGTTCCTGTTCCGTGGGTGAACACAGGATTCAGATCCGCGGGATTTATGGACCCGGCGCTTTCCCCACCGCGCTCGCTCCCGAGCTGACGCACGCAGCAAGAGGCAAACGGGGTTTGCCAGTTAATCCCCATTAACTGGGCACAACTGGGAAACGAAACCCAGCGAGAACTTTGGGTGGCTTTGGAAAAAAACACCTTGGGACTTCTCCGCCAGGTTTCTGGAGCCTTTAATTGGCCGCACGTGTCCGTGCTGACAGCAGAGCGGGGCTCGGGCCCCCGTTAATCTTCACGCGGCAGAGGCAGCGGGTGCAGAGCAGCCCCCAGCCCACGTGGAGCTGCCTCGTGCTGCCCCACGGCTCGGGGGGAAAAGCCTTTGAACCACTGGGAAAAGCCAACTCCATCCCGAGCCCTGCAAGGAACTAATTACCCGCCCGGGCTCTCCCCCGTACCAGCTTCTACCCCATAAATCCCCCGGGCAGCAGACGTCCACCAGCTTCTCCTCTGAATCGGGGCCTTTATGTACATCTCAACTTGCTGGGGGAAGATTCATGGCCCGAGCTGCCTTTAAGTATTTTTGTTATGAATAGGAACCCTTAAACATTTCCTTCTCGTTTAATTTATCTTTCGTTTTTTTCGGGCTTTCAGCACCAGGTAGGAGCCAGAAATAATGGGAGGCGAAGTCTGTCCCTGAGAAAAGGGCCTTGAAATAATAAAGTGTGCCCTGGGCAGGAGAGGGGTGAGGGAATAAATTGCCCATTGGCAGCAGGACAATACCAGTAGGGACCAGTGTCCCCATAGATTGACTTTATTCCGTGTTGGAGCACGTTGGGCACGAGGTTTCTACTTGATTTTGGAATGTCCTGTAGGGTGATGAGACCCAGAATTACCACAGCTCAGCCATTCCTCTGTTTCAAGGTCCTTCTTAATTAATTATTAAGATCTGGTATTAACTATTAAGATATATTCTATATAGAACTATCTAGAACTATTAAGATCTTAATTAATTATTAAGATTTACTCACACTTGCAACACCGGGGTGTGGTTTTTGTTGTGTGTTTGGGGTTTTTTTGGGGGGTTTTTGTTTGGTTGGTTTGTTTTTTGGGGTTTTGTTTTGTTTTTGTTGTGGGTTTTTGTTTGTTTTGTTTTTGCTTTGTTTTGTTTGTTTTGGGTTTTTGGGGTTTTTTGGTTTGTTTTGATTTTGTTTTGGTTTTGTTTTGTTGTGTTTGGTTTAGGTTTTGGGGGTTTTTTTGTTTGTTTTGATTTTGTTTTGGTTGGTTTTGTTTTGTTTTCTTTGTTTTGGGTTTTTGGGGTTTTTTTGTTTGTTTTGATTCTGTTTTGTTTTTGTTTTGTTTTGTTTGTTTTGGGTTTTTGGGGCTTTTTTGTTTGTTTTGATTTTGTTTTGGTTTTGTTTTGGTTTTGGTTTGTTCTGTTCGTTTTAGGTTTTTGGGGTTTTTTTCTGCCACACTGACTGAGCAAGTTCAAGCTGCGGTTTGAATTTGGGGTTCAAACAAACCCAAAGGAAACACTGACTTCCTCCCACTCAGGTATCCCCACAACAAACCCGAGGAGATTTCACTTGGAAGCGGATTGTGGATTTGCCAACACCTTCAGTGAGCCCCGTTTTACAGCNTTTTTTTGGAATTTCAGGAGAAAAATCGGCAATTTTGAGGAGTTTTAGGGGAAAAATGAGTGTTTCGGGAAATTTCAGGAGGAAAATGGGCATTTTTAGGAATTTCAGGAGAAAAATGGGCATTTTGGGGAAGTTCAGGAGAAAAATGGGCATTTTTTTGCATTTCAGGAAAAAAATGGGCATTTTTGGGGAATTTCAAGAGAAAAATGGGAATTTTTTTGGCGTTTCAGGAGGAAAATGGGCATTTTGGGGAATTTCAGGAGAAAAATGGGCTTTTTTTTGGGAGTTTCAGGAGAAAAATTGGCATTTTTGGGGGGTTTCAGGTGAAAAATGGGCATTTTTGGGAATTTCAGGAGAAAAATAGGAATNTTTTGGGGAGTCTCAGGAGAAAAATGGGTATTTTTTTGGAATTTCAGGAGAAAAATCGGCAATTTTGAGGAGTTTCAGGGGAAAAATGAGTGCTTTGGGAAATTTCAGGAGGAAAATGGGCATTTTTAGGAATTTCAGGAGAAAAATGGGCATTTTTGGGAGTTTCAGAAGAAAAAGAGGCATTTTTTGGAGTTTCAGGAGAAAAACGGGCATTTTTTGGGAGTTTCAGGAGAAAAATGGGGTTTTTTTTGGGAATTTCAGGGAAAAATGGGCATTTTTTTTGAATTTCAGGAGAAAAATGGGCATTTTTCTCATTTAACCCAATTGTGCTTTTATAAAGTCAGTGGCAACCCTCCAGGTGTCTTTGTGGGGAGCAGCTCCCACCTCGGTGGCGAGTTCACCTCCCTACCCGGTACCTGGATGCTCCAGCACCTCTTCCAAGCAAAATTTTGGGAATGAAGCGCCTGGAGAAAACGAGAACTCCAAACTCATCACCTCCAGGGCTTCTCTGCTTCCCCCTGAGTGAGGAGAAGATTTTTTCCCTGCCTGCTCCGAGCCAGGCGGGGAGGGCTGAGCACAGCCTGCGTGGTTCCATCTGATCTGCTCCTGGAGCTGCCACCACCACGCTGGACGGCCGGGATTGGGAATGCTGACCACGGAATCAGCCCCAGGAATTCAGAACTCGCCTCAGCTGCGGCGGGATTCGGTGCAAGAAGATCGTCATTGCCTCGAGATACCCCTTCGGGTCGTTAATTTAAATTAGGAATGCCTTCAGACGGGATGTTGTGCACAGCTCCTTCCACAGGCTTCAAAGCTTAAATGAGCTCCAGAAATCCTCGCTGCCAGGTATTCCATTGGCAGATGTGGATCACCGCTCCCAAGCTGCCCGTGGTTGTTGAAAGTGGCATCAGAGGCATTCTTAATTGTGCTAATCGCTGTCGTTGTTGCCTTTAAAGGACTGGATCCTCACACAAGATGATCACTTGCCACCGTTCTTTAGGGGTTTGGCACTGGAGAGGGAGTGGTTTCCTGCATAACTGGATTCAGGCTAAAATAACTGTGACCTTGTAAATGAGGTGGATGTTTCCTAGGGAAGACAACTCTCGGAGCAGTGGAGGCTGCGGGAGGGAAAGGGAATCTTTAACAGCAGGAGACGGCACTGAGAGGCGGGAAAGGCTGAAGGAAGGACTGGGAGGGACCTGGATGTGATGGGCGAATGAAGATCCAAAAATGACTTAAATATCTGGGGGTGCAGAGGTGCTCCAGTGCAAAGAGAGGGTTGGAGTGAAGGCAGCCTGGAGAGGCAGGGCTTTGGCTCACTCTGGGGATGGAAATAACAGAAATCATCTGCCAAACCGAACTGATACAGCACCAAGGCACCTCAGAGGGCAGAGCCCGCAATTTCTGCTCTGTGGCTGGCGTGGATGTGCCACAAGCAGAGCTCAGTGCCTTGGCCTCTGCTCCATCCCTCAGTGCCACAGCAATCTGATTCTAAAAAAGCTCCCCCCAAACCCCAGTACTAAACTGTGCTGCCAGGCTCAGCAGGAAAGGCTCAACAACATTTAAATTAACAGTTCTGTCAGCTACAAATTTTGCTCTCTCAGTGGTTTCAGTCGTCTCTTCCAGCCTTCGATTATTATTTCTTTTCCCCAGCCTGAATTTCCCCGTTCAGGAGGGGGATTACCTCACATCCAGGGTTTCTGTTTGACCTGCATTTGGAGACAGGGGCTGAGCTGTCAGTGCTGCAGGCATCTGGAGAGACCCAGTGCTTGAGTGTCCAACCTGATTGCAAACGTACCTGTGGAGGTGTTTGCAGTGAGTGTCGGGTGATCACAGCACACACCGAGCCCGGGCAGCTCCCAAATCCTCCCAGGGCCGGGCCAGGAACCCTCATTCCTGGGAAGCGATTGCTGCAGCGTTTGTGCCCTTGTTTTAATGATGTTTCTGAGGTTTCCTGGACGAGTTGCTGCTCAGTGATGAAGAAAGGCATTCGCTGTCTGGTCCAGCTCGTTTCTTGGAAAGCTCGGGGTGGAGGCTCATGGCTGGTTGTGGGTAACACCAAATTGGTTTTTTCCCCCCTTTTTTCACCACCCAGAGCTGCCCCAGCCCTCGCTGCTGTCCTCCCATTTCGTGGCTAACTGGGGGAAGGAAAGCTCCCTGGCAGCTTGCCACGCCGAGCCCCCCAGCCCTGATTTATTATCACCAAAACCAGCTGCAGATGTCGGCCGGGCCGGGGCTCTGCTGCCAATTAGGGCGTCTCATGCAGAGATTCCTGCTCTGCTTGCCTGGCACCGAGGAGAGCAGGGATGAGGGGAGTGGGGCTGCGCCATAAAAACGGAGTTTAAAAAGATGGGAAATGGGTTTCACCTGGGCAGGTAGGGGCTGGAGCAGTGCTGGAGGATGTTGGGCCAGATTTCAGGGATTTCAGCCCATTCCTTGGGTCTTTCGCTGTGCTAATGAACCCTAAAATTCCACACTGAATCTCACCCCAGCCCGTGTGGTTTGGGGGGTTTGAAGTTTGTCTGGGGTTCACTGAAAGTCTGTCTGAACTTTTCTGTGTTGGAAAGAAACTTTGAATTTTCAGCAGCCCCCAAACCTCAGCTCAGCCCCTCTGCCTGGGGGAGCAGCCCTGGGAGGGTTTGGCTTCTGAAACCGTTTGGGGAATGGTGAGAGAAGATGATTTTCAGGGAATTCTTGGATGAAAACAGCACCACTCACAACCATGGAGAGGGGACAAGAACAGATACAAATATTTCCAGTGCTGTAAAGTACATCCAGCTTCAGGTTAGATATTTCCTCCTGCTGTTAATGCATTGTTAAATCAAACCCGTCACAAATCTGGACAATCTCATTCAAAATTAGGGGGATATAAAACATGATTCCTTGAATCCCTTTATTCTACTTCTGTTACATTTCTGGTCTATGATCTCTGTGGCAATTTCAGCAATAATTTCCCAATTCCACGTGACCTGTTACATCCAAAAGGCTGCTCCAAGTATTATAAACGTGATCAATATCACCAACTTAGATTCTCAATGCTGCGTGCAGCGTTGCAACTGAGATGTGACAAAGTTAAATACAGCTGAGAACTGGGGGAATTAAACTGGGGAGGCATTACCTGAGTGCAGAGAGAAATAAATGTGTGAAATTGTGGGAGAGGAAAATCTGAGACAGCCTCATTCATTGGTCTCGTTAGCACCTGGGATGGGAGGATGCTCCTCTGGATAAAAGCAGTTGTGGCTCTTAGTAAGGAGCCTAAAATAATTTATTTTTCCTTAACTCAGTGTTTTTTGATGTTGTCTAAAACCCTTGAAATTCAGCAAAAAAAAAATCTGGAAGGTGTTCTGCTACTTAGACCTTCTTAACACGGGGTTTTCATTTATGCTGTGTCCTGAGACTTTATAAAAATAAAGAAATAGAAAGTCCAGGAGAACTTAAAGACGCCTTTTCCTCAACATTTACCCCTCCTGTGGCGCGTCCGTGTCCATCTTTTTATGCTTCCTGTAATTTTTAAGGAAATAAATAAAATCTCAGACTGTTGGTTTATAACCTGTGTATTTCCAGCTCTGGATATTTGATTTAGAAGCAGCTCTCAGTGACCTGCTCGGGTATCAAGTGCTGAGTGCTCCAAACGAGATGCAAAAGCTGAGCTCACCGCCGGCCCGATCGGAAGGAATTCCTCACGTACACACACAGGATCAGAGTCCATTAGCCACCAATATTAGATTAAATGAGACTAAACACTACAGAGGGTGATTTTCCCTCCTCCCAGTGGCTCATTATTGCCCTAATGCAAAGCACTGCTTCGCTGGGGGGGAGTTTGCAGTGTTTAGTCTCTGCCCGGGAGCTGCGCTCGGGATGCTCCGAGGGGGATCCCGGGATTTCGGGGCTTATCTCCAGAGCGATCTGATGCACGGCCCCAGCAGAACAGAGGGGTGAAACCCGATAACTGGGCTTTGCTCAGGCTTAATAGCGACATGAAAGCCTCGATTTTGCCCTTTAAGGGCCGAGATGGATTTCCCCGTGAAGATGCGGTGTTGTGTTACCAGAACGCTCCGGAGGATTTTGCGAGCAAAGCCCCCAATAAAGCTCCTGTTGGGGAGTTGGGATGCTTGAGGAGGGCCAAAAACACCCACCTGAAGTTCAAGCAGGAGTTTGGGTGCTGCCAAAGGTTCCCTGGCAATGACACTGGGCTGAGCTCTCGGGGCATCCCCGGCTCTGTGTGTGCTCAGCGCGTGGGACGAGGCTCTGCGAGGAGCGGGGTTTGTTCCGTCTTTGCTTTGTCTGTTTGGGAAGCTGAAAATTGGTTCCTTCCAGCAGGAATCGCTGCTTGCCAACGGGACACATTCCCTGGGATCTAGGGAATGTTTTGCTCGTGGCAGAGCTGGTGAATGCTGGGGGTCTTCCTCAATTTTCGCTTTCTCTAAGGAAAAAAGTGCCATGAAAATTTTCTGTTGGGTCTCCTGAGGGAATTAAGGGATGCTTGGCCAGGTGAGTTCTGCCTAAATCTCAGGGTTCCTCATGGGAACAACAAAATTGACACAAACTATGTCCTGTTCTCTTCTGCCTTGGGAAAAAACCCCACCCCAACCAACCCATTCCTTCAGGCTCTCGAGGTTTCTGCGCTGTCAGGATTTCAGGGATCCAGTGGATCCTAAATCCCCCCTCAGTGGGGGGAATCTGACCAGAACAAATCCCACATTCTGCTCAGAATTCTTCTTGCAACCCAAATGTGACGCTCTGGTGCGACACAGAAATGTTGCCAAAACCACACTGCATCCAAATGCTTCACAGAGCTCAGTCAGATTTCCCTGAATTTTTGTTTCAGAAGGAAAAAAAAAAGCTGTAGCAGAATAAAGTAAATCCTGGTCATGCTGTTATCAAGTGTCACTCTGGATTTTCAGGGATTTCTTCTAAAATTTTTTTCTGTAGAATGAACATAACACCGTTAGAAATTTGAAACTGGAGTAAAGTTTGGGTGTAATTGAATATTTCCATCCATTCATGTTTTAAATTACCCAATTGATTTTGCTGTTTCGGAATTTTGCTCTTGCCTGAAACCCCAGGAATTTAAAAATCCTAGAATTCTTTATGAATTGGAACCCCCTTTTCTGCACAGAGCTGATTTCCCCTTCCTGTGAGGTGGTGCAGAAGCCTTTAAGTAGCTCAGTGAGTACTTTACACCAGGTACCTGCTCACCTGGGTGCTCCCCTGTGGTGGGGATGAATTCCCCAAATTGCATCCAAAGGACATCTCTGCAAGGGCAGGAATGATCCTGAATCTCCCAAATCCCAATGAATTGCCTCAACCATAACATTATTCTCCCTTTTGGCAATTTGCTGGTGTTTGGAAGTGTTTTATTGTAATTAACAATGCACTGAGCAGAGCAGCAGCTGCTGCACTGGTGTTTGGTGGAACCAAAGACAATATTTTATGATTTAAGAAGCCTTCACAGGTGATTTCAACCTCCAGCCTCAAACAGAAGGCAACCTGCAGCTGGAACAAGGTATTTGACAGTGTTTTGGAATTTTTTTGGATGTCTGAACAGGCAGGGTGTGGAGATTCCTGGT
This sequence comes from Aleadryas rufinucha, assembly GCA_013397815.1. NCBI lineage: Eukaryota > Metazoa > Chordata > Aves > Passeriformes > Aleadryas > Aleadryas rufinucha. The sequence continues at coordinate 6,424 of VZTH01016383.1, read as the reverse complement.
GTGAGGGACGGAAAAGTGGCTCGAGGGATGAAGGGCCTCTGCTCCTTGGGAGTAATTTTTATCACATCAGACCCGACCGATAAACCCCACCCTACAACCTCCAGAAACAGAGGCTGGGGGGGTGCATGGGCAGTCTTACCTGCTGTGTCCAGAAATCCTTCATTTGCACCCTGTGAATTCCCTGGGGGATTAGAGAGGGGCAGGATTGGGGTTAATATTTGCGAATTTGGGGTGATTCCCTGCAGTGTTCGCGTTCCTCATCCAAACCTTTTGCAGCCCACAGATCCACAGCAGGATGAGACTGTTGGGTGTAAGAGGTCGTTAATCTATGGGTTATCCTGCTACTGGCATTAATTTGGTGTAGGGCTTCAGAGTCTGAGTAGAAAAATCCTATTTTAGAACAGCACAGGGCAAACCTTGTCCCCTGCTGAAGTGGGGAGCGAAATCCCTTTGGAAAAAGGGACTTAGCACCACTGCCCCTGACAAGAGAGGAGCCAGCAGAGCTTGGTGGGCCTGGCGTGGCTGGAACATCTCATCAATGCTCTGGCTTTAATTGAGTTCTTTCACTGCTCATACACTTTTAATAACATCTGGAGACAGGGAACCCAAGGCCGTGGCTTCTGTTTCTGATAGATTCCTTTGCACTGAGATTTAATGGATTAGCCAAAATGATGTGAAAAAATGGATCTCTGATTTATGACCTGCAATTTTTCGCTTACTGCAGCATTTTTTTCCCCCCTCAATCAGTGTTTTCCACCCTGTTAAAGCCTTGTGTGAATAAGTGCTATGTTGTGTTTCTGGATTTGCCCGGAGGGCTCATCAGACGACCCTTTGCCTACAGTCCCCACCAGGCCATTTAAACAGGAAGTTTAATTTTATAGTATTAAAAAAGAGAAAACGGTACTTAATTATCTGGCTGTGAAACAGCAGTACTCTTTCTTAATTTTAGTAGCTAATAAAATGCTGTTCCTGCAGTTAACTACTTCTGGTCCAAATGCACTACAATTTTGGCTATTTGAATAGAATATTTTATGAACTGTTATATATTGCACTACAGTTTTTAAACTCTGCTATGACATATTTCTCTCAAGATTTATTAGCATTTTTTATTTAAAACAATATATTAAAGAGAGGAGAAAGAGTAATCTTAGCTAAAATTCAAATATTAGAAAAACATAACATAGACCAAATCTTTTCATTTAACTTC
>VZTH01016378.1:29387-40194 GCA_013397815.1 Aleadryas rufinucha | reverse complement strand
ATTATTATTATTATTATTTATATCCAATTATTATATATTATGGGAGGTTTATATATATAAATATATGAGGGAGTTAAGTCACCCTATCCCTGGAAGTGTCCCAGGCTAGGTTGGACAGGGCTTGGAGCAGCCTGGGATAGTGGGAGGTGTCCCTGCCCATGGAACAAGATGAGCTTTAAGGTCCCTTCCCTCCTGTGATTCCATGATATTTATCGATGTATATAAATATGGATTTCCTTTTGGGGCTTTATTGAGGATTGCAGGAAGGGAGGAGCTGTCTCCAGAGCCAGGAGTTTTCCCAGATATCGTCCTTGGGGTGGCTGCACACCCCTGGCTCTGCTGGGACATCCCTCCCTCCGTGCCTGTTCCCAGTGCCATCCCAGCTCCCACATTCCCTCCCTCCCCACCTCCAAGGAGCTCCCTGCCAGGAGCGTGTGACACATCCTGGGACAAGGGACAAGGGACACCACGGGGACAATGCCAGGCTCTGGCTGCTCCTCTTCCAAGCGATCCCGCAGGAACTCCTGGAGAGTTTTGCAGGACTCTGTGGACACCTCTCCAGAGCATCTCCCGTTCCTGCTGAAGCTCTGCAGGGCTTTGGAGCAGCAGCTGATCCCTGGAAAGCTCCTGTGCCCTCCGGGAGCGGGGCCGGCCCCAGCCCAGGTGCAGCAGCCCTGGGGGTTCCTGTGCTGCTCCTCCTCCTCCTCGGAGCTCCGGGAATCCTCCCCAGCCCCGGTGTCAGCTGTGAAAACAAGAGGAGCCCCTTCCTGCTCGGAGCAGGGAAGTGTCCAGCCCCTCCGGCACAGCTCCGGCTCTGGAGTGGGGAGCTGAGCACTGGGAGCACTGGGAGCACTGGGAAGCTCAGCTTTGGCCACTGGAGGATGCCTGGCCTCGTTGCCAGCTCCCAAATACTGGATTCTGGGATTGAAGGGATGGAATGGGAGAGTTGAGTCACGGTGTCCGTGCGTTTTAAAGGGAGAGGCTTGGGGGACACCCCAGTCCTGGTGGGAGCACGAAGCTCTTCCCGTTTTTCTCCCCAAATCTGCTCCTGCATTTTAAACCGCGGATTTCAGGATCTCATCCCTGCCCTTGGCACTGCTGTCACCCTGGAGCCGTCCTGCTGGACATCCCAGATTCTGCCTGTGTTCCACCTGCCAGGCTCCCGACACGGGGAATGTGCTCCAGGTCTGCTCATCCCTTCTCCTGGTGGATAAATCCGTGGAAGCTTCTTGCAGAGCTGCTGGGAATCTCGGGAAGCTTTGCTCCAGCTCGAACCCAAGGATGTGGCAACGCAAGAGGAGGCTCTGCCCAGGCCAGTGTGCACCTGCCTGTGTCACACTGGGAACAACTGGGATTTTTCCCCTTGGATCCCCATTTTCTCCATAGCCAGCGCTGGATTTGGAGGTGGCACCATTCCCGCTGTGATATCCATCCCTTTTCCATAGGAAAAGCTCCGAGGATGAGTCGGGCAGTGAGGGGATAAAGCGGAGCCGAGCGGAGCTGTTCCCATTCCCACCCGGCCTTGGGAAGCAGCAGATTTATGGGAGCATCCATGGGGGCACTGGGATATAAATCAGCAGCTCTTCCATGTCCTCTCCACGGCTGCTGCTGATTCCCACACACAGATCCATTGAAATCTCGGGATAATCATTCCTGGCTGCTCCAGAGGCCTCTCCAGCAGGAGAAGGGGAGTCCCGGGGAGAGGGGAACGTTTGTTCCTTAAAAAATCCTCCTTGCATGGAGCAGAGCTGGATTTTGGCGGCTCCTTCCCAGCTGGATGCTCGGGATGCTCTGCCCTCGACCCGAGGGTCACCTTTGGGGACAAACCCGTTGTCCCCCGAGCTCCGAGGATGCCGCGGAGCTGCAGTTCCCGGGATTGCGCTCCCGGCGCTCAGCCGGAGCCGGGCAGAGGAAAACAAAGCCCCGCAATTAAAGAGCCTCTTAATTGCAGCGCTACACGCGGCTCTTCCGCTGCTTTCTAAGTTTGGGGCTGTAATTACAGCAGCAGGGAAAGGCAGCAGCTGCGGCCCCGCCGCGCCAAGCCCTGCCTTCCAGGGATTCTTGGATTTGACCGTCTGAATCCTGGGCTGAAGCCTGGCATGGGATGAAAGGGAAAAGCAACCCCCAGGCGCTGCCTGGGCAGAGCCCTCGCAGCCCCTGCAGCCCCCGCCCGGCTCCCGGGGCAGCGTTTGTTCCTCTTTTCCCTCTTTTTTTCCTCTTTTTAATGGGTTTTTTTGCAAAGCAGCTTTAAAAAAAAAACAAAAACAAAAACAACCCGGGGAGGTCCTGCCCTGGTCAGTCCCGGCGAGTCTCAGTTTGGAAACAGCGGCCAGGAAGATTAAAGGGTGCCTGGAAAGCCGGGCTGGGTGTCAGGACGCTGGGATGTGCTGGGAGCGGACACGGCCAGGAGGGAGTTGTCCTCCTGCCCTCTGCCCGTGTCCCCAGCTCAGCCGGTTTTTGGGACAACCCACACTGGTGAATCCATTTCCCTCCAGCTTGTAGGGCTGGTTTCTTTGGGATCATCCCCAAGCGGCTCCGATCGCTCCGGGAGCACTTCTGTCCCCTCAGGAGATGGGAAGTGTGGGCACAGCCATGGCAGGCAGATACCCAGACCCAGATTTAGTGGTTTTTCCCTATTTTTCCCACCCCGTGGCTTTGAGGAATCCCAGGATAAACGCCACTCTCTGTGGCAGAAGGAGGATGCCTTGGGAGCAGGGGAGGGAAGCTGAATCCAGGCTGTGTTTTGGGCTGGAGACGTGTCCCAGATCCCGAATGTTTTCCATCACACAGGCAGGTTTGTGTGGGATCACCTGGGCAGGAAGCAGCGGGGGAAAGCGATACCCCGTGGGGAGGCCCTTCTCCAACACCCCCTTTCCCAAAATCCAGCAGCAGCCGGGGTTTTAATGGAAGAAGCAGCCACTGTACATCAGCTCCATGTGGGAAAATTATTACTCGCAACGTCTGGCTGGAAAAGGGAGGGAAAGGAGCAGCACAGATGAGAGATGCACAAAGTTATTCCTTATCCCCATGCCGGGATGAGGATCCCACATGACTTTTCCCCGCAAAAAAAAAATCCCCTCCCAGAGCTTTAAATCTCCAGGTGAAGGGAAAAAATGCTCTCGGTCTGTGAATTCACCGGGAAAATATGTGGGGTTTGGTGGTGTTGCATTAGCACTGGGCATTGCTGAAGGGCTGAGGGAAAGGAATCCTTTCCGGTGTCCATGGGATTAGGTATTGTCTGGGATTCTTTCTGCGGACGGGACAAATATTCCCGGGATGAGTGTGTCCCATCAGACAGGGAGTGATGTCCTGACCCCCTTCCCTCTCCTCCCTGCATCCAGGGGCTGGAGAGAAACCATTAATGAGTGGCTTTCACCTTTTCTTTTTTTTTTCAATGTTTATTTTTTTTAATTGTCACTGTTGGGAAGAATTCCGTTTTCCAGCCAGGATATAAAAATATCCCTTCTTCTCCAGACTCCCAGAGGGTTGGGTTGTTTCATTCCTCCTTCGGTGGCTGAAGATGAGGAAAGGGATGAGTCACGTGGATCCCACTCCCTGGTGGGTGCTGCCCACCCCAGGCTGGGGGAAATTCCCAGATTCCCTCATTTCTGTGCTTCCAGCAGCATCCCTCAGTGCTGGGATGCAGCCCTGGGAGCTGTGGGAAGAGCAGCAGCATCCTTTCCTCAGAGCTCGGAGACAACACCTTAAAATCCCCCTGTTCTCCCTGAAAACCGTATCCCGAAGCAGAAGGGAAATTCCCAACCCTTGCTTTGCATCCCTGACAAGAGGGATGTTGTCCTGGAGGGGTACCTGGACCAACACAGCAGGAATTGGAGACTCCAAGAGCTTTTCCAGCTCATTCAGCACCGGCAGAAAGAAAATACTGACAGGATGCCGCTCTCCAACCCTCGGCTCGTTTTGTTTCTTGCCTGATGAAAGAAAAACCCAGCAGCGTGAGGAAGGGGATTTTGTCGCTTGGAGTGTCCCTGGAGAAAACATTCCTGGGAGCAAACAGAGCCTGGGTTTGTCTGGGCCGTGAATATTGGCATTATCCGGCCTCGCTCGTGCACAGACGGGGCCTGGGGAAGCAGAAAAGCAGGAGAAGGAGCAGGAGAAGCGGCACGGAGGGGTTTCTCCAGCTCGGGATGGCTCCCCGGCTGGAGCACTGGGATGCGTCCGTGTCCCACATCTGCCACCCAGCAGCTGGAGCAGCAGGAAGGGCTGGAAATCCCTCGGCGGGATGGTTTTCATTCCTGGCCCTTTGAAGTCCCAGGCATGTGCCGGGCTCGTGTTCGGCACCTGCGGACGAACCTGACCCGGCTTCGGTGCCGGAGGGAGCCGGGAAAACCCATGGAAAACGCGCCGGGATGTGAGCGCGGCTCCTCCCCACCCCCAAAGCCGGGATGCAGCGGCGGGATGTGCAAACCCATCCCGCTTTTCCAGGGTGCTGGCACTGCCCGGGGCCGGGCTGGCACTGCCCGGGGCCGGAGCCGTCCCGCTGCTCCCGCCCGGGGCTGCTCCCTGGATCCCGCCCGGCTGCAGCGGCATCCTTGAAGTCGTCCATGAATGTGCCTCTGTTCCTCAGACTTTTTATAGCTCCGGGCGTTTTTCTTGGCCCCGGGCGCTGCTGCTCCCGTGGAGAACAGAGAGCATCGCTCAGCGCCAGCGGCCGCAGCCAGCGGGGCCGCGGGGGCTGCAGCAGGACAGGTTTTTTGGGATTCTGCTTCCCAAAATTCAGTTTTCCCCCCCTTCTCCGGCTCTGGTTTGGTTTGCAGCTCGGATGTGGCAGAGCTCAGGGGGTGTCCCGGTGATGCCGAGTCTGAGAATCCATCCCTTCCCTGAACTCTTCCCTGCGTGGCACATCCCTCCCGCCTTCCAAGGGCCGTGGATTCCAGGGAAACACCGTGCTGGGTGATGGCAAACTCGGCTTCAGGCAGCAGCTCCAGCTGGAGGAAGCCAAACCAGGTCGTTCCCCATCAAAATCCCGGCAGCTCTGCTCCCATCTCCCGTTGGTGCAGCTCCCGTGGGATGTGGCACCCACTGGAGCATCCCAGCCCCACGGCTGGGAGGGGGAACCTCAGAATTCCCTGCTCTGTGGGGTGGGATTCCCTTCCCTGAGAACCCTCTGCATCCCTCTGGCGTGCGGCCAGCGCTGGGAATGCGCTCAGGAGAGGTGGCAGCTGGAGCACGAGCACCCTGTCACCCCCAGGGGTGTCACCCTGTCACCCCCAAGGGCCACCCCAGGCACATCCCACCGGGGGTCCCCCAAATCTGCCCGTTCCCAGTTCAGCACGGGGCATCTCCCAGCCCTAATTTGGGTTTAGCTCAACTTCTCCTTCTCTTCTCAGAGCCAAGGGGAGCAGTGGGGTTAAAGCGNGTTAGAGCCAGCCTGGGGTTAAAGCCCGGGGTTAAACCGTGGGGTTAGAGCCAGCCTGGGGTTAAAGCCCGGGGTTAAACCGTGGGGTTAGAGCCAGCCTGGGGTTAAAGCCCGGGGTTAAACCGTGGGGTTAGAGCCAGCCTGGGGTTAAAGCCCGGGGTTAAACCGTGGGGTTAGAGCCAGCCTGGGGTTAAAGCCCGGGGTTAAACCGTGGGGTTAGAGCCAGCCTGGGGTTAAAGCCCGGGGTTAAAGCCCGGGGTTAGAGCCAGTCTGGGGTTAAAGCCAGCCCGGCAGGGACTGGCCCGGGGGTGTTTTCCAGCACAGGCCCTCGTGGGGCTGCTCCCCCCCTCCCATGCTCCGGTGAAATCGGATCCGGCCCCCACCAAGCCAGGGTTTGTCCTCGCAGCATTTTCGGGATGTTTCGCATTCGGGAGCCACCCGAGGAATGTCTGCAGGGCAGGACAAACAGCGCGGAGAGGACGGAGCCCCTTCCCCAGGGCCGGCCCTGCTCGCAAAAAGAGTTTGTTCCATGAAAAGAGAAACTGTGGCTTCTTCCAGCACCTTCCCAGTGGGATCGATATCCCCCAGGGCATCTCCCGGCCTCTGAAGCTGCAGCCAAGCGTTATTTGGGAGAAGGAGCGGCATCCCCGGCTCTCCCCATCCTCCTCCTCCTCCTCCTCCTCCCTGCACCCCCTGCCCAAAGCTGGCACCGCGCGGGCGGCTCCTTTCAGACACCTTTGCTTCCCTCTGCAGGAAAACTCCATAAATTACAAGTTGGCCTCTCTGCATCCCGTTATCCCAAAAAACTGGACCCCAGCAGGGATGGAAGCGCTGCCGGGGGGGTCCCAAGTGCACAGCGTGGCCTGCCAGAGCCACCGGCGACTCTTATCTGCATCACTTGACTATTATACTTAATCAGGAAAGGGGGGATATTATATTTTTATTTGAAATCCACTTTTCTTTTATAGAGAGCAAATTATAATCACTTTTAATTGAAAAGGGGGAAAAAAAAAAAGCTGATAATATTCTGCACCAAATTTCTGGCAGAGAATAATTAACAGTGCAATAAATCCCCAAAGGAAATGCTCATTAATCTTGTCTTTCCGAAGCAAATTTCAGAGGAGAACTGATTGAAAACATTGCTAATAATTATAGGAAAGTTGACAGCTTAAAAGCCCCCAAATCTGGCAGCAGTCTCCTCCTATCAGATCCTGTGGGAACTGGTTCAGGCCGGACGGGAGCATCCCGGCTTTCCAGGACAGCTTTGGGATGGCTGGGGGTCCTTGGGATGGGGACAGGTAGGGTGTGAGGGATCTGAGGCAGCAGAGGTGGGCTCTGGCTGTGGCTCATCCCGGGATTCTGGGGTGATGGGATCATCCAAACCAGTTTGGTGGGTGGGCTCAGAGCATCCGAGCTGGGGCTGCTGGTCGGTGTCACGATGATCCTTGTGCTTCCCGTGGTCCTTGTGACATCCATGATCCTTGTGCCAGCCAGAATCCTTGTGCCACCCATGATCCTTGTGCTTCCCGTGGTCCTTGTGACATCCACGATCCTTGTGCTTCCCATGGTCCTTGTGCCACCCATGATCCTTGTGATTCCCATGATCCTTGTGCTTCCCATGGTCCTTGTGAGATCCATGGTCCTTGTGAGATCCATGATCCTTGTGCTTCCCATGATCCTTGTGCTTTCCATTGTTCTTTTGCTTCCCGTGGTCCTTGTGCTTCCCATGGTCCTTGTGACATTCATGATCCTTGTGCTACCCAGAATCCTTGTGCTTCCCGTCATTCTTGTGCTTCCCATGGTTCTTGTGCCACCCATGATCCTTGTGCTTCCCATTGTTCTTGTGATATCCATGATCCTTGTGACATCCATGATCTTTGTGCTTCCCACCCTCCTTGTGACACCCATGATCCTTGTGCCACCCAGAATCCTTGTGCCACCCATGATCCTTGTGCTTTCCATAGTTCCTTGTCCTTCCCGTGGTCCTTGTGCCACCCAGAATCCTTGTGCTTTCCATAGGTTCTTGTCCTTCCCATGGTCCTTGTGCTTCCCACAGTCCCTCCAAGCCCCAGGTGAGATCCTGCCCTCTCCATCAGCCAAATCCCAGCTGTGTCTGGCTCCCTGAGCCTCTGCATCCCTGCAGCCAGAGCAGTTTGGGGAGGAACACCAGGATTTCCCTGCCCTGGAGCTGCTGATCCCTCTGTGCCGGGTCCTGGCAGGACCTGTGTCCCTGGGAACAGCCAGGAGCGGGATGAGACCTGCAGGGAAGTGGCTCCCTCTGTCCCTGTCCCACTCCAGGGGCTCACAGCACCCCAAGGAATTTCTGGATCCGTGTGCTGCCACCATTCATCCCCCGACCCCAGCTGAAGCCTGGGATGTTTAATTGCAGGGAGCCAATTAATTTCTGTCCCTGATTGGTGTGTGTGTGTGAGCCCAGAGGCAGAGCCACCCCCATCCCTGAGCAGCCAGGAGAGGAGAGGAGAGGAGCAGGATGCCAGAAGGACAAGGAGCTAAATGAGGCTTGGGTGAAAATCCCGGGATGTGCTCATGGCTCTCGGGTTTCCTGTCCCCGTTTGACCAGGGCTGGGAGCTTGGAGCAGACCCAGGCTCTGCTGGGAGGAAGGAAACGTGAGATTGGCCTGGGAATGCTGTCATTGACAGGGATTTTGGGCTTTTTTCTCCCTTTTTTGGGGGGTCATGGGAGGCTGGGAGGGAAATGCGGAGCGGGGCCCGATCCCGGGATAGTGGGGTGAGGGAATGTGGGATCACAGGGCACTGGTCATGCCCTGGTGATGCCCAGGGGTCAGACAAGGGTGTGGATGGTCCTGGTGTGGCCTCTGAGCTCCCCTTCTCCCAAATCCATCCTTTATCCACATCCTTCTCCCAAATCCATCCTTTAACCCCATCTCCAGCAGCACGGAATGATTTCTCCCCCTCTGCCAGCAGCTCCCCTCAGCATCCCGTGCCCAGGGGTTTCCAGGCACAAGTTTTCCTTCTGTTTGGAACAAAAGGGAGCCAGAGAGAGGAAAACTCTCCCTTTTGGCTTCTGGAAATTCCCTCTTGGATAAGGAATGTGCCCAGGTGAGGCACATGGGGATGGGGACGTTTCCCATCAGGAATGTTTAACCTGTCCAAGGAAAGGGAGCACTTCAACCCCCGCTTAATTTCAGTTCTGGGCCCTCAAACACTGAGGGAGCCCCCTGAGGGACACCAAGCCCTCCGGTTTTATCAGGGAATCATGGAATGGTTTGGGTTGGAATGGATCTTAAAGCCCATCCAGTCCCACCCCTGCCATGGGCAGGGACACCTTCCACTGTCCCAGCGTGCTCCAAACCCTGTCCAGCCTGGCCTTGGGCACTGCCAGGGATCCAGGGGCAGCCACAGCTTCTCTGGGCACCCTGTGCCAGGGCCTGCCCACCCTCACAGCCAGGAATTCCTTCCCAATATCCCATCTAACCCTCTTCTCTTTCAGTTTAAAGCCACTCCCCACCCTGCCTCTCCATGCTCAGTGAAACTCTTTTATCACCCAACCTGTTCCTAAGGAGTTTGTTTGGATTTTTTGGATATTTTGCCTGCTCCAGGCGGGTCCTGCCATCTCAGGGACCCCCAGGGTCCCCTCCCAGCTGCTCTTTGTCACCCAGAGCCATCACTGCCCTGAGGCAGCCGCTGTGCCCCTCGCTGCCCCTTTTTATCTGGGCTCTGTGAAATGATCTCAAATATGTGATACGATAAAGACAAACAAACACCCGCTCAATTTAGTCCATCCTAATGCCAGACTCTACTTTTACCCAAGTAATTAAGATTAATGCAGTTGATAATTTAGGAAGTATTCTTAAATGTACCCTTCTGGCAGCATCCGACATGTAATGTTACCTTCGAAGATTTATCGGAGCACTTAGGTAACAGATAGGTCCTCAGCAAACAGGAGCATTTAGAAGGAAAATGAAAGATTAATATTCCTTAAATAAATGGCAGAAGAAGTCAGGCTTTATTCCAGCCCCACAAAGATGCTGCTGTCAGCCCCAGCCCCGCTGCTGATCCCCGGGGAGATTAAACCCAGCGCAGCCCCGGGAGCTCTCAGATGTCCGATGCCTCTGGATTTTTAGGGATGCAGACGCTCTGAAGGGCATCCAAACACAGCAGCCCTGATTTAGGGGGGTGGTTTGGGAGTTGCCTCTCTCTCAGAAGCGGCGCAGGAGGATGCAGCTCCTGGCTCTGCCGGGGGGATGCGTGGATCCAACCCGGATTTCCCTGGGGTGGCTCCAACCTGGCAGCTCCCAGCCCCTCCTGGCACATCCCAGGTGCTTTTCCCGCTCCGTGATGGGTGAGGAGAAGCAGAGCTGAGCCCTGGGAGAGCCTCCTCTCTCTCCCTGTCTCCAGCCATCCTGTTTCCTTTGGAAAACGCTCCGGAGCTGTTGGCGGGGATGGGATGGGACCGGAGCGAGCGTTCGCAGCTGGCACCCAGCTCCAGGAGCAGGGAATCGCCAGCTCCCCCTGAGCCATGCATCCCTTGGGATTGGGATGGCCTCCAGCTGGGGCTGGGCCATGTCTGCTGTCTCCTCCTCTCCCCCCATCCCAGCCACCTCCACTGTGCCATATCCCAAATGTGCCACCTCCTCTGGAAGCGCCTCGGGGTTGGGAAGGGACCCTGGGCACGGAGCCGAGACATCAGCTTGTGACATGGGCTGGTGACACCCCCACAACCTGTGGGGTGCCCCAGGAGCTGCCAGGCTCAGCCTGTCCTCCTCCTCTTCCTCCTTTTCCTCCTCCTTTTCCTCCTCCTTTTCCTCCTCCTTTTCCTCCTCCTTTTCCTCCTCCTCCTCTGTGGCTTTGCGTGCCGAGCCGAGGATGGATTAGGACTCCTTGCAAAGTCTGGATCCCCAGTGAAAGCTGGATCCTCACCAGTTCGGGAATTCCGAGCTGCTCGGATCCAGCAAATCAGTTTTGGGTCATTGTGAGCAGGAAAGAAACGTTCTGTACAACCTTCCAGCTTCCCTGGGCCAGAAAAATCCGGGAGAGGTTGGCAGCTCCCTGTGCCCGGAGCGTGCCCAGGGCTGGGGTTTGGGCTTGGGCCGTCCTCAGTTCCCCTTTCCTCCTCCTCCTCTTCCTCCTCTTCCTCCATCATTTCCTGCCTCTTGGAGCCATATCCTGACCATGGATGGGATGAGCCCCCAAAGGCACTGCAGGATCCCAGTGGGGTGCTGGGATGGAGCTGGGATGGAGCTGGGATGCAGGGATGGAGCTGGGATGCAGGGATGGAGGTGGGATGGAGCTGGGATGCAGGGATGAAGGCGGGATGCAGGGATGGAGGTGGGATGCAGGGATGGAGCTGGGATCCAGGGATGGAGCTGGGATGGAGCTGGGATGCAGGGATGGAGCTGGGATGCAGGGATGGGGGTGGGAGGCAGGGGTGGGGCTGGGAGGGAGGGG
>VZTH01016378.1:3600-24669 GCA_013397815.1 Aleadryas rufinucha | reverse complement strand
AAAATAAACCAAGAAATAACTTTCCCGGGAAAAAAAAAAAAAAAAAAAGTGCTTCCTCAGCAGCTTTTGCCAGAGGTGAACTGCTCTGAGCATCCTTTGAAGAGCCCGAAGCTGCAGGGCTTCACCCCGGGGCTGCTCGGGGGGGGCTGCGACGCCCCTTCCTCCAGCCGCCGTCCGAGAAAAGGGGCCAAAATCTCTCCCGTGCCTCCTCAGGCCCCTTCCCTGACTGACATCCACCCTTCCCCTCTTCTCTCCTGTTCCCTGCAGGTCTGAAAGGATGCGGCAGAGCCCCGCCGGCCCTCGGGACCCGCCCCCACCCCGGCCCCGGGGAGCTGCTGCCCCTCTGCCCGCGCCGGTGCCCATCGGCGGAGGACCATGCCCGTGACGGGGGCACGGCAGCTCGCAGCGGGACGGGACAGCGGGGCTTTGTAGCCTTGTCCCCTCCTCGCTATCATGACTGGAGAGACCCAGCATGTTTACACCATCGGCGATCCTGAGGCCGGCCCCAAAGAGCCCGACAAGGACTTGGGCTGTGAAGGCTGCGGGGACAAGGATGGGAGGGCGCTGGGCGGGGAGGGCGCGTCCCCCTTCCCCGGCCCCAAGGACAAGGAGCCCCACAGCCAGCGGGAAGCCGTGATCCGGCCGCAGCAAGCGGGCAAGATCGACTTCAAATCCCTCCACTGCAAGCCCAAGTTCGGCAATGACGGCACCTGGGGAGAGGTCAAGGGCAGCCCCCCGTCTCCGCCGGGGAAGGGGCGAGCCCGGGAGCGCAGCCGGCGCTCGGGGAAGGGCGAGCGGGGCCACCAGCAGCTCTACCGGCTCAGCATCGCCGGCACCCGGCCCAGCCCCGCCATCGGCATCGCCTACCCGCAGCAGAAGGTGACGCCCCCGAAGAAGCCGGAGGTGACCCCCGCGGGCGGCAGCTACCGCTTCCACGTGCCCGGCATCCCCCAGCGCGACGCCGAGCTCCGGCCGGAAGAACTCGGCTTCGGCCGCTGCTTCTCCGATGCCGCCGGCGGCCGGACCTCCAGCAACTATACCTCACAGGCCGGCCCCTCCCTCGGCCCCAAGGGGCAGCCCCCCGCCGCCGGCATCCCCCTCAAGAGCCCCGGCACCCATGGGCAGCTACATTATTTAGAGTTTCAGGCAAACCGGGCCGAGTCCTGGCCTTCCCCGGAGAAGAGCTTTGCCGGTGCTACCTACGGGATCTCGGTGCAGAAGCCCAGCTCTTTCTCCGAGGGCGGCAAAGCCGCCGTGCACGGCCTGGGGGCTCTGCCGTGCCAGTTCCCCTTCCAGCTGCTGCACGACGCGGGGAAGGAGCCGTTCCGCGGCGACGCCGGCGGCCAGGACTACCTGGACGTGGGAATGGCCACCAGCGCCCAGCTGGCTCCCGGCGCCTTCGCCTTCCACTCGTCCCCCAGAGAGTGGCCGGAGGAGCCGCTGAGCGGGGGCTCCTACGAGGACGTGTCCCCCGAGGGGAGGCTGTACGGGCTGCCCGTGCCACCGCCGCCCTTCCTGCACCCGCCGCCGCCGCCGGCCCCGCACCACGGCCCCGCGCCCTGCTGCAAGGGCAGGGCCGAGCATCCCGCCGACCCCACTGGTGCTCTCCCGTCGTCTGGTGCTATCGACCAAAACCCAAGCACTTTCCAAGAAAGCCAAGCTGTTTTTCCGTCTAGTTTACACTCGCCTGCCATGCCAAAGCCGGTGGGGAAGAGGCAAGCCTCAGCCAAGGACGGTGCCCCCAGCCCGCGGCTGCTGGTGCAGAGCAGCCCCCTGAGAAGGACGGTGCCACCAAACTCCCTGTCCCAAGTGCACTTTCAGAGCAAGGCCTATTGCAGCTCCCCGGCGGGCAGCAGCGGCGCGGGAGCCGTGCCTTTCGAGACGAGCGTTCCCACTACGGCACCCACCCACCCCAGGCTTGTGCAAGCTTGGGAAGGTGCCGCGAAGGCGTTTTCTCCCATGGACCAGAATTCAGCACCTTATTCAAACCCTGTTGGAAACCAGTTCTCATTCGAGTGCCAGTCTGGCCCCGAGCAGAGGCAGCACAGGCAGAAGAATGCCAGGCTGCCTTGGCAGCAGATGCACCTCCCTTCTGCAATGCCCGGTGCAAACAGGCTGGAGCTGTCGAGACACATCAGCAGCCAGAAGCTCCCCTTCCCCATGGGCACGTCGGACTGGCAGGGCAGCGGGAAAGCCCAGAAAGGGCCCCCCATAAGCAGTTCTCCGGGGTATCACGGCAAAAAGCTCTTATCAGGAGAGAGCCTCCAGAGGGGAGATCCCAGCGTGACGGGAGCTTTCTCCTTTGAGAGTGGGAAGGAACCGGGGTCTCCTGCCTGCGACTCGAGAAGCAAAGCCCTGTTCTACAGCATGGCTCAAGCAGCTCCTCCTCCTCCTCCTCCTCCTCCCTCAAGGAGCTCGTCGGGCTCAGGGCTGGTCCTGCCGCCATCAGCCTTGGTGGCTGCCTCCCCTTGCGAGTCCCCGCTGCCGTCCCCTGTCCCCAACCCCACGTGTGGCAGCACCTGCTCATCGCTGTCCCCCATGTCCAGCAGCCCACTCAACCCCGGCTTCGAGGACAGCCAGATGTCCGGAGGGCTGACCCCCTCGCCCTTCTTCCAGCACCCCTGCCATGCCAAAGATGCCAACAAAGCCTTCCACCCCTCCGATGTCCTCAGTCCCAGCTCGCTTCATTACCACCCCCCAGACTCTGTCAAGTCCTTCCACTTCCCTCCGGATGCTCTGAAAGACGACAGCCTCCTGAAATGCGCCCCGGCCAGCCCGTTCCACAAACCCGGCGGGGAGGTGGCCAAAGGATGCTCGGACGGTCCGGATGGGGAGCAGCCTCCTCCGCCCTACTCCTCCCATCACCTGCTGGCCACTTCCCTGAGCAGCGCCAGCCTGGACCAGCTGGACGTGCTCCTGACCTGCAGACAGTGCGACCAGAACTACAGCAACCTGTCCTCCTTCCTGCAGCACCGCCAGTTCTGCGCCTCCCACCCCGCTGCCCAGGCGGAGCCCAGGGACGCTCCCCACGCAGCCGAGGGGCGGAAGGCGCTCCCGCCGGAGCCTCCCAAACCGCCCAGCCCCGCGCTCTCTCCGGACCCCCAGGGACAGCTGCTGGCATTGAACAAGAGCGACGACTTCTTGCTGGACGGGGAAAGCAAAAGCGAGGGCAAGGAGGATGCTCTGAAGGGCGGCCTCTTCCACGGCCTGGCCGCCGGCTCCCTCCCGCTCAGCGCCTCCGACCTGGACATCGACGACGCCAAGCTGGACAGCCTGATCACCGAGGCCCTCAACGGCCTGGGATACCAGTCGGACAACCCGGAGATCGACAGCAGCTTCATCGACGTGTTCGCCGACGAGGAGCTGCCGGGCGTGAAGGCGGCCGGTGGAGCGATGGCCCACAAGGCCAAGGAAGTCCTGGCCTCGGAGAGCAAGTCCAAGCAGGCAGCGGAGGAGAAGGCAGCAGGAGAGGCCAAGGCTGGCTGTTTTTATGAAGATGGTCGCCCAGGGGGGGAGCAGGTGAAGAGAGGGGCAGGAAAGCAGCACCTCCACAAAGGGAGGGTGGCACGGAGGGTGGCACCGCAGGAGCCGGAGCCCGTGGCAGAGGGAGCGGAGAGGACAGCCAGGCTGAGGGCAGGCAGGAAGAACAGCGTCCCACCGGCCACCAGCTCCAGCCAAAAGCATCCCAGGAAACTCAGCCAGGAGCCTCCGACAAAGGGCGAGGTGGGGCCGGGCATCGCCAGCAAGAGCTCCAAGCCACCGCGGTTCTCCATGAAGGACGTGAAGAAGCGGAAGCCCCGAAGCGGGACGTGGAGCAAGGAGCTCATCCACAAGATCGTGCAGCAGAAGAACAAGCTCCACAAGCTGCAGGTGAAGAGCAGCAAGCAGGCCCAGCTCCCCCAGGCCACCGAGAGGCCGCTGGCAGCCACCAAGGAGGGCAGGCTGCGGGAGTACGACTACGTGTCCGACTCGGATGAGGAGGGGGCAGAGTGCAGCAAGCCCTGGGGCAGGAAGAAGCGTGGCACGGGATTCATCGGGAGGAGCAAGTACAGCTTCAGCAAGAGACGCCTGGGCAGAAGTGAGAGAGCCAGAGAGAAAGACCCAGCCTGGAGCTACAGCCGGAGAAGGGACGGTCAGAAAAGGGAGGCACCAGAGGACGGGGATGTCCCGAGTCAGGAGGATGCTGAGAAAGAGGATTGTGCTGTCAGAGCCCGAAGGCGGAGCAGCCATTCATCTGCTGGCAGCAACCACAGCATGCCCAGAGAGGTGGGCACGAGCCCACCCCGTGCTGGTGGGGCTGGTGACAAGGGTGGCACCCAAAGGAGGAGGCGCTCGGGCAGCCCAGCCCGTGTGCCAAGGACTCCGCTCAGCCCTCCCAAGGACAGCAGCCCAAAGACGAGCCAGGAGAGCAAAGAGGACATTCCCAGGGGGAGCAGGAGGTTTGCCTCTGCCAAACCTTTGGTGACAGGCTCCAGGGCACAGCAGAATACCGAACCAGATGTTGCTGCCGTGGACTGTGCAAAGGAGGAGCCGCCACCGCAGCCCCGGGAAAGGCAAGTGCCCGGCACAGCCACCCCAGGCAGGAGCCCTGCCAGGTTCTCCTCTAAGGAGGGGATAGAAGAGCCCAGAGGAGCAGCAAAACTCCCGGGTGAGGCAGGAGAACCCACCCTGGAGGCTCAGGACTCTCCCGAGCTCACCATGGACCATCAGCGGCACCAGTTTGTCCCTTTCCCAGGCGAAGGGCTGAAGTACCACACAGAGGAGGTGATTGCCCCACCCCACGGTGGTAACAAAGCGAGTCCTGGCCGTGGGAGTGCCGCCTGCTCAGAAGCAGGAATCAAATACGTGAAGGGACAGGGGCTCTGTGACAGTCGGAAGGATTATCCCACACCGGCTCCCACCTACGGGGCGGATGCAGTGGGAATGATGCTCACTGCCAAGGCGCCCGATCCGTATGGCAGCAGTGACAACACGTTTTTTGATGCCAAAGGCCTTCCCGGTCACTACGATGACAACCTCTTCCCAAAGCCTCCAGCCCTGGGCTCTTCCCACATGGATGACATGTACCTGTGCCGGGATGACATCGGCACCAGCACCTTCCAGCAGAAGCACTCCGGCATCTCCCCTTTTGCCGCGGAAATGCCGCAGGGCAAAGCGTCCTCCCCGCTCAGTTTCGACTCCTCGTCGATATTCGGAGAGCTGCCCGTCTCCGAGTTCGATCCGTACGAGAGCAAGGATGGATACGTGACGACGTTCCCCTGTCCCGAGAATGCCTCCCGCAAGCCGCTGCCGTTCGAGCAACCGTACCCGCCATTCCTGCCGGAGAAGGACTGGGCCCTCATGGAGGAGGTGGCTCCCATGCTGCCAGAAGACGTGGCTCAGTTCCACGGCCTCTCCGTGGAGAAGCCACCAGCCAAGAAGTTCCCCGAGGAAGGAGCTGTCCCCGGCGGCCAGCTCTCCCTGCCGCTGCCGGACAGGATCGCGGACTACAACGTGACTTTCATGAGCAACATTTCAGATGATGAGCTGGAGATCAAGCGCTTGGTCACGGAGCTGGAAAGCCAGCTGCAAACCAGCAAGCTGGACTCCGAGGTGTCCGTCAGCCTCCCAAAATCCGAGCAGAACGTGGTTGTCCACCTGCGAGCACAGGGGGCCGAGCGGTTCCCGGCGCTGCCAGAGGCAGAGGCAGCCCAGGAGAAAGGGCTGTTCTTGGCAGGTGAGCTGGGCAGATCGAGCCTCTGCGCCGGGGAGAGGCTGGCAGGGGAGAAGCCGGACGTGGTGACCGCGCGTGAGGACTACGAGAGACCCAGGGAGCCCTGGCCGTGCCCGCTGGAGCTGGGCTCGCTGGAAACTGGGATGTGCGTCCCAGCCCCACTGGCCACAAACCATTTCTGCTCCAAAGACAACAGTGAGCAGCTCCAGGGAACTGCGGGCACTGAGGAGAGAGACCTCAGGAAGATGGAAAATGGGGCGTCTTCCAAAAGTCTACCTGGCTCAAGCACAGCTGACCAAACAGAGGCTCCCATCTACGCCGACCCTGTGCCAAAAAGCCCTCCTGTTGTCACCGATTCCGTGTTCCCCGAGACCATGGATGCAGCAGAGGTAACCAAAGACCCCCTGCCATCCTTGCCACTCCAGCGCGGTGCCAAGGGCTTCCCTGTGCCAGGGAAAGCAGATCCTGATCCCGCGGAGCTGGAGAAGTTTGATGCCCATCTTCCAAACCCTAAGCCTGAATTTGGCTTTCAGCAGGGTCCCGCCCCCGCCTTGGATCTCGCCTTTTCACCTCATATCAAAGAGGTCCCAGATACAGAAGAAAAACCCTTAAGCAGGACTGAGCCCCCCAAAACAGTGAAAAACGCTGTGGATCTCAAAGGGGATGGCGGTGGGGAGGAAACGGAGGAGAAGAAGAGTCCCACCACCTATCCAAGCCCTGGACCCAGTGACAACAAAGCCAGCAAGCCCAAAGTGCTGCTGCTTGAGATGCTGAGTGTCCCCAAGAAGGGCGACCGCCCTTCCCAGGAGATGGTGGTGGCATCCCAGGAGACCTCTGCCAACCCTCTGCAGCAGCTCCAGCTCTTCGTTGCCCGGACGGTGAAGAACAACGAGGAGGAGCTGTTGATGCCGTGCTTCCCCGGGCTGCTGGCTCCCAGCCACCCCTCTGCCACCACCCACGTGCAGACGGAGCACAAGGAGCAGAGCGGCGCTGCCTTGGAAGGGGAAGATCAGGCCCAAGGGGAAGGGGATATCCCCATCGGAAGCAGCACGGGAAACGTCGCTGCTCCAGGGAAAGAGGTGCTTTCTCCCTGTGGACGCGAGCAGCTGGAGTCATTGGGTGCAGAGGGCTCTCGCCACGCAAAACGATCCACGTCAGCAAAGCCGGAGCTGCAAAATAATGTAACAGAGCCGCAGCACTTAGCAAATGAAGCCCCGGGGCCGAGGGACATTAATATCCCTGCAGATGGTGTTTCCCAGGAGCGGAATGACCTCTCACCACCCAGCAGCACCGCGGTGACCCCGCTGCCAGGGCAGGGGAGGAAAGCTGATAGGCTCAGGGAAGAGCGGGAGGGAGATAACAACACAATGACCTTGGCATTTAGGAAACATGAGCAATCCCACTTCAGCCGTGGTTTGCTCGAGGAAGAAACGCTGGGCAGAGAAGAGGGAGAGAGGCTGGAAAGGAGTCGGGTGGGGAAGGGGGCACAGCTCCCGGGCAGTGCTTCCACGAGCCCCGTCAGCCCCCCAGGCCCCTCTGGGGAGGATCTCTGCCAGGATCTCGGCTTGGGGACGGAGATAAAAGCCAGCACAGTCAATGCAAAGGTTCCCAGAGAAGGGAATGGCAAGTTGTCCCTCAATGGCTGTCATTACACGGGCGAATCTCCAGCCAGCCTGCTCTTGCCACCCAAATATTCCGACCTCAAATGCTTGCAAAGCAGTGAGGCTGAGGGGGAAGAGGCCTCCAGCTTTGGCACTCAGCTCATGGATGAGAAGAAATACGGCTCGTCCCTGCCTACAGCACCAAGTTCATTCCTCACAAAGAGTTGTCCTCCCAAGGCCGACGGCCATCACATCCATCACACCATGAGCCCAGCAGAGCAAGGGACATGGGAAAGGGCACCCACCTTCCCTCCCTCGCTGCATCACTGCGGGGCTGTGCCGATGGAAGCAGCTGAGGAACAACCTCATCACCTCCCTGATGGTGTTTTGGGTAACTCTGAATCACCTGGAAGAGAGGGGACAGTGAGACCCTGCACTGTGCTGCATGGTGATGGCCTGGTGGGCTCTGCCTTGGAGATGGGTGGTCCCCAGGAACCTCGTGGGAAGGATTGTTCTCCTCCCTGCTCACCGCCTTTCCACCAAAAGGGTGTTGGGAAAGAGGTCCCCGAAAACACCGGCGCTGTGCTGCCAGATTTTAAAGAAAACCAAGGATGTGCCATCACAGACACAGATATTTACTCCAGTCCTCCAGAAACCCAGGATTATCCAACCCAGCCCACAGCGGGTCTTCTGCCCATGGGAGAAAGGGAGGTGGACCTGAACCAAGAGAACCAGCTTGAAAGCTGCTCCCATGTTGGGAATAAGCATCAAAGCCAACCAGAGGCTTTGTCCGATGGTTTTGCTGTTCAGGACATGTCAGCTGCCATCAGCAGAGGTCTTACAAGGGTTGGAGATCTTGGTCCTGCTGAATTAAATGGCCACGAGTTTTCAGGGGCAGCAGAGGTGAGACTTGGTCTTTCCAAAACCACAGAGAGCGAAGGAAAGAGTTTAAAAGGAGAGAAATCCAAAAGCCATGGGGCTGCAGAAGCTGGGGGTTGTGTGTTAAACAGCATAGGCCAAGGAGAGGACCACACACCCAACAGTACTCCAGACCCTTCCCAAAATGAACTCCACAAAGGAAAAAAGCCCAATGGCCTCCCGGTGACCTGTGACATTTGTTCGGCCACTTTCCGCTCCAAGCCCGGTCTGACCAGGCACAAAGCTGTCAAGCACCAGGTGAAGAACGGTGGTTTGCCACAGCCCGGCAAGACTCCCAGGTCCCCTCTGGTACCTGCACACAAGGCATCAAAAGCAGCCCAAAAGGTGCCCAGGAGGAGCCTGAAGGCGTCAGTCAAAGACAAAACCTGCAGCTCACAGGAGCCGACCTCCACTGTTGAACACATTCCCAAGGAAATACTCCCAGACCTGGAGAAAGAGCCCAGCACGCAGATGCAGGAGGTGGTCAGCAGAGTGCTCAGCGACCTCAGCGTGATCTCCTTGGAGATGTCCCAGGAGCTGCACCGCACACGGGTCCTGCAGAGGGAGGAGAAGGCAAAGGGACCGAGCCCGGAGATGAGGGGATCGGGAGAGGCGGCGTCTGGGAAGCTGGACCCGGGATGTCAGGTCAGGAAGGGAGACAAGGGCAGAAGGAGCCAAAGCAAAGATCTTGGAGAGGAGAATGGCAATTCTGAGAAGCAGCTCAACAGGAAAGTGAGGCGAAGGAAAGCAAAGGTGTTTCCCAGCAGGAACGAGCCCGATGGTCCCTGTGAGCTGGAGAAGAACACAGGTCCTGCTGCCCTCAGCTCCAGCCTGCCCGGGATCATGGAGGGCTTGCACGAGCCAGGGGGTTGCGTCTCCACAGAGGAGCAAAACAGGACCAGCACAGCCCAGCACTCCCAAAAAGCCAGAGAGTCCCCTTGTGCAGCCGAGCTTGCGGAAGACCTGGGCAGCAGGATGGTGTCTCTAAAGGAGGTGGTCAGCAAGGAGACAGCCACGGGCACGGTCACCTATCCTGGGGAGGTGGAGGATCCAGATGCAGTGGAAGACACACAGGCTTGCAAGAAATGGATTAGTGGGTTTGTGAAGCAAGTGGCGAAGGGTTGGGGCAAGGAGCAGCATTGTGGTGCTGGTGGCACAGAGGACATGGATGCTGGGACAGGGGACAGTCCTGCGGCAGGCAGTGACACCAGGAACTGGAGTGGTGCCCTGCAGGGTCCCACAGCTCCTGCTGACGGGGCTTTGCTGCTGGACAACCATGATTTGGGAACCACCCAAAATGTTTCTGGGCATGGTGCTCTGCAGACCGCTCCAGGGACCAGCCCTCCTCCCACAGAGCCAAAGCGGTGGGCGAAGGTGGACATGCCACCGGGCAGGGAGCACTGCGGGGACAGCACGGCCACCTCGGACCTCCAGAGCTTTTTTGACGATGACTCCACGTTCTCCCAGCTGTTCCCCAGGGATGACCAGTTTGCCCGGAGGAAGTGCACGCGGGTGTATGGGAAGCGCAGCAAGAAACCCAAACCCGTCCCCGAGGTCAACCTGCAGCCAGCAGCGGCCATCGACCTCTTCACCATCCGCCTGGCTTCTGACCTCAGCGACACCAGCTCCTTCTGTGTCACCAGGGAGGACCCTTGCGAGTACGAGACCATCTCTGTTGATGATGCCCTGATGCTGAACATGTGTCATGGCAGCAAGGCCAAGAGCGGAGATGATGCTCCAAACGGATCTAAAAGCATCGAGCTGAGGTTGGACCAGGAGGTGACCGACCAAGGGAAGGAGGACATTGACCTGGAGGACAACATGCTGACCTTCTTGTGCCAAAACAGCCATGTGGACAGTGTCCCCAGCTTGAACATCTGGGGCAGTCTGGAGAAGGAGGGGGAAAGCCTTTCTGCTGAGGACATGTTTGAGCCTCTGATGGACCTTGAGGATGAGCACTCGCTCCAAGAAGTGAACTCCGAGCCTCCTGACCTGGCGGAGGAGTCCTACGATGCCAAGGATAATGAGGATTCAGACTCCCCCGAATTTCACACCATCGACATCGAGATGCTGAACGCAAAGCTGAAAATGAGAGACATGTGCTTCTTCAGCCCTTGCGAGGATCTTCCTGGCCATGGCGAGGACAACGCTGTGAGTTTGAAGCCGAAGTCAGGCAAGCACAGGAGCAAGCTGGAAGATGGGAAATTGGGGAAAAACCGCGGGGAGATAACCATCAAAACCAAAGACAAGCAGTACAAGTGCAAAGTCTGCTTCCAGTGGTTCCTGACACTGGGGGAGCTGGACTTCCACAAGCTCTCCCACAACCCTTCCCCTCCTCCTACCTGCTACATGTGCGTCCAGCGCAAGTTCAGCTCCCGGGAGCAGCTCCGGGACCACCTGAAGGAGAAGCACGCCAGGAACAAAGCCGGGCTGTGGGCGTGCGGGATGTGCCTGAAGGAGATCTCCGACGTCTGGATGTACAACGAGCACCTGCGGGAGCACGCCACCCAGTTCGCGCGCAAGGGGCAGGCGCAGAAGTCGGTGATGGGCCTGCCGGGCTGCTTCGGTGAGGACAATGCCGCCGTCACCCACTTCCTCAACACCATCATCTATCGGAAGCCCAGCAGGTCCTCCCGGCACGGCGACCCCGGCAGCCGGCACGGGGTCAGCAGAGAGAGCAAGAGCCCCAAGGAGTTGCCCCTCGAGCAGGAGAAGGCAGTGAGAGACCCTTTGGAAAGCAACATCAAGGTGAAGCCACCTGCACCCAGCTCTTCCAAAGCGTCCTCCAGCCCATCTCCGGAGCACGCGGCAAAAAGTGAAAGCACCCCAAAATCTGTCCCCATGCACCCAGACTGCAAGGATCCTTCCCGGGACTGCCACCACTGTGGCAAACAGTTCCCCAAACCCTTCAAGCTCCAGCGGCACTTGGTCGTGCACAGCTTGCAGAAGATTTACTTGTGCCACAAGTGCCCCATGTTCTACCAGGAGACCAAAGAGCTGCGGAGCCACCTGAGCCAGGAGCACGGCGTGGTGGAGGAGCAGGAGATCAAGCACACCACCCTGTACGCCTGCGAGCTCTGCGCCGACGTCATGCACGTCATCAAGAAGTCCTTCATCTGCAGCATGTGCAACTACACCTTCTCCAAGAAGGAGCAGTACGACCGGCACATGGAGAAGCACCTGGCGGGCAGCAGCAAGACTTTCAAATTCCGAGGGGTCATGAGGCCTGGCACTGCCCCCAGGGAGGGCAGGGAGAAGGTGAAGGAGGATGGATCTCTCCGGGAGGGAATGCCGCCAAGCAAGAAGCGGAAGGTGGCTCACCATGGCGGCCCAGTCCCGCACAGGTCACCAGTCCACCTGGACCCCACGAGTGACCTTCAGCTGGTAGAAGCTGGAAGCCCCAGCCTGCAGGTTCCCACGGACTCCTTCCCAACAGCTCCTGATGACCGGGGAGCACCCCAGTCCCCTGTGAAACCAGAAGTCCTGGTGGGTGACTTCTCGGAGCTCCTGGCAGAGATGGAGAAGTCCCCATTTGACCCCCTGCCACCACCTCCCTGCCTGTCCCCATCTCTGCCGCCGGCTGCTGCGGGCAGCCCCGAGCTCGGCCACATCGCTGGCCTGTCCATCGAGGAGCTGGAGAAAGGAGCCTTTGATGGGAAACCACTTCCTTTCTTGGACTCGCCCGAGTTTCCCATGGACCTTGCTGGCTTGGCTTGTCACCAGGCCACCAACCAAAAACTGTCCCCTCCCCTGCTGACCCAGAAACATGGCTGTGCCGATGCCCATAAAAAAACAAGCACAGGCAACAAAGATGAATACAGGGCCTGTATCCTGGAAAATCCCAGCACAGACACCGACGCCGTGGATGCGATCCCCTTTCTGCAGCTTGCCAAGAAGGTCTCAGAGCTTCCTTCCCCTCAGGCAGAGTCTCCACCAGCCAAGGAGATCCACAAATGGGGCAACCCCAGCGCTGGTGATTCCTCTGCCTGGGAAGGTGCAGCTAAGGCCGCGTCTCCAGAAGGTGCCCACCAGCCCCTGCCCCCAAAGGACAAGACGGCGTCACCCACGCTCAGCAGAGCTGCCAAAGATTCGGTCCCACCAAAGAAGACCGTGGGTGGCGAGGCTTCTCCTGGTGCGGGCAGCCCCAGCAGCAGCGCCGAGGAGGGTCAGCAGCCCATCTCAGGGAAGGAGAAATCCGTGCCTGAGGCTAAGGACAGTAGCACTAACGCCAAGGACCAAGGCGGCACCCCAGGCAAATCCAGCGGCCACCAGCCCAGAGGTGAGGGGGCCAGCAACACCGCGAGGCACGGCCACGCGGAGCCGGGCAGAGCCACCGGCAAGCTCCACCCCAAGAGGAGGAAAGAACACAAGTCTTTGAGCCACCGGAGCAGCTCCGGCTCCCGGGAGAACATGGAAGGAGATGGGAAGAAGAAGAAAGCCCGGCCACCGTGCCCGGCGAGGAGCGAGAGCACCGCCGAGCTCAGACGTGGCAGCTGGAGCAACGCCGAGGCTCCCGCCCTGTCCCCCGGCAGGAGGGACACGCACTGCAGCAAGCTGGGACCCAAGCCCAGAACGGGCCCCCAGCTGAAGAAGATGGTCCTGGACCCTTACAACCAGAAGAAGGGGGAGCTCCGCCACGCCAACGGGGACGTGAGGCGCAGGAAGGCCATTCTGGGCAAGAGCCTCCACCAAGTGTTGGCCAAGGGGCCGGCGCCACCCCCGCGCGGCTCCTGGCACGGCCCCCGCGCCGCCCGCGGGGCCAAGGCGGCCGGCCCGGCCAGCTACCGCAGCGCCGAGTCCCAGAACAACCTGCTCAGCCAACTCTTTGGGCAAAAATTAACCAGCTTTAAAATTCCTTTAAGAAGAGATACTTCAGAATAATTTATGGAAGTGACTTATGGTGATCCTTAGCTGCTTTCATGGGGTTTGCAAGGGAAAAATTATCAAAGCATTAAATTCGTTTGTGTAGCATGATTTCTCTGTCTAGCTTAAATGAACTTGCACTGCAGCCTCTGTGAAATAGTTTGCTTTGTGTCTACTAATCTACTTTAATTCACCTGATTTATCATGCAAATGCTAGAACTTTGATGTTGCTGATGATTTTCATGAACTGAAATTGTAATCGCTTTGGGCAGACTGAATCGTCGAGAGCAATTGCTTTATTGCAGAAGTGCTGAGGTTATAAGGATACTTGCAAATCTCAGACCCTTTTGAGTCTGTGTCTGTGTTATCTTTGTACAAAGTACTTGAAGAGATGAACTTCATTCCGTAGACGTCTTATTCATAAGGTGCAGTACACTGTAGAAAGCAAATTTTTTTTTTTTTTTTTTTGGAAGATTTTGCACAAATAATCCTGTACAATTCATTTAATTGGGAGCTGGCCTAAGCGATGATACAATTAAAAAATTAAATTAAGACCCAAGTGTCCTATATTTTGACAGCCATCCCTAAGAATTTTGTTTCTACATCGTCAAGAGAAGAACGACCCAGCTCTGGGGCTCCGGGGCTGTCGGAGGCCTCCAGAGGATGCTGCCACTCTTTGACCACTGTAGACGATGGGGCTGGAGGAGAAGCGTCCCCGCGAGCAAACTGCACCTTGACACTTGTGACAAACTCTGATTTTTTTAAGGGGGTTTTGGAGGGTTTTGTGTGTGTGTATGTGTGTGTGTGTGTGTGTTTTCTTTTTGTTTGTGGGTTTGGGGTTTTTTTTTTTGTGCAACGAGAAAACTGTGCCAATTTACCGCAGCGAAAACCGGTGCCGTGCGAGTGCCCTCAATGGTATCACTTCTAAACTCTCTTACTGTACTGACGTAGTGGCTCTATAGGTATCCGCTTGTACTATGCAGTTACTGGTGCTATTCTTCATTTGTAATGTGAATACAGACTTCCTTGATTGAAAAAAAAAAACGGGGGAATTGGTAGGAAGATTTGTTTGTCTGTCAAAAAAAAACGAAGCAGGAAAAGAGATTTTTTTTAAAAAAAAAGCCAACTCGAGGGGAAAAACATTCAGCTTTAGGGAGAAAAATTAACTTTAGGAAAAAGGTACAACTTAGGGGGAAAAAATCAGCTTTAGGGAAAAAAATCCAACTTGGGGAAAAAATACAACTTCAGGGGGAAAAAAACCTTTAGGGAAAAAAATACAACTTTAGGGAAAAAAGCCCTCTATGCTGGTACTCCATAGCGTCAAAAATGTTACGTCACATTAAACGAGCACGTTCTACAACCGAACTTTTGGATCCCGAAAGAAATCTCAGGTGCAAACGAGGACATGGAAAGATTTTATTGAAATACTCCCAAGTCAAGGAGGTGAAGTAATGCACTGATGTGATATGAACAGTCAGAGTACTTTGCGTCTGTCCTGCAATGATTTTTTTTTGTTTTGTTTTTAGATTAAAAGGNGTTGATGGTGATGGTGATGGCCTGGTTTGGTGGTCAGCAGGTGGTGATGGTGATGGCACAGTTTGGTCATCATGAATTGGTGATTGTCATAGCCCAGTTTGGTCACTAATTGGCAATGGCAACAGCCTGGTTTGATCATCATCGGTTGATGATGGTGGTGGTCCAGTTTGGTCATCATCAACTGGTGATGGTGAGGGGGTTACCTAGTTTGGTCATGACCAAGTGTTGATGGCCCAGTTTGGTCATCGATTTGTGGTGAAGATGGTAACAGTGATGGTGATGGTGTTGGTGAAGGTGATGTGATGGTAACAGCCCAGTGTGGTCATCACCAATTGGTGACAGTGATGATGATGGTGATGGTGTTAGTGAAGGGGATGTGTTGGGGATGATGACAGTGTTGGTGATGATCATGGCCCAGTTTGACCATCCCCCATTTTTGATGGTGATGGTGATAACGATAGTGATGGTGGTGATGGTAACAGCCCAGTTTGGTCATCACCCGTTTGTGATGGTGATGGTGATGGTGATGGTGGTAATGATGGTGTTGGTGATGGTGATGATGGTGATGGTGACAGCCCAGTTTGCTCATCCCAAATTTATGGTGGTGGTGGTGCTGATGATGATGATGATGATGATGATGATGATGATGATGGTAATGGCCCAATTTGCTCATCCCCAATTTATGATGATGGCGATGATGATGGTGCTGGTGACTGCCCAGTTTGCTCATTCCAAATTTATGATAGTGATGGTGATGGTGATGATGATGATGATTATGATGGTGATGGTGATGATTATGATTATGATGATGATGATGATGGTGATGATAATGATGATGATGATTATGATGGTGATGGTGATGATTATGATGATGATGATGATGATGGTGATGATAATGATGATGATGATGATAGTGACAGCCCAGTTTGCTCATCCCCGATTTATGATGGTGACCACGATGATGATGGTGCTGGTGAGGGCTCATCCCCATTTTATGATGATGGTGATGATGACGGTGTTGGTGATGGCCATGCTGCTGCTGCTGCTGCTGCTGCTGCTGCTGCTGCTGCTGCTGCTGCTGATGATGATGATGATGATGGTGATGATAATGATGATGATGATGATGACGGTGCTGGTGAAGGCCCAGTTCCCTCGTCCCCACTTTGTCCTCGAGCTGACCTCTGCAGGCCCCGCTGGGGCGGGGTAGGAGCCGCCACAAAGGCGGTGTATTCTATCCTTTAATTACTGCCGCAATCACAACACGGAGACGCTGTCAGTGAGAGATAGCTCGGCACCGCCGGCTGGGATCCTCGCCACTCGGGGCTTGTAACTAAAACTGCAGGATTAATTTGATTAATTGATAGAATTATTTTCCAAACTACTCTTTTGTTTATGGAGGCTTAAAATGCTTGCCGCCTGCACCCTCCTGGTGTGTTGCAGAGTGGAGATAAAGTGGCTGAAAATAATTAGTATGGCTTAATTTAGGGAAAAAAATAACCTCAAAAGAATTTTGCAGAAAATTTAAGGCGGCACATTTTACTTTGTTTTGGCAGGAAATATTATGGAGCTGGAAATGGGACTTTTATGTTTTCCCTGTACTATATTTCACCAGGGCAGCAAACCTGCAGGGTGGAGGAGGAGGATTTCATGCCTGGCTGTTACCAGAGCTCTCCCACACCTCCAAATTCATCACCTGGGCGCCTGGAAATGAGTCTCCTGGGAGCCAGGGGAATGCTGCAGGGATGGGACCCATCCCCAGGGCCCTGGGATGGGTGCAGGGACCCCTTCCCAAAGCAGCACCCATTTTATGGAAGCCCAGGACATGAGTGATGCTCACCTCGGGCCCCGCTCCCTCCGGAATGCCACTCCCCAGGGAGATGTTGGCATCGTCCCCACACCTCTGGGGGCTGAATTATTTAATTAATCCTTTCCCCTCTAAATGTGAGTAGTGTTTTTCCTCCCATTCTTTCCCCCTGCTCTCACCCACATCCCACTCCCTCAGTCCCCCCCATCCATCGGCTCCTCTGAGCTGCCTAAAGCCCCCGGGTTTGCTGAGTCCTGCATTATCCGGCAGCGTTTGTCACTTGGAAGATTGCAGGCCCCTGTCACCGTAATTCCAGTGAGGATGCAAAGCCGGGCAGCTTCTCCCAGCTATGGATTAACTCCCTGCTCAGCGGGGGCCGGCAGCACAGGGGGCTCCCGTGGGACCCAGCACATTCTGGGGTCCCAGCCCTGCACCCCTCCTGGGATATGGGGCCAGTCTGCACCATCCTCAGCCCCAATCCACGTCCTCAGGGATGGGACAACTCCACAGCCAGCCCCAGGGGTTACAGGGTGGGTCTGATGGAAGGTGCCTGGCACTGACAGAGCCCCTCAGGGGATTTCTTGGCTTCCTGCCCCCACCCTAAATTTTCCTCGAGCTGTTTGCTCTTCAACCCCCCCGCCCCAAAATCCAGCCAGCCTTTCTTTTCTCAGCCCCACATCCAAGTTTCTGAGCTGGAGGTGCTTTAAGCCTCTCCATAAAGCCTGGAGGATAACGGGATCCACCATGGTTGTCACGCTGCAGGCAGGGGCTGAAGATTTAGAACATTTTTTTTTCCTCGCTTTTGAGTCAAATCTGGCCGTTCCTTGCACAGCAGGAATTTAAA
The DNA here is from genome assembly GCA_013397815.1 of Aleadryas rufinucha. Lineage (NCBI taxonomy): Eukaryota > Metazoa > Chordata > Aves > Passeriformes > Aleadryas > Aleadryas rufinucha. The sequence goes on along the minus strand of VZTH01016378.1, from coordinate 7,390 downwards.
GCCCAGCTCCCACCTTCCCCCCCGGGGTGCGTGACGGAGACCACACTCACCAGCGGGATCCTGCATCCCCCATGCTGAATTCATGCAGGAAAACCTGGAGCCCTGGGGGCCCTGAAGGGTTGGAACAGGAGTACAGGAGCCATGCACCCCCCAGGGATGCCCTCCTGCCAGCAGTGATGCTCCTGAAGCCAAATTTCACTGCCCAGTTCCCAGGGATTTGTTGGATTGCTCCTTTTGGGAGTTAGAGCATCGTTCCTACAGCAGGGGATCAATAAGAAGGGAAGGGGAAATAAGCACTGAGAAATCCCAGCCTTGGATTTGGGATGGAGGGGGCTGCTCAACCGCACATTCCCACCTGGTTTCAGGAGCATCCAGCATTGTTTGTGCCAGGGGAGGTTTAGGTTGGATATTGGGAAAATCTCTGCATGGAAAGGTTTGTCCAGCCCTGGCACAGCTGCTCAGTGCAGCAGTGGAGTCCCCATCCCTGGAGGGCTTTAAAAGCCACGTGGATATGGCACTTGGGGACAGGGTTCAGTGGTGGCCTTGGCAGTGCTGGGGGAACAGCTGGGCTCGATGATCTTGGAGGCTTTTCAAACCGAAATAATTCCATGGCTGTGCTTTGTTTTTATCCCAAACCCTTTCGTGCTGCCACTGCGGCTCCTGGGAGCCCGGAATTCCACAGCAGCATCTCTGCACAGGACGTGCCCAAACCGTGCCCAAGCCGTGCCCAAACCGTGCCCAAACTGTGCCCAGGCTTTGCTCCTGCCATGTCCAAGCCATGCCATATCCATGCCATATCCATGTGGTATCCCTGCCATATCCATGTCCTATCCCTTCCATATCCATGCCATATCCATGTCCTATCCATGCTGTATCCATGTCCTATCCCTGCCACTTCCATGTCCTATCCCTGCCATATCCCTGCCATATCCATGTCCTATCTGTGCCATATCCCTGCCATATCCATGTCCTATCCCTGCCATATCCATGTCCTATCCCTGCCATATCCATGCCATATCCCTGTCCTATCCCTGCCATATCCATGCCATATCCATGCTCAAGCCGTGCCCAAGCCACAGAGGACCCCCGGCTGTTGGCAGCCCCCCGAGGCTGAGCCACGGGCAGGTGACAAGTGGCACCCAGGGCCAGGTTGTCCTGCCAGCAGGTGGCAGGGCCCTTCTGCAGGTGGGGCAGCGGGATGCCATCCTCCCTCTTGGGACAAAAAACCCGAAAATAAGATATTTTAAGCTGGAGAAAAGCTGCTTTTGGAGCCTTGGCAGACCGAAGCGCTGGCACCACGGGCGCTCAGCCCTCTCGGGGGGCTCAGCACAGCCCCCCAAGATCCCCCCTCAGCCATCCCTGAGCCCTGAAATCCGGCTGAGGCAGCGCCTCGGCTCTTCCCATTGACATTCCCGCGCCGCCACCTCCTCTCGCCGCGTCTCTAATAATATCAGGCCAGATTAATTGGCACTAATACAAATGTACACAGCTCCATAAAAAGATGTCACCTCGCTCACAATGGGGGGGAACGGCTGCTCCCGCATTATCTCTGCTCTGCAGGCGTGTAATTCACTCCTCGGGAAAACACGCTATTTATTCGGCTCCCCTATAACAATCTCTCTGCAAACACCGCGGCAGCGGGAACGGAGCAGGGAGACACCCAGCCCTGCCGCTGTCACCGCCACCGTGACGCTCGTCCCCGTGCAGGGGCACCCATGGGTCCCCCCAGGGGATGGGGAGGCGGGATGGGGGGTTTGGGGACGTCCCCGCGCCGGGATCCAGCCCTCCGGTGGTGGGGGAGACTGAATTGTCAGGCCTGGGGGGGTCTCAGTGGCTCTGGGATGGTGCCAAAAAGGGGATTAAAGGGACATTGGCGAGGAAGGTGCCAGGGGAAGGGCTGCAACCTGTTTCCTTCGCTGCCCAGGGCAGGGTGGCACCGCCGTGTCCAGCACGCACTGGCTGCAGCGAGGCTTTTTGGGGCATTTTTTGGGGTGGGATGCAGCCCCCCGTGGGCGTGACAATGTCCCCTCGCCCCCTCGAGATGCTGCCACTGCTTCCTCCAGCACAAAGAGCCGGGGACAGCCCCCATCCCCCTGTGCTGCCTCCCGGGGAGAGGAAATTTGGGCGCCTCATCGGTGTTCGCTCACCCCCAGCCCCTCAAACCCATGCAATTAATGAGGCTGTGTTTAATTAAATGGCTGTCTAATTATCTTGGCGCAAGCAAACACGCCAGGTGAGCACCACGGGAGCTGCGGTGCCGGTGGAGATGCCGTGGATGTGCCAGAGGAACCAGCTGGAGCTGCGGTGGAGCTCCCAAAATCCCCGGAGCCGTGCCGGGGGGAGGCTGGAGACCCCCGAAAGCATCGGGGTGGATTTTGGCTCCCCATCAGCAGCTCCTGATGGCGTCAGAGCCATCACGACTGACACAGAGCAGAGGCCACTCCGGGCTCCTTGGGCCGGACCCGGCAAAGCCGGGCTGGGAAGGGAAGGGAAGGAAAGGAAAGGCTCTGGAAGCAGAGCTGCTCCCCCCGGGGGGGATGGACTCCAGGAAGGCGGCGATTCGAGGCCACTCGAGGTGAAAGGCGCCGCCAGGATCGTTTTGGGGGGTGGTCAGCCAAGGGGGGGGGGCCAGCAGAGCCTTGTCCTCAGCAGCATCTCCCTCCTTCCATAGGGGTTTTTTTTTTCTCCCCTGGATCTCTTCTTAATTCCTAACTTAATTTCTTTTGACATCCTCATTGCCGGTTTGACCTCTTTACTGGAATCATGTGCTGCTTAAAACTCATTATCCCACCATTGAAACAGGAAGTTAATTAAAAACCCTTTAAAAAAAAAAGAGAAAGAAAAGGGGGGAAAAAAGCACGGCCCACGTCCGGAGGTGGATGGAGAAGGGATGTGACCAAGCTGTGCCGTGTCCCTGCAGCCCACCAGCCCCCTCCATTGATCCAAAAACTCCCTAATTATTTGGGGACCACCAGCCATGGCCACCGGCAAATCCCCCCAATCCAAGATCAGCCATGGGCAAGGTCCAGTTTGGAGAAGGAGAAATTGTTATTTTTCACAGGAAAATATTCCCAGCGTGGATCCCAAATGTAAGTGGCTCCTGTTTAACTCACATTTAGCCCCAAAATTTCTTCATGCTCACAGGTCACTTGGCTGGGACGATGTCATGGGGGGACCCCAGGCCCCCTAAACCATCCCCAGAGTGTCCTGGAGTGTCCCCCCACCCAAGCCAGGGTCATGGTGACCATGGAAGTCACAAGTGGGAGGTTTTGGACCATTCTTCTGGAAATGAGAAGGGTTTTAAGGGGTTGGGATCCCAAAGAGAGGCCCTGGGGACCCCACAGAAAGGTTTGGGGGACCCCATAAGAGGCTTTGAGTATCTGAGAAAGATTAATTGGGACCCAGTGAGGGCACTGAGGTCCCAGAGGGGGGATTGGTGTGAGTGTAGGAGCTTCCAGAGAGGGCAAAAGGGACCCCAAAGGAGAATTTGGAGAACCCAAAGAAGGATTGAGGACCCCAAAAGGAGAACTCGGGATGCTCAGGATGGGTTGCGGAACCCAAAAGGGGGGGTCCCACCTAACGGGGTGGGCTCAGAGACCCAAATCAGAGGGTGGGGCCTCACTGGGGAGCCCCAGAGTGGGGCTGGGGACACGCGGGGGGTTTTGGGGTCCCCGGGGGCAGCGGGGCACGGAGCCCCCGCAGGGATCGGGCCCGCCGAGGCCACGCCCCCCGCGCCGTTAGCCCCGCCCATCTCCCCGCCCCCGCCAGGCCCCGCCCCGGCGCGCGCGCG
>VZTH01016376.1:26922-55192 GCA_013397815.1 Aleadryas rufinucha | reverse complement strand
TTTCCCCCTTCTGTGGGGCACTCACAGACAGGATGGGGCTGAGCATTCAGAACAAGAATTACTCTGAATAATGACATTATTCCTGTGGAGGGAAGCTCTGCTGAGCAGAGCCCTGGAGCTGCTGGTGGAGTCTGGGGGGGACAGAGCAGAGCCTGTCCCTCCCCCTGTCCCCGAAGCCAGAGGGTCACAGGGCACAGCCAGGCTGAGGCTGTCGCTGTCACCCCTTGAATAACTGGGAATTGCTGGGGCTGGGAGTGGAAAACTCACAGAATTGTGGAATATCCTGGGCTGGAAGGGATCCACAAGGATCACTGAGCCCAAGCCCCGGCTTTGCACAGCCCCAGGAATCCCACCCTGTGCCTCAGAGCGTTGTCCAAACTCCCTGACCCAGGAGATGTGGCTGGGAGACAGCAGGAAAATCCTGGCTATCATCACCCCATGTGGTGGGAGCCGTCTGCTCCTGGCAAGGGGCACCCCAAATCCCCACCCCTGGCAGGCCACAGGGGCTCCAAGGCCGATGAGAGTCGGTCTCACTTTGTCCAGGACAAACGGGAATCCATCCCGGCCTGACAGGGCACGAGGAATGGGCTCTGTGGGAATAAACCTCACCCTGCTCTGTGCCCCACCTCAATTCCACCTGGGACTAGATCCCAGCCCCTCACCAGCAGCTCAGCAGCCACAGAGGAATTCTGTGATCAAACCTGCCCAGTTTTACCTTTCCAACACTAAAATGGCTTCAGCTGGCACTCGAAGTACGGCTCCAACTCGCATTTTTGGGCTATTAAAAAGCACTTTTTAACCTCTGCACCCGCAGCAGTCCTGCAGCCTCTCGCAGCCCTGGGCTCTCCCTGCTGTGCTGACACCACCAGCACTCCCAGATTATTTATCCCGCCTGTGCTTTTCCATTTAACATCTCACCAAGTCCATTACCCCCAGTGCCACTTCCAATTGGCATTGGAACGGAAGGTGAAATCCAGACCTTGTAAGGGAGAGGTGATTTTGTTCCTCCTCAGATGGTTCTGCCTCCCACACGGTGTCACTTTGGCTAATCCATTTATACAACCTGACAAAACTCTGCCCGTTCCTCACGAGCGGCCTCTCTGTGAGTGTCACACTGAATTTGCTCAGCGGAACAGGGAGGATCAAGCAGAGAAGTGCAGAGCAAAGGGCTGGAGCTCGGTGGGAACCAGCCTGAGACTGTATTTTCTTTCCTGCTTTCCTGCTCCTAAAAGGAGCCCTTTTTTCCCCTGTTATTTGTGGTTTTGTTGTCCTGTTCGTGTCGTCCTTCGCACCCCTCACGCTGGCACCCCGCTGACCTCCCCTTGGACCTCCTGGCCAGCGTTTGTCCCCGCCTGGGAAATTTTAGAAACATCTTTCCTGCCAGGTTAAAAAATAAATTTAAAAGGATTTGCTCTTCTGGCTCCACTTTTCCCCCTCAGCTTGCCCAGGCCTGCCGTGGGGAAAGGCTCCACACGTCTCAAAAGAGCAGAGAAAATCCGAAATTCCAGACTGGGGAGTCCTCACAGGGGCTGGAGGCCACCTGGGCATTCCCCGACCCTCCCCAGTCCTGCAATCCCAGCCTGATGATCTCAGGAGGGGAAGGGTTTGGTGCAAACGTTGCCTTTTTGGGGAAAAGAGGGACAGGGAGGGGTTGGATCCGTGTTGGGAGCTGGATTTAGGGTGTGTAAGGATCATCCCACCACAACTGGAGGAGTTTCCCTGCTCTGCCTCCCCCAGCAGCCCGGGATTATTTATTGTGATACATAATTACACGGGGTGATACTTTAGCCAGCAGTTAATGAATCCTAATTGGATGTAAATTAATTAAGAATGCAGTTTGTCAAATTCAGTTTGCTCTTCCCCCCCGCTCCACTCTGCCCTGGAGCAGATCCAGAGGGATCGGCCCCAGTCCAGGCTGGGCTGAGGGTGGCAATGGGCCTTGGGGGAAACTTCACCTCTTTTGTTCTTAGAATGTTCTGGTTCTTGAGGAGAGACGGGGATTCTTCCTCGGGAGAAAACACCACGGAAACGATTTCTGTGAGCAGAGAGGGAACTGAGAGGGGAGGAAGTGAAACCATCCCCACTCTGATCACCGCACAAACCCCGCTCGCTGCGGAGGAGCCGAGCCTGGCAGGAGACAGAGGGGCCCTGTCAGCTCTGATTGTGCCGTGGATCACCCTGGAAGGAGAGGATTAGAGCTGGTTTGTGCTGCTGGTCCCATGAAGTCGGGCTGGGGGACAGTGACGTGGGCTGGACGTGGCTCTTAGGGAACAGGAATAACGACCCAGGCACCCCGAGGGGCTTCAGCAAGGGGGGTTTGGCCTCTTTCCCCAGGAAATCAGGGACAGGACGTGGGGAAACGGCCTCAGACTGTGCCAGGGCAGGGGCAGGTTGGGCATCAGGAGGAATTTCCTCCTGGATCTTTTTATTTGGCTGGATTTTAGTGCTTTGTACTCACCTTCTTCCAGAAGTGAGGGTGCCCTGTCCTTGGGCAGGGTGTGCCCCGCAGGTGTTCCCAGCAGCCTTGGCAGACCAGTTTGCCCAGTTTGCCCAGTTTGCCCATCCCTGGCAGTGTCCAAGGCCAGGCTGGATGGGGCTTGGAGCAGCCTGGGACAGTGGAAGTGTCCCTGCCCATGGCAGGGGTGGCACTGGATGGGCTTTAAGCTCCCTCCCACCCAAAGCAGTGTGGGATTTTATACCCATTTTCAGGCTGCTGTGCCCCAAAGTCAACCAAATCCCAGCTCTGAAAATTATTAATGACGTGAGGATCCAGACAGTTCCTCCTGTGACACCCACAGGGCAACACCCAGAGATGGAAAAGGAGAGGCTGGAAGGGGTAAAAGTGGGACACAAAGCCCCAGGGCTGATGGGAGGAGCTGCCAGTTTGGGAAGCAAATCCAGGTGGGATAATTCAGCTCTGGAGCCCTGTGCTCCTTCCCTGGGGGCCTGGCTGTGTTCACACGTTAAATTTTGGAAGCAAATCTCCCACACTGCAGGTGGAAAAGGGGAAATCCATCAGCACCACTCTGCTCAGGGAGCTGGACCTGTCCTTGCTCAGGATTCCTGGGAATCAGCCGCTGCCTGGGGCCGCATGCCCGAGCTGCTGGACACAGGAGCCTCCCACAAAGAGCACATTTCCTGAGCCATCCGCTGTGTGAAAGGCTGGACATGCCTCAGACACAGGACAGGACTCTGTGAAATAATTTGACATCATTAGATGCCAAAGAACCTTTAATAATTCAGTCTTCAAGGGAACACTTGCACTGATTGCAGCCCCGGCAGAAATCTGACCTTTTCTTACTCTTCATCCTCGAGTCCTCCACACAGGCTGCTCCTGCAGTGCTTAGGAGGTGGCTGCTCCTGTTTAATCTGTCTCCCAGACAAAAGCTCTTCAGAAGAAATTTTCCATGTTAATTGTGAGATGTTAAAACAGTGAAACAACCGAAAAAAAAATCCAGCTCGGGATGTAGATTCTCCAGCCAAGCCTGAAAATCAGCTCCACTTGTGTGCGTTTCCAAAAGGCACCTCTGCAGTGCCAATCATCCAGAGCGAGGGGGGGGAAGGTGTCAGCAGAATTCCCTGGATACAGGGATGCAGTGAATGCATCCACGGGCAGCCTGCTGTAACAGCACCTTCGCAGGGGCCATCAAAACTCCTCAGACATCCAGCTCAAAAATGACAAAGCAGCTGAAAATAATGATTTGTGCTGTGAGCCAGGGGCCGGCTGAGACCTCTGCACCGAGAGGAGGAGGAGAGCCTGTGAAGGGATGCAGTTAACCCCAGATCTCTGTCAGACAGCTGCAGCTGCAGGGGAGCCACAAATCACGGCGCAGGAAAATCGATCGCAGGCCTGGAACGGTGGAAATCTCCCTCATTCAGATCTGCGTTGGAAGAGGAGCAAACCTGCCAAGTGGAGCTGAAACAGCAGCAAACGGCCAAACCCAGGCAGGAGCTGTCAGGTGGAGGCAGGAGCATCCTGGCACATCCCAGCTGGGCTCTGCGGGGAGCCTGGAGCTGCCTGGAGAGGGCAGGACGTGCTGGGAATGGGGCTCTGGAGCCCCGGGCAGTGAGGGTTTGTTTGTGCTGGAAGCAGCAGCGGCAATTCCTGCGGAAATCACGGATGTGCACAGGGAATGAGGCTGGACTCGAGTCCTTCACTCGTGGTGGGCACAGCATTTCCTGGGCTGTGTCTGCCCCGGGGCAGCCAAGGTCCTTTCTGTCCTCTGAGAACAGCCCCCACCCTGCCTTGGCTGAGGTTTTGGGGTGTTCCAGAGCTGGGGTTTTCCCTTTCCCAGTCATCCAGGACTGACCCCTCAGCTGTGGCAACACCTCACAGGAATGATCTGAAACAGCTGGGGCTGCCCTCACTGGGAATTTTGTCAAAATCCTGCAGCTCCACTACAACTTTACCTGAAGTTTCTAACTAGAAAACACAGGGAGATAATTCCCAGTGAAAGTTTCTGGGATTTCTGCTCCAGCCCTATTCTGAAAACAGAGTTCGTAAGGGGTGCTCTGGGATAGCACAAAAAGAGGGATGTGAGAGGTCACCTCTCATATCTGTGTCCCTGTGAGCAGCTTCCCTGTGTCCCTCTGTGTCCCCTGGGTGTGCCCTGCCCCGCTGGATTCCCCCCAGCAGCTCCCAGCCTCCCAGGACTGGTTTATCAGCTCAGAAAATCGGCATTTTCAGCTGTCAGCTTTGGCCCACTGGCTGTAAATACAGGCCCGGCCTCCCAGAGAGGAGATCTCAGCTTTGATAAGCTCTGATCTGCTTCAGAGGGGAACAGCAGAGAGGTTAAAGTGAAAAACCTGATAAGAAGAGAAAAATGGCCCTGACTTTTAAATCACTAAAGAAATTTTTAAAAGAGCGGGGAGGGAAGAGAGCGAGAAATAAAGCCCTGGTGTTAAGGACAGGTTGTTCAATCAACTTCCTCAGCTCTTTGGGGTGACAGAACTCGGGAAGACCTGAGGATCTCACATTTACTGCAGACTCCAAGCACACCTGGAGCATCCTCTTGGGATGGGTTATCAGGGGCACGGAGACAAGATAAGGATCACAACAACTGCAGGGCTTTCCATAATAAATATTGATTTATTCCTTCCCCTGGGCCGCCCCAGCCGTGTTCTGGCAGCTCCACGTGTGCATCCAGCTGCTCTCACAGGCAGCTGGGAACTCAGGGATCCCCTCATTTGTACCCCAAATTATTGATGTCGGGATCTGCAGCTGGGCCCTGGCAGGAGAAGGGGATGAGGGTGAGTTCAGGTGTCACTGTCAGGGCTCTGAGCTGCTGGGGACAGAGGTGACAGCCCTGTGTGACACGCAAGCAGCTCCCAGGGTTGGTGGGAAGAAAGGCAGGAAAAGTCACATCAGAATAACCAGAATAGGTACAGGAGGAATTAAACAAACAAATGTGAGTGGGAATATGAACAGGGAATTGCTCTGAATGACAAAATCCCCCTTTTCTTTCGGTATCACAGTGGTGGGAGAGAGCTGCTCCTCTGCCCTCACCCTGCAGACCCCGAGGGGAGGACACCACACCCTGGGGACCCAGGGCCAGCCCAGGAAGGCATCGGGGGATGAAGGAGACGTCTCTGAGCAGCACAGGGCAGGGGCTGAGGTGGCACGAGGGGCCGAAGGAGGGTGGCACCGGGTGACAGCAGGCCCAGCCCGCCCCAGAGCAGGTTCTGAGCCCCCAGGCTGCAGTCCCGGTGTCACTGAGGAGATCTGTGCGAGCAGCCTCAGGTCCTGCCCTCGCTCACCTCGCTCCCTCTGCTGTTCCCAGCCCCGGGACTCGGAGCAGCCAAGTGGCCGAGCCGATGAAAAAGTAACGAGCAGCAAACGCTTCTGGGCAGATTTCTTTTCTGTTTTGGTGTCAGGTTGGTCCTTTGACCGCCGAGGCACCACCGAGAGCTGCCAGCCCCTGATCGAATGAGCCGGTGCCGTGATCCACGAGAAGGGACATCTCTGCCCCGGGCTGGCACCCGGCCCCGGCAGGGCCCTGCAGAAGTGGCAGCATTCATGTGACATCTGGGCCGTGTCCCCAGCCAGGATCCTGCCCCGGCTCCAGGAAAGCACCGCAGGTTTTGCCCGTCACGTTCCGTGCTCGCAGCCCCCGGGGATCGCAGATAATCAGGAGGAACAAAGCGCGCCGAGCGCGGCTCCCCGTGCCGGCCGGCGGCACTCAGCAGTGACACAGGACACGGGCCTGGGGCGGCTCTGAGAGGGTACAAATTGCCTGTTACTGGAATTCAACAACTGCCGCTCCTCTGTGCCACCCAGGGGCTCATTACCGAGGCAGTGTCACTCTGGAATCAGCTCCTGCATCACCCAAGCTTTGGCTGATTGATATTTGATTTGCTCCGCGCTGATCAGAAGTGGAACAGCGATGAAATTGCTTCCATTTGCACCAGGAGGGGCTCGGCGTGTGAATCGTGCCGAGCTTCCAAGGAACCTTTTTTTCATTCTTGCCAGTAATTATGCCCAGGAGGGTGAGAAGCATTGGAATTGCATCAGACATGTGCCATTGCACACGACAATTCCTATTTCACACAGCAGCTCCCGACCCCTACAGGAAAATAATGCTGTGTTTGTTTAAGTAGGGGAGATAACAGAAGGATCCTAAAGGGAGTGAAATACGGAGTTTTGGGGTGAAATGTGAAGAGAAAAGAGCCAGGATCTTCCTTCCCACTTCAGAATCTGGAGAGTTTCAGATTCAAAACTATTCAAACTGGGAAATGGGGTGTGACCTCAGTGTGCAGGAGGGGACAGGGACACTGCACCCAGCTCCAGTCACACCTGGGAGCAGTCCCAGCCTCTGGGGCAGCAATCTCTGCAACTGAGGATTGGCTGCTGGGGCCGGGGGCTCTCTGGCTTCTCACACACCCCAAGGAGGTCCTTTCATGAGCCTTTGCTTTGGGGTTTGCTCTGTGGACACCACGGTGCCCTGCCAGGCCAGGAGCGAGGAATTCCTGTTGCATTCCCCAGATGATCCCGCTTTGTGGGCTGGACTGCTGGGAACAGGAGCTCCTGCAGGAATTTGGGGGTGCTGGCAGATCCCTGTCTGTGCAGGGCCGAGGCCCTTTGAGGACGGGCCTGGCTGTGGGGTCCTGACAACCAGAACAGCACGTTTGGAGCTCTGGGTGTTTCCAGCCTGTCCTACACTCAGAGCAGCACATTTTGATCCCTGTCCTGGCTGTGGGGTGACTTCAGCCCATCCTACACTCAGAGCAGCACATTTTGATCCCTGTTCTGGCTGTGAGGTGTTTTCAGCCCATCCTACACTCAGAGCAGCACATTTTGATCCCTGTCCTGGCTGTGGGGTGACTTCAGCCCATCCTACACTCAGAGCAGCACATTTTGATCTCTGTCCTGGCTGTGAGGTGTTTTCAGCCTGTCCTGACAGTCTCCCATCCCCTTTGGAGCCTCTGGAAGAGCTCTGTTGTGCCATTCTCCCTCTGGGAAGAAGATAAATGGAAAATGACCGTGAGCAGTCACCGAGGGAAGGCCCATCTGTGCCAAAATGAGCTCCCTGCGTGCCCCCTGGCTGGTCTGGCTCAGGGACACTGTTCCAGTCCCCGTGGCTGTCCCCTCTCTGCCCCCACAGCAGCTGCAGCCCCATTCCCAGGGCACAAACAGCTCCTCAGAACCAGGAGCTGCCTCGGGTCAGGCGCTTTTCATGGGGCTCCTTTAGGCCTTTATTCTGTCTAATTCTGATTTTTACCCTCATCTCACAGGAGAGCAGAGGAATAACCCTCAGACTGACACATCTCTCTCTTCCCTGCTCCCTTCACCGAGTGTTTTCATCTCCTTTCCTGGGATGGCTGCGGGACGTGCCGGGGTTGTGTGTGCTCGGTGTTAAAGGCAGTGGTTGTGTGTGCTCGGTGTTAAAGGCAGTGTTTTATCCTCGGTGAGGTTGGCTCTGTGCAATTAGGGAGGGAACAACCATTGTGTCGGGACAAACGACACAATTCCCGCGGCCTCGCCCCTGCCCCGCCAGCAATCGGATCCTTTCCTGCCACAAACCTCCCGATTTACAGAAATATAAAAGCCGTGAAACCCATCAAAAGCAGATTGGCAAAGTTCACTGAATTCCCCCCAATTTCATAATCAAAAGCAATTGGAAATGCTACAGAGACTGTTAAAGTTAAATTTCCCTGCTGCTGAAGTGCACATCAAAGAGCAAATGCTCAACACGGTGTCAAAACCGGTGAAATTACCCCATAAATCACTGCTGATATTCACGTTTGTGAGAAGGTGCTGTGGGGAGGAGGAGGGTGGATGTGGAATTTCACTGAGGGAGGGATGTTTAATGACATTTGTGATGGCACTCGGGACAAAGCTGAGACTTGAGGGTGACCTAAACCAGGGGAAAATAAACAAGAAGCTGTGAAAATGACAGGGGCCGTGAACTTTTGGGGCAGAGGATGTGCTTTTCTGATGGAATCGGACACGAGACCGTTTGCAGGAGCTCCAAAAATGTGTAAAGTTGGGTTTTAGCACTCCCAAAGCTGTGGAATGATCACAGGGATGGAATGAGCACGGCTGGAAAAGGCACATCCGTCAGAAGTCACCGCTCCCTGCCCCACTGCCAACAGGTGGGGGAACAAATTCCTGGCTCCTGGGAAGCACAGAGTCATCCAAGCATCCTCAGCCTGCAGTCAGGAGGAGCCAGAGCCAGGGCTGGGCCTTCCATGGGGAGCTGCAAACCCCAAAAGCAGAGTGGGATTTGTTCAGATAGGTTTAAAAATAGGGATTGAACCCATTTTGTGTCGTTTTGGAGCATTAAAGGAATATATGAAAGGTCTTCAAAGCAGTGATAAACTCAGCTGCCTCCTCAGCGTCACCTGGGTGGGCACTGCCACAATAAATCCTTGGGAATTCTCATCTCCTGTAACAGAAACAAGGCCAGAGATGTTTGGTTCAGAGTGGGACATGAAAGAAACACAATTTAAAAGGCACCTCCAGGAGGGTGTCAGGGCCACGCAGAGCTTTTGGGGAGGTCTGGGTTCAGAAGCAGGGGAGCAATGAGGTAAAAAGCCTTTTCCTTCTCAGCAGAGCTTGCAAAAATGTTTCTTTGTAATCTCTTTTTTCCCTCTTCTGTGGGAAGATGAAACGCTGGAGGTGGGGAATGAAGATGCCCCACTGACATCCAGCTGGGACAAACCCAAATGCTGATGTTCAGCATTCCCCACCCCTCGTAATTCCTGGTTTATAAACTCAAATATTGCTGCTCAGCATTAAAGCTTGGCACGGGAGGAGGTTTCTGTCGAGCCTGGTTAATTGTCCCAGAAATTCCAGTGCCAGGAAGGACTGGGGCAATCAGAGCTGGAGCTGAACTCGAGCTCTGATCCCAGGTTCCAGCAGATGGATGACAACACGTGTGGAAGATGGGGAAGAACAAAGAAAATGGATAAAGCAAAGATCAGATGTTGCCAGACTCTGAGTGAAAGTTGACATCTGCCAGGCAGGGCTGCCTGAGGGATCGCAGCAGGGCTGCAAATGGGAGGGTGCAGCATGGAAACCAGCGCTGGGGGGCATCCGAGAAATCCTCACAGTCTGCCGAAGGAAGGAAGGGGAATTCAAGCTCGTCCCGTTCCCCCTGCCATGGGCAGGGACAGCTCCCACCATCCCAGGCTGCTGCAGCCCGGCCTCGGGCACTCCCAGGGGTGCAGGGGCAGCCCCAGGCTCCCTCCCAGCCCGGCCTCGGGCACTCCCAGGGGTGCAGGGGCAGCCCCGGGCTCCCTCCCAGCCCGGCCTCGGGCACTCCCAGGGGTGCAGGGGCAGCCCCAGGCTCCCTCCCAGCCCACCGGCTCTGCCTTTCCCTCTCTTTGAAAACTCAGAGCACACGGATCAACCTCCTGCACCGCTTTCCTGCCAGGCAGGGGAGCCTCTTCTGCATTTCACACCCCAGAAAGACGGAGCAGAGTCTGAGGGCTGGAGCCTCTCTCTCGGAGCAGAGTAGGAATGGGCAGCTGGGGGTTAATTAATGACCCCAGCACTGATTGACTCTCATGGTGTGCGTGGCTTCGATTCCTGCCCAGCAGAGCTCCCAGCCACGCCGTGTCCTCAGTGATTACCTGGAATGCAGCTGGAGCTGCTGAAACCTGGGAAATGCTGCTGGCCCATCTAAAGAAAAGAGAAAAAGGATAAGAAAATAGGGAAGAAAAGCTTGTAAGCCTAAAGGAAGCTTGAGGAATACAGTGCAGAGAGCACAGGGAGGGATGACCGGAGTTGGGAGGGGAGTCTGGTTCATCAGGGCTCTGCTGAAGGTTCCCCACATGTCCATGGCTTTTCAGGAGACAGAATTCCTCTGTTTGGGTCTTTAGGATCCTGTAGGAGCTGTGGGTTTGTATCCCATCCCAAACCTCCTTCAGAGGCCCCCTCAGTGCCACACCAGGCTGGCACAGCGGCTCCCAGAGCCCTTTTCTTTGGGATTCCGGGCAGTTACGGAAGAGGAATGATCCAAAGCCGTCAGCTGGTGACACGCTGGCCCTGCCGATGGCACCGCGCTGTGTCTGAGGAGCCACCGGGGCTTCTGGGTGCCTCATTCCGGGGTGTGGGTGGGGACAGCAGCCCCTGCTCAGCCTCTCCGTCCTGCTGGGATCGGGGTTCCTGGGAGGCTGTCATTTGGGAATGTCCCAGCGTGGCCCGAGCTGCCAGGGCCCGTGGTACCATAATTAACACCGTGATGAGTGACATGCCGATGGCAGGGAGGGGACATCACCTCACCACCGCTGACTGCGACTCGGCTGTCCCTTAACTGCCACCATTGTCGGCAAATCGGCCCCTTCCCAGCCCCCTCCGCTGCCTGCCAAAGGCTGGGGTCGGGCTGTGTCACCCGTGGGTGCCCTGCCCCATGTGACACGGGCTCAGGCTGTGTCACCCGTGGGTGTCCTGCCCCATGTGACACGGGCTCAGGCTGTGTCACCCGTGGCTGTCCTGCCCCATGTGATGGTGGCAGAGGTGCCACCGTCCCTGCCCCATGTGATGGTGGCAGAGGTGCCACCGTCCCTGCCCTCAGCCAGCCCCCAGCACGGCGCGATTTTACAAATCGTGTTTCGCTGTTAATGATTTGCCGGAACATGCTTGATTAAAAACCTGCCGAAATTCCAAACCTAACGAACCTTAAACTTTCCCATTAGATCCATTCATTATCCCTGTCCCGGTGGCACACACGGGGACGTTTCCCTGCTGCATTCGTATGAAAATGAAGAGTTTCTGCAGGAACTACATTAAAAGCCAGACCAGTAACAGGACTCTGTTGCTAAAGCTGTTGTGCCTCTGAATTAAGTCACTGGCTTTTGTTTTTTCCCTTTAATTAATCATTCCCAAGGCCTTGCTGGAAGGCCCGGGGGGAGGTGGGGAGCAGCAGCAGGAACCGATGGCTTTGTCACCCGTGTCACGGTGCCACGGCAGTGACGAGTGTGAGGGGAGGGATGGGGACACTGATTCGCTGTCACTGATGTGACAGGGGCTGTTCTGGGATGATCCATGGCTTTCTGATTCACAGGGAAACGCTGATCCGTGTTTACAGACCCCACGGTGCACAGAGATAATCACATCCACAGGGCCCTGGATGCTGCAGGGAATCAGAGAATTCCAGGGTGGTTTGGGTTGGAAGGGACCCTAAAGCCCACCCAGCCCAGGGACACCTTCCACTGTCCCAGGTGGCTCCAAGCCCTGTCCAGGCCAGCCCTGGACACTTGGACATGGACAGAAAAGCCCTTTTATGCTGCCTGAAGACCTCATTCAGAGAATCCCAGACTCCCTTAGGCTGGAGAAGACCTCTCAGGTCACCTCTGAGGTCTGGGATGACCCCTCAGCTCTGAGCCCAGCTCAGCCTCACTCACCTGGGCCTGGCAGAGATGGGGAGAGTTCAGAATCCATCTCAGGTTCATTGCTCCACATTCCAGGGGAGATGGATGGCACATCCCTCTGCAGCCCAACACAAGACTGTTAATTAGCTAATTAGCCCAGCACACATTCTCAAGGCTCGCTTGGTTGCCTGAACTCTCACTTCACATTTCCCGCATTTCCCGCTCGGGAATTCAGTGGGATAACGGGGCACGCGCGGGTCTGGAGCTCTCCCTTCCCTTTCATCCCGGCTGAAGAGACGCCAGACTGCCGGGATAATGTGCCGGGATAACCTCCCAAAGGGACGGGCTGGGGCCTCTCCCTGCGCTCTCACATCTCCCTCAGCCCTCACCAACCCCTTTTCTCCTCCTGCTTCCCTCCTGCTGAGCGTGGAATGGGATCTGCGGCATTTTCCTGTCTGGGGCTGCACCTTCTCCATCGAGCCGACCACAGCAGCTCCTCCTGGCTCTCCCTCCCCTTCTCCAAGGCCCCATTCCCCAACAATGGTGAATTCCTCCTCCTGTGGGCTGAGCCGCTGGGAATCATGGACAAGGCCTGGAGGGACAGGAGCCAGGGAATGGCTTCCCAGTGCCAGAGGGCAGGGCTGGATGGGATCTTGGGAAGGAATTGTTCCCTGGGAGGGTGGGGAGGGGCTGGGATGGAATTCCCAGAGCAGCTGTGGCTGCCCCTGGATCCCTGGCAGTGTCCAAGGCCAGGCTGGACATTGGGGCTTGGAGCAGCCTGGGACAGTGGGAGGTGTCCCTGCCATGGCAGGGGTGGCACTGGGTGGGATTTAAGGTCCCTTCAACCCCGGAGGGAAGGTTCAGCCTGGAAGTTTCAGCCTGGAAGTGTCAGAGATCTCCTTTTTCCCAAACCAGCCCAGTCCAGATGCACCAAAGCCCAAAAGTCCCAGTGCTGCTGTTGAGTTTCTGTGTGAAATATTTGCTGTTCTCTCATCCCTGCTCTGGGGCTGCTGGAGATCAGGATTGAGGGGTCAGGCTGTCATTTAAAGATTCAGGATCAGGTTGTGATTTAAGGATTCAGAGATTCAGGATCAGGCTGTGATTTAAGGATTCAGGATCAGGTTGTGATTTAAGGATTCAGGATCAGGCTGTGATTTAAGGATTTCATGATCAGGCTGTGATTTAAGGATTTCATGATCAGGCTGTGATTTAAAGATTCAGGATCAGGCTGTGATTTAAGGATTCAGGATCAGGCTGTGATTCTCTGGCCCAGGTCTGTAAATATTCCTGCATTGCCATGGTGAGGACCTGCCTGAGCTGTTTATGCACAAGGGTGATTTATTCATTAGATAAAGATGTAATTTTTGATTCCTTTGTTTAAAAATCTTCCTGGGGTGCTGTCAGAGCCCCCAGCAATGGAGGCTGTGATTTATCCCTCACACTCCTCAAACCAAGGAGAAGTTTATTACAAAGATTCAGCCAAGGACCCCATGCTCCTCTCGTTCCCTCTCCAAACAGAGTCAGAGCAGAAGCACAGAATTGACTCCGAGAGCTTTAAAGCACCAAAAAATAGGAGGGAAAGGGAGAGACAGGGGAAAGATCAAACTGGGGGAAAACAACAAAGCAAACATCAGTTCCAGAGAGGGATGGGCCCAGCTGGAAGGGGAATTTCCACCCCAGGTTTCTGTAACAGCCAAGATTTGTTGAGACAGGGAGGGGATGTGTCCCTGTCACCAGGGCAGCAGTGGCCTGGAAGTGTCCTTCATTTCCACAGGACATTGGGAAGGGGGGAGAATCCTTCTCCTTCATTTCCCCAGGACTTTGGGAAGGGGGGAGAATCCTTCTCCTTCATTTCCACAGGACATTGGGAAGGAGGGAGAATCCTTCTCCTTCATTTCCACAGGACATTGGGAAGGAGGGAGAATCCTTCTCCTTCATTTCCACAGGACATTGGGAAGGAGGGAGAATCCTTCTCCTTCATTTCCACAGGACATTGGGAAGGAGGGAGAATCCTTCTCCTTCATTTCCACAGGACATTGGGAAGGAGGGAGAATCCTTCTCCTTCATTTCCACAGGACATTGGGAAGGAGGGAGAATCCTTCTCCTTCATTTCCACAGGACATTGGGAAGGAGGGAGAATCCTTCTCCTTCATTTCCACAGGACATTGGGAAGGAGGGAGAATCCTTCTCCTTCATTTCCACAGGACATTGGGAAGGAGGGAGAATCCTTCTCCTTCATTTCCACAGGACACTGGGAAAGGTGGAGAATCCTTCTCCTCTCCCCACCTCCAAACCCACTCCTGAGCAGGGGCCTGGAGGTCGGAGCAAACCCAAACCACCTCCAAACCAGCTTCTGATGGTGTCAAAAAGTCGTGGTGCCTTTCAGTATTCATCCCTGTGTGAAAGGATCATCCAGTTACTGCTCCCTGCATTTGAATAGGAGATTCCAACCAGGAATGAGGATCCAGAGCTGCACTGGCAGGAAAATGTCACTTCCACCAGCTGCTGGCTGTGCCCAAAGCTCCCCAGCAGCGTTCTCCTGCAGAAATGTGTTTTTCTCCAACTCTCGATTGCCCCTGCCAGCAAAATGAGTTCTGTGGTTCTGTCACAGTCCTTCGGAGCTCTCTGTCAAATTAAAATATATTTTCCCCACCTGAAGACAGATCTCTTACTCTGATGGCAAAATTCATTTGATATGATCCCTGAAGCTTTTCTCCTGGAAAATCAGCGTGTTAGAACACCAAACCCACTTTGCAGAGAAATATAATTTTGTCGTCTCTCCCCCCTCCCTGCTATTGTTAAAGATTGTAATTTTTTTTAACATAAAAAGAGCTAGAGCATTTAGTCATAATAACAACGATTTTGCTTCTCAGAGCAATTTTATGGGGAAAAAAAAGGGAGAATTACAAAGCTTCTTTTTATAGTCCACGTTCGGGGCAAAAGGGTTAAAGAAGAAGAAGAAAATATCTGTCAAATAACAGCACTAATGACAGCATCAGTGAGAACGGAGTGTAAGATGTGCACATGGCACAGAATTCCAGGCTGGATGGAGCTGGAAATCCCCTGGTCCAGCCCATCCCTACCTGCAGCACGAGGGCTCTGAGTTATCTCCAGAGCAGGAGCCTCCACTCCTCCTCCAGGCAGCCTCTTCCAAGGCTCTCTTACACCCAAAATCAAGGGATTTTTCCTCATTTCCCTGCACTGTTCACTGTCCCAGGCTGCTCCAAGCCCCAATGTCCAGCCTGGCCTTGGACACTGCCAAGGATCCAGGGGCAGCCACAGCTGCTCTGGCAATTCCATCCCAGCCCCTCCCCACCCTCCCAGGGAACAATTTCTTCCCAAGATCCCATCCCGCCCTGCCCTCTGGCACTGGGAAGCCATTCCCTGGGTCCTGTCCCTCCATGCCTTGTCCCCAGTCCCTCTCCACCGTCCCTGTGGCTCCTTCGGGCACTGGGAGGCCGCAGTGGGGTCACCCCAAAGCTTTCTCTGCTCCAGGCTGAATTCCCGTGACTGCCCCTTCCTTTTCCTGGGACACTCCTGACTTTGGGGCCGTTTGACACCTCTGCACCAGCCCCACCTTCACCACTGATCCTTTCCCTCTCTGCCCCCTCTGTTACCCCTCTGCCTCGGCTCTGCAGGGCCACATCCTGCAGCTCCTCCCTGCCTCAGAGCAGGGAAAGGAGGGAGGGCAGTCCCGGAGGACACAGAAATCCCTCAGCTGAGGGGCTGCCAGCTGCTCTGCCTTGGAGGGGTTTGGGTTTTCCTCATTTTCCCCGGTGTCCTGTCCCCATGCCGGCCCCCAGAGGTGCCATGGGGCTGCCATGGGCTCTTCCTGCTGTGCATAACTCAGGATTCATCCCCGGCGTTTAAGGCTTTTGTTGCGCTCCGTGGCACACGCTGTTCATAAGCCATGTAAATCCTGAGAGCTGGGATTTGGAGCGACTTAAAATTAAAGAAAGAGCTTGTCAGTTTAAACACTTTTTCCTCCCTTCTCTCCCTCCATCCCGCCCTGTCACAGCAAGAACGAGGTGACAGCAGCCATGGCCTGGCTGTCCGAGCGTGCCTGTCCCGAGCAGCAGCAGCAGCTCCGTGCCCCTCTGATCCTTCCCAGGTGCTGCCCAAGCGCTCTCAGCCCTGACAGCCCCTGCAGCAGAGCCCACACAACCCTGGCAGTTTTCTTTCGCTTGCACCCAATTTTCCTTTTGTCTTTTTATTCCTCGTTGGGAACAGCAGTGGGGCCGGGATTGNCGTGCATTCCCTGCCCTTCCAGCTCGGCTCCTTCCCCGTGAGATGCCAGGAACATTCCCAGAGCTCTGAAAGAGAGGAATATTGGCATTTTTCAGTCCAAGCCTGCTGTGCTGTCACCAGGGGCTGGGCTGGGCTGGGCTGTGGGGACATCCCCAGGTCACCTCAACACCCCTGGCCAGGTGCAGCTACTCCTGAATTTGGGACTTCGAAGCTTCATGGGCTGTTGCCAGGTCCGTAACCAGGAGCCAACTGCACCAAACACCCCCAAAATGTGGGGTCAGGTTGGGCTCTGGCTCCTCTTGCAGGGATGGTGTTGGCAGGGCAGCAAACACTAAAAAACTTTACTTTTTCTTTGCCTTTGCCCTCAGAGGAACTTTACCCCAGCCCTGCATCCCCTGCTCAGCAGCCCTGCCACCAAGCCCCGCTGTCTCCCTTCCCCAGTCCCTGCTTTATGTGACAATTACTCACTCTGTGTTTCTCCTCCCTTTCTCCATAATCTCATTTTAATGTGCATGTCACAGTTTTAATAAACCCGAGTTCAAAGGATGAGCAATTATACAAATCTTTCATTTCACACATGAAAAGCGTGGTTTTAAAGTTGTCAGCACAAAAAAAAATAGGCATTTCTTTGATTCCCTTCTCACTGCAATTACCTCATGTCTGCTGTGGGTTTCAGCTGGTGCAAATCCTCAGAGTGCCTTTGATTCCAGTGTCTTACCCCACTGGAATTGTTGGCTCCAAGGTGGATTAGTGCAACTTTCCAGATAAGAAATGAGGTTGGAGTTTATCCGCAGCCCAAATGAAAACAGGGATGGTTGGTGCCCTGCTTGGGCTCAGGCCCGGGGGATTTTTATCCTCTCTGAGCATTTTGTTTACACTTTATAAAAAATAATCTCCTGCTGGGCTGTGGAGAAGAAATCATCCCCCAGAAGATGAAAAAGGTGAGGGATCCAATTCCCTGGGACTCCATGATTTCTGTGGCTGCTCCCAAACTCATAAAATGAGGAAAAACTGCTCTTAATTCCAAAGGGTGAGGGAGGGATTGGGCATTTGGCTGCGTGTCTGAGGTGCCTCTGAGCACACCAGGGAAAGCTCAGGGCAGGTGAGGGAGATCCCTTTTCTTCTGGAATACCAGGATGGGTGGGATGCTGCAGGTTCGTGGATGAGCTCCTCTGCAGCTCCCACGCTTCGCCAGGGTGAGCCACGGCCACAAACCAGGAGGTGCCACCTCCATCAGTGCTGGGCAGGGGCTTCCCGATGCTCTGGGGGTGAGAAATCCTGGATTTCAGAGCAGAAGGTGTGGCCTTAGCACCTCCCCAGGGCAGGAAAAGCCTCTTTAAGAGCAGGTTGGGTAAGGCCCTGTCCTTGGTGGGATTTTCCCCATTCCTTCAATCAATCCATGTGCATTAAAGGCAGGAAAACTGGAGTGGAAACTTTCATTCCTGGTGGCTCCAACCTGCAGGAGCCTCTTTCACTTTCCCTTGACCTTCTGGAGCAGAATGAAGTGACAGGCTGGGGGAACAAGACCACGGCAGCGCTAAAGAATTCACTGAAAAATGCCCGGAATTGATAAACGGAAAATTTCCCGCAGCCTCGGAGCTGACTCGGAGCTGGCACCTGCAGAGCTCTCGGAGGTGGTGCTGGGAGTGCAAAGCCTCACACGTTTCTCGTTATCTGGAGTGCCCCAGAGGTGAAACCCGGCGTGCAGCCCCTGCTCAGGGCAGAGCTGTGACATCCCCACCCCTGTTCAGCCAAAACATCCCCAGGAGAGCAGGGCTGGCTCCTCACAGGCTGCAAGACTTTTAATTACAGCGCTTTCCAGGCAGAGAATTTCACTCGACGTGACGGTGGCTGCTCTTGGAGGGCTTCGTTTCAGCTGGGAGAAGTGACTGGAACAAAACTTCAGTGCCAACACCTGCGGGAGTGCAGGTGGGGAGGAGTGATTGGGACTGGGCATCACAGTGAAAGTATTTAATGTAATCCTCAGTTAAAAAGTATATTGCCTGAGTGGCTCCACTCCCATTATCCCTCTGTGTAAGTAATAATGCTCCTCCCCTCCTTTTTTAAGTAAAGGATGCTCCTACAAAGGCATAATTTTCATAAAAACATTCCAGGGAAAAAGAAAAAACAACCCCAAAATACCCTGCAGAACCTTCTGCACTCACCCAAAGAAGTAATATTTTAAATTATACAAATGATTAGGACCTAATTCAGCATTAAGGGAAATTACAGCACAGTGCAGAAAATTGGAGATGCTGGCGTTGATCTGGATTATGAAGAATAAGCTCGAGCTGCCTGGAGTTCAGCGCTGCTCATTCTCATGCTGCTCCTGTTTTCCTCCCCACTCTGTCCTTGTTTAGCGTGGACAGCTCCGGCCTGCAGGGAAAGTTCTCCCGCACAGCGAGTTTGTCCTAAATGAGTTGTCCATGGACAGAAACAGCCAGAAAGACATCCTGGTATGTGTGGGGCTGCTCCAGCCTCTCCATGAGTGACAAATCCTTAGATATATCCAGGAGCTGCTCCAAGCCCCCAGCCTGGCTCAGCCTTGGCCGTGGGCTGGTTGGACCCCCCCGGTTCATCCAGGGAGCAGCAAAGGAAATGCAGCAGTCCAGGGTGGAAGGGAACGGCCTCAAGGTGCTCCAGGGGAGGTTTAGATGAGATTTGAGGGAATATTTCCTCACAGAAGGGGTTGGAAATCATTGGGAGAGACCGTCCAGGGAACCGGTGGAGTCGCCATCCCTGGAGGTGCTCAAACAACGCGGGGGTGGCACTTGGGGACACGGTCAGAGGTGCCCGTGGTGGTGGGGCCGGGTGGGTGGTTGGACTCGGTGCCCTTGAATGATCCCGTGATTCCATGGATCTCCCTGCTTCTCCAAGAGGAGAGTTTGGTGTCTCCATCAGGCCGGGTGCAGGTTTAATTCCCGGTGCAGCCTCTGGAAACGCAGCAGGACAAAAAGAGAGGAGCCAGCCCTGGCAGTGACCATGGGGCTCCTGGAGCTGCAGCCTCGGGACAGGCACCCAGTGCTGCCTGAGCTGGCACCACAGGCACCGATATCCCTCTGTTTGCCTCCAAGGACAACTCCCAGGCTGCTCCTGCAGGGCTTCAGCTCCAGTGGTGTGGCCTGGCTGTGTCCAGCTCGGAACAGGCACTGCCCAGGGGCTGTGGGCACTCAGTGCTGGCACCAGGGGCCATCCCGGCTGTGCTGGCACCACACTCAGCCTGGCTGAGGGGATCCAGGTGGAACAAACAGCCCGTGAGGGAGGTGTGGGTCTGGGCAGCACCACAAATCAGGGCAGGCAGGACCTGATTCCCGTCCGCAGCTGAAGGAGAATGGATTTCAGTCCCTAACAATGTCCCCAGCAATGTCCCCAGCAGTGTCCCCTCCCTAACGCTGCATTTACGGGTGGCTGTGCTAACACAGACACACTGCGGGTCTGAGCCGTGCTCATGGGGGATGACACCTCAATCAGCACCGGTGGCAGTTTTATTGTCCCAGCCTCAGCCCGATCTGCCCGTTGTGCTCTCGCTGCTCGGCACTCAAATGAATGCAGGGATTTATGGGTGCATCTTCCAAGTGCTGCTCCCTCAATCACGGCAGATAAAGGAATTCCTGCCCGGCGCGGAGTGGGAGTGCCAGCTGGTTAATGAGCAGGTACTTAGCAGATGCAAGCTGCAAAAATCCTTCATTTCAATGGCTGCAGTCGGACAAAGGGAACTGTGGGCCTGCGAGAAAGAAAGGCTGCCAAAGGAAAGGGAAAATATCCTCCTCTGGGTGCATTCGGGCAGGATGAGGGTGATTTGCAGCGTCTGTAATGTCACTGTGCGATATTTTATGGGTTTTGTTTGCCTTTATTGCCGCGCGGGGTGTGGGACAACATCAGCTGCTGCAGAGATCTCCTGCTCAATGAGAAGCACCAAAGGTGGTTTTGGGGTCACAGTGGGTGTGGAGACATTGACTCTGGCCTAGAGCTCAGCACATCCGTGTGGGAAATGTCCTAATGGAGAGCTCCTTCCTTCCTTCCTTCCTTCCTTCCTTCCTTCCTTCCTCCCTTCCTCCCTTCCTCCCTTCCTCCCTTCCTCCCTTCCTCCCTCCCTCCCCAGCCAACCTTCCCCTGGTGAAGAGCAATTATGCTTTTGCCACTTTTCCACATTCCCTTTTCCTTTAAACCAGGAGAAAAACTGTTTAAAAGGCTGTTTACGAAATGTGAAGAGTGTCAGGAGGAACATCCAGACTCTGGTTCTCTTTCAAAGGACTGAAATTGAATTTGCAACAGAACCAAGGTGCTGAAATGTTCTGAGGATCCTTGTTCTCCTCTGGAAGAAATGAAGAAAGCTCAGGTGTAGCAAAATGCCTCAAACGCAGCTCTGAGAGACTCTCAGATGCCTCAGCACAGAGCCACCGCTACAAATAGTTTATGAAATACCTGAGGAGAAAATGTGTCTGAGCGACGCGAGAGCACAATGTAAACAGTCATTAGGATATATTCACCATTGTGCTGTCTGATCTCCGGGTGAGCCACTCCAGGAACACTGAGCCTGTCATCTCCCGGGAAATCAAAGCTCCTTGCCAGCCCAGGAGCCACGAGAGCAGCTCAAACATGAACATCTCCCGACAAAAAGGGCTCCTCATCCCGCACCGAGCAATTCAGCCCTACAGAACTCCGGGAGAACCAAACCCCACGGCAGCGTGAGCTCGGTTTGACAGGTGATAATTAACTGCTGATAATATAATTCCGGTTTTGAGGCAAAATTGGGTTTCATTAAAAACCACTCAGCATTTGCATGGCGTGGGACAGCGTCCTCTGAGCAGGAATGTTCAGAGTTCAGGGACTGCTGGCACCTTTACCTCGTGCTGAACGTGGATCCCGCGGGGGAATCCAAGGGGCCCATGTTCCCATGGAGCTGGAGATGTTCTGTCACCTCGCAGGGCTCTGGATCTGAGGGATGCAGGGTCCCAGGCAGCGCTCCTGGGAGGGAATTGCTGTGTCAGCCACAATGGTTTGCAGGAAATGCAAATGGAGGGAATCAAGTCCCTGGAAGGAGCCCTTCCCTTCAGAGGGGAGGATGAGGTCTTTCCATGACCATGGGTATCTCGGGGTGGATCAGGATTTGATACCTCTGGGCTTGTTCCAGAGGATTGCACTCAGTGTAGCAGGACACAGGGAATCAGCTGATTCCCCTCGAGGGTCTGGGGCACATCTTGGCACAAAGTTACCATTGGATGCTCCAGATTCCAGAGAGCAAAACAGGCACCTCGAAGACCCCTCTGACCCCTCCCATGACTGCCCAGGACATCATCCTTTAATGCTGGAGCCCTTCTCTGGTGCTGCCTCGAGGTGGGGAGCACCTGATGTGGAGCTGTCCCCAGCCCCTTCCTGCCCCTGTTCCTGCTGACCACGGCTGTCCTTGGCATTGGGAAGTCCCAGTCTGGTTTTGGGAAGGATCAGAATAGAATCACAGCTTCTGCTCAGAGCTGCTGGTGCTGCTCATTGCAAAAGAGAAAGTCAAATTACCCAGATCATGGAGAGAGGCTGTGGCCAAGACCTGAGAAGAATCAGGCTCATTAACTTGCAGATTTCCCCACCTTCTGGGTTTTCAAACATGCGAGTGTTCTATAGTAAATTATGTTTCTCAAAGGTTAATTTTTAATAAGGCAGTAAATGTATTTAAACAATGATTATTAGAAAAAAAAAAAGTGAGGTTTACAATGTAATAGGTAATTATCTTCTCCAGAACAGTTCTAACAATGCAGCTTGTTCCTGTCTGCAGTGATCCTTTGGTATTTGTTTAACCTGCAGCAACATTCTTATTAAACCCAGCTGAAATGGGTGTAATTCGAGGCATCACAGCACATTTCAAGGAAAACAGCTCTGGCTCAGCTGAGCTTCTGTCCCTGCCAGTTACAGCTGTCTTTATGTCACAATGACTTGTCCCCAAACTCTCGAGCTCCACCAGAAGCAGCTGCAGAGCAGTGCCCAGGTTTGAAGCTCAGTCCCAAACCAATGGAATCCCCACTGTCTGTCCAAATCCCCTGTTCTCTCCGTGGGGATTGTACCCAGCAGGGCAGGAGCTGCTCCCCAGCTGCAGAAGGACCTGGAAGAGGGGAAATATCCCAATGCAGGGAAGAGTGGAAATGTCCTGATCCAATCCCTCCGTTCAGAGCCATCCCAGGGGGTGCAGCGCTGCTGCAGCACAGGGAGGCAGAGGCAAAGCCCTTCTCAGCACCCACTGAACAAGAGGCTCGTGAGGGGAGGGGGTAAATTGGATAAATTTTCCCTGTCCCACTTGTATGTCCTGTGGTGACCCCACCAAGAGCTGCCAGTGAGAGCTGGCAGCTCAAACCCTGCTGTGGTGCTGCTGTCTCAGCCTGGAGTCTCTCTGAGGGCTTTTTCCCCACAATAGCGTCTCTTTCATGGATGATTGGTAATAGAAGTTTCATTATGAGATCACAAAACACTGGGGGATATGTTAATGTGCTTCAGTGTGTAATCCAGAATAATATCATGGCAAGGAATTGCATTTTCTCTGCAACTGAGGCAGCAGATAGGAGCTGCTTCTTTTCCAGCATTAATATCCACTGCTGAATTAATGCTTCCCTTCCCACAATCCCGGGTGAAATTGCCCAAATGTGCGTTGTGCTGATTTATACAGGTGCAGCCCCATTTGCTACAAACAACGAGCACAGGGAGGGTTTGGATCCTTCAAATGGATGTTTTGAAGCATTGGGGTTGCTGTAAGGATCTCAGCTCTGAGCTCCCTCTCGTTTGTGGGGATCACAGAGCACTCGTAACCACCCCCAGGAGGTTTAACCTGCTTTTCTCTGGGGGAACAAACCTTTGGGGCTGAGCAGGGCCACAGCAGGGCCCCTTTTGAGCTCACCAGGGGCTGCTTTGGGTGAGCAAAGCCCTGCACCAGGAGCTTGAGCCGGGGTCACACGAGGACATGGGCTCTCCTCCGGTGGTGAATTGAAGATGTGCCCTCCTCCTGTGGCCTGTTTTGGGCTAAATTTAAGAAATGCCCCCAATCCCGTGGCCTGTTCTGTGGTAAATTTAAGGAATTACCCCAATTTCATGGCCTGTCTGTGGTAAATTTAAGAAATGCCCTCAGTCCTGTGGCCTGTTCCATGTCAAATTTCAGAAATGCCCCCAATCCCGTGGCCTGTTCTGTGGTAAATTTAAGGAATTACCCCAATTTCATGGCCTGTCTGTGGTAAATTTAAGAAATGCCCTCAGTCCTGTGGCCTGTTCCATGTCAAATTTCAGAAATGCCCCCAATCCTGTGGCCTGTCTGTGTTAAATTTCAGGAATTAGCCCAATCCTGTGGCCTGCTCAGTGTTAAATTGAAGAAATGCCCCCAATCCTGTAGCCTATGTTAAATCTCAGAAATGCCCCCAATCCCATGAACTGTTCCATGTTAAATTTCAGAAATGCCCCCTATCCCATGAACTGTTCCATGTTAAATTTCAGAAATTGCCCCAATCCCGTGGCCTGTCTGTGGTAAATTTAAGAAATGCCCTCAGTCCTGTGGCCTGTTCCATGTCAAATTTCAGAAATGCCCCCAATCCTGTGGCCTGTCTGTGTTAAATTTCAGGAATTAGCCCAATCCTGTGGCCTGCTCAGTGTTAAATTGAAGAAATGCCCCCAGTCCTGTAGCCTATGTTAAATCTCAGAAATGCCCCCAATCCCATGAACTGTTCCATGTTAAATTTCAGAAATGCCCCCAATCCCGTGGCCTGTCTGTGTTAAATTTCAGAAATGCCCCTATCCCATGAACTGTTCCATGTTAAATTTCAGAAATTCCCCCAATCCCGTGGCCTGTTTGTGTTAAATTTCTGAAATGCCCCAGTCCTGTGGCTGTTGTGGTACCAAAGCTCCCTCTGGGCTCCGAGCAGCAGCTCCACTGCCATCGATTGGTGCAGCTCTGTCAAGACAGAGCCTTGCTCCATAAAAACCACTGAGATTCTCATCTGGAAAGCATCCAAGAAAGACTAAAAGGTTTCTCGAGCACATTTTATTATTTTTTGGTAGCAGAATTTCCACTCCTCCTCCCTAAAGTGCTTTATGTCTAATGCAAATCCCATCAATCCACGAACTGTCCAAGCCAACATCCAGGGAGTTCTGTATTGATCCATCCCTGATATGTGACAGCCCCAGCCGTATTTCAGGTGATCAGGGAAGGCTTCATCCTGTCCTTGCTCTGAAGCAGCAGCAGCACATTTTAAATTTCCCGTATTCTGTGGACAAACCAGCTGGAATTGTGAGCCACAGATGCTCACTTGACAGATGGACTCCTGGCCATGCTGCAGGGTTTGAAATGTTTCCAAACCCACCAGATTGAATCCTGGTGGCCAACAGGTTCCCAGGAGGGACCAAAAGATGTGGAAGTTGATGTTTAAGGGTTGCTGAGCAGAAAGAAACCTGCAGAAATCTAATTAGCAACAGGCAGGTAATGAAGAGAGAGGTCTCAGGGAGCGGCTTGGCTGAAAGCTGCACTCCGAGGTGGAAAATAACTTGGATTGGGGTAGCTCAGGGAAAAGGTGAGTGCCAGGGGCCAAGCCCAGACAGGGGGTTCTAATATTTCACTGTATTTTAGAGGAAGGCCTGGAGCCTGTAAATCTGGGAAGAGGGAAGGGAGGTCAGGCCAGAGCCTTCCTAGTACGACCCCAGGTGAGAGGTGAACACAAGGTCGGTGGCAGAGGCGAACTCTGATGTCCTGGTGTGAGGGGGAGACTTTGAAAACACAAGAAAACAAAGAAAGTTTCTCATGTGGCTGCTTTATCCCTGTTGAAATACCACCAAATCTTTCCCAAGTGCTTTTTTTCTCCTTCAGTTTCCTGCCTCTCACACAAAAGTCTCTTGTGGGCAGCACACCCCACACAGTTCACCCCTGGATTCTCTGGTGCCTCCACAGCGCCGATTCTAAATCCCAGAATCCTGGAATGGTTGGGGCCGGAAGGGACCTTAAATCCCATCCAGTGCCACCCCTGCCATGGCAGGGACACCTCCCACTGTCCCAGGCTGCTCCAAGCCCCGTCCAGCCTGGCCTTGGGCACTTCCAGGGAGGCAGGGGCAGCCACAGCTGCTCTGGCAATTCCATCCCAGCCCCTCCCCAGCCTCCCAGGGAACAATTCCTTCCCAAGATCCCATCTATCCCTACTCTTGCAGTTTAAAGCCATTCCCCCTTGTCCTGTCACTCCAGGGCCTTTTCCAAAGTCTTTTTCCATCTTTCTGTCAGCTCCTTCAGGCACTGGAAGGCCACAATTAGATCACCACAGAGCTTTTTTCCTCCAGGCTGAACAATCCCAACTGTCCCAGCCTTTCCTCCCAGGATGTCACCAAACAAGCTGAGGGCATTTCTCTTGCAGCAGATGTTTCGCTGTCACCTGGGGTTCAGGTGAGTCCTGCAGTGGGGGGGTCTCTGCCCTGTGCCCATTCCCAAAGGATGGAGGAATCTTGGCTTCAGTAAGAAAAGAAAGATGGCATTTCTCCATGGCAGATTAACCTCAATGATTTTTGTGTTTGGCAAATTATCCGCGAGTCGATTTAGGACAAAGAGTTTCTGTTTCTCTGTCACATCCCTGGGTTAATACTGATGGTGTTCCCCTGTGGAAGCCTTTGGATGTCCAGTGCAGGCTTCAGCAGCCTCACTGTGCTCGTTCCTCTCCACAGAACCTGACATTTTAAGGGAACAAAATTTACACACTGAACAGGGCAATGATCTGGAAACAGAGGAAAACAGCACTGTAAGATCTCCTGAGGGACAGTTTGGCTGCACCTTCCCTCCCCTCCTCCAGCCACAAAAATCCTCGGTTTGAGCCCAGGCCTCTGGGATGTCTTCCAAGTTTTGATCCCTTTTTAACAGTTCCTGTCTGGACTCCTGCAAACATCTGGATTCCCTAAAAGACCCAGCAGGAGACGTCCTGGTGAGGCAGCTCAGACCATGAACTTTATCCATGTTTGTTTCTCAGCCCCCTGTTTATACATTAAAGGAAAAGGAAAACCCTTCCAGGCTTGAGGAATTAATTTTGATATTTGAGCAATGAGGTCATAGAAAACAGAATCATGGAATCGTGGAATGGGCCAGGCTGGAAGGGATCAGGGACAGAGGTCATTGCTCCAACAGGGCCATCCCAGAGCACGGGGCTGGGCCAGGTGGGCCTGGAATATCTGTGTTGCATCTGGCCAGGGAACAACGCAAAGCCCTGTGATGGGAAGGAATTCAGAGGTAAATCCCTGTACACTGGGAATATCCCAATTCCTTCGCCTGGGGAAGGGCTGGGAAAAATCCTTCTGTTGCTAGGAAGGCCTGGCTCCATTCAGGATATCCTGGAACCCCTCTGGCTCCCGAGAAACCCCGTCCTGCTGCTGGCTGTGCTCCGGTCAGACATTTCCTGAGGTCGGCAGAGAAGCACTGGGGGAGCAGATAGCCCCTGACAGGAACAAGTGAGATGTGCAGGCAGGGAGAATGTGCTTTATTTCCCTCCACCCTGTCAGAAATGATTGCCTTTACTGGGATCAATCCAAGCATCCTTCACAACCTGCACAGAGGACTTTGGTAGATTTATTTTCTTAGCCTGCTTGTTCAAGCCTGTTATTAATCCCCTCGTCAGCTCAGCTCACTGGAAGAAAACAGAGCTTCTTAAAGAGTTCTTACTGCAAATAAATGCCTCATTAAGTTAAACACATTAACCTGAAAACAGTATTTATGTCAAACAGACGAATGAATGCCGTTCTGGGGAGCAAACCTGGAGCCTGCCCCAGCTCAGGTGGGGGTTTGGGCCCCTCTGAAACACCCACACGTCCAAAAATTCACCCGCAGGGAGAGGGAGGTGAGGAGGGGACAGCAGGACCCCCAGTGATGCCTCTGCATGTGTTAATTCCCATGGTGGAAGGAGGTTTAGGGACACAGGAGCTTCCCCCACACCCTGAGAGCTGTACAAATCTACCCAGTCCCTCCTGGGTGATAGGAGAGAATAATTTTTTGATTTGTAACAGGAGTTTGGCTCATTTTGCCCCTCCTGAAGCACCAAACACTCATTAAAAAGGATCTTTCTCAGTGTTTGGTTTAGGTGCTCACAATGGAATTAAATCTGTTCCAGGCCACCTTGAGCAACCTGGTCCAGTGGAAGGTGTCCCTGCCTAGGAACTGGATGGGTTTTATGGCTCCTTCCAACCCAAACCATTCCATGATTCCATGAAACACCCAGTGAAGGGACTGGGAACTCCCTGAAAATGCCCCAGACCTCCCAGTTTGAAAGGCTTTACTGGGGACTGGCTTTTCCTTGCCCTGCACAGCTGGGCCACCTCTCCTGACGTGGATTTGCTCCATTCTTAACAATCCCACACGTGGGAAGAGCTGAGCACCTCTCCCACAGCCAGGAACGTTTTTAAGAGTTCAGGGAATGAGGACGAATTCTCTGGTGTGTGCCAGAGGTCAGGAACAGCTCTCATGTCCCAAGTGACCTGCGGGGTGTCCTCGGGAAGGGCTTTGAGGGCAGGGAGAAGAGCCAGGCTGCAGTGCCGGGGTTGGGCAGAGCACGCTGTGAGTGCCTCCTCTGGAGCTGCCATCCCACATTAACATTCCAGGCCACAGCTCTTCCCTCCCTCGCGCCGAGCGCTGCTCTGAACCCAACATCATCTGAATGCAGCTCAGAAAACCTCCTGTAATTCACCCAAATCGAGAGAGAAGTAGCCAGGAGGGGCTGAAGAGAACGACAGCAGCAGTCTCATACTAACGAGGGATTGTCCTTAGAGGTGTTTAATTGAAGCCTTCTACAAAATAGGCTCAAAACTCGAGGCACCAACAGCTGCACACCGGAAAAACGCAAAGCTGGGGGTTGGTAACAGGATGTGGAGCATTCAAACCGTGAGGTGGGAATGACAATCTTGTCTTCCCTTGGAGCCAGAGGGGGTGAGTGACCCTTTCAATGGGCCCTGAAGTGGCTCTGACACGCTCTTAACGAGCTCTCTGCACATGAACAGCCACGGGCCCTTTGTGCGGCCTGCCCGGCTCAGCGCCGCCGCTCCTCAGGGGAAGGAGCCATTGAGGAGCTCTGCTGTCCCACAAACGCCGATGGCAGAGCCGGGTGTCTGAGCGCGCTGGGAGGCCTGGCTGCCGTGCCAGCAAACTCTGGGCAAGGGGATGGTGGCGGTGCCCCATGGGCCCGGTGCCTGGGGCCGCCGCTCCTGCCCCCTCAGCGCTGCCGCC
>VZTH01016376.1:0-26893 GCA_013397815.1 Aleadryas rufinucha | reverse complement strand
CCCCTCAGCGCTGCCGCCGCTCCTGTCCCCTCAGCGCTGCCGCCGCGTCCTCAGGCTGCAGGGGCTGGGCTGAACCCCGAGCTGTGAGAGCTGGCCCCGAGACGGGGACAAATCGCTGCTGCCTCTGTCAGAGCATCCCCGAGCAGCGTGCCAGCACCAGGCCTGGCTGACTCCTCTGGGATTTGCCCTCTGGACCATCCGTGGAGGGTTTGGAGCAGGCGGTGGGGCTCGGGCTGTGGGGACAGTGGCCATGGAAACACTTTGCCAGCCACGTTGCCAAACCTGAGCTTCACCTCTTAGATAAACCCACGCAGGGCCCCAGCTGTGCCCCGGGAGCTGCCGCTGTCTGTGCCCATCGCCCTGAGGGGCCCGGGCCGTGCTCTGGCCTTGGCTGAAATGCCAGGAGGTTAAACTGGCTCCAAAGCAGTGCCTGTATCCAAACTTTGGCCGGGAAAAAGGGCCTGACGTGATCCTGAACTGGTCCAGGAGCCAGCCCTGCCCTGGGGTCTCATCCCCCAGCGCAGATCAAGGGGTCCAGACCCACAGCTGGCACCCTCTGGCTGCTGTCCAGGTGCCACCTGATGCCAGCACTTCCCTCCACCTCCCAGGGATCCAGACCAGAAGAACCAGGCTCTGCTCCTCCGGCAGCCCCCACGGGACGTTCACAGAGTGACAGGAGCACTTTTGGCCCCAGGGCTGGGTGACAGCATTTGTCCCCCCCACCTGAGGCATCTCCCGCTGCTGCAAGGCCCAGGGCAGCCAATCCAACAGCCAAAATCCCAGGAGAAGGGAAGTGCAGGGGATTTTGGGGCTGTCTCTCCTGCGCTGTTTCCTTGGTTGCAAAGCAGCGTTGCCTGAGCAGCAGAGGATTGAGGGACCCAGAGGAGCTGCCTGAAGTGGCAGAACACGACTTCATTACACACTGACTTCCCCGAGTCCTCGTGGCTGGGCAAAGTACTGCTTTCCTCCCAGCACGGTTTAATTTGCCCCTCGCTCTCCCTGTGATCAGCCATTCAGCCCTCGCTAATGTATCTCATTTCCACAGGCTCTAGGTGGTGTTTTTGAAAAAAAAGAGAAAAAAAAAATTGATCCTTGCATGCAAAATATCCTTCTGAGCAAAGAAATAACTATCTGCAAGGCCTAACTGAATTATCCCCTTATCAATGGGAGGAAATAATCCACTTGAAACATGAAATACAAGTGGAATGAAAAGCCTTTGCAAGTGGCAGGGGAAGAAGAACACAGTATGAGTCTCAAATAGCCCTGCTTTTCCCATATGGAGAAATACATTTTTCTTGGAATCATTTCCTCTTTCAGTGAATAATGAAGTTTCTCAGTTGCTCACCCTCCCACCTCCCTTCTAATGCAATAAAAGGGAAATAATCCCTCTATTTGCAAAAGTCTTGAGAAGAGAGTTCAGGCTGCTTGGAGCTCAGCAGGGGCACCTTCTACAGATGTTGATGAGATTTCTCCTTTGTTTTGTGGGACAAGAGTTGTGTTTGCCGATTTGTGCTTTGGGCTTTAATTATTTCTCATTTTCTGGGCTCTCCGGCACAGCCACGCAGATCCCCTCAGCCACGATATCCTCAAAATCCTGCCTTTCTCCATGGCTTTGCTTCTCCTCGTGAGTAGAGAAAGCCTGGAGGAAGGAGGAGGTTTATAAATAAAAGCCAGAGTCCACATGGATTCCCTTCTGGGAAGGTTAATTCAGGGTTCTGATTAAAGACTCTCGGCTCTGTCTCTTCCTGTCTCTCTCTCCTGCTAAAGACAATCCTTTATCCTTTGTAATGGAGCTGTTGAATCCCGTCAGGTCGGATCAGCAGCTCCTCGCAGCAAACAGGGACTGAGAGTTAGGCCAGAAAATGACTCAGAGCTGGCAAAGCCCAGCCAGGGCAGGACTGCAAAGCCCTGCTGCAAACCCAGGGCTGCATCCCAGCCCCAGCCCGGTGTCCCTGTGCTCCCAGCGGGGCTCACCTGCACATCCTGCCTTTCCTGGCACTTCTAATTTGAGTTTTATTATCCCTATCCAGAGGAGACCTGCAGAGGTGAAGGGTTTAACCACCTCCATGCTGAGTTTTCCAAAAGCCCAAATTAGGAATTAGACAGGTTTAGGTCTCCAGGAGGAAACCCCAAGGGCAGGACAGCGGTGAGCCCATCCCAGCCCCACTGGGGACAGGCTGTAGATCTTGAATTAACCACAGCCCACAGTGTTTAATGTGCCTAAAACAAACAAACCAAATTCCCAGAGAAATGAAACTAATTAAACATGCTGCTATAAAAATTAAAGCTTCCCTTGTTTGTTTGGGGGTTTTTATTTGGTGAGTCATGGGGTTTTTTGCAGCTTTGTTTTTGTTTTGCCTTTTTTTGTTGTTGTTCTTTTCCAGTGCTGCAGCAAATCTGAGAACAGATTTGCCAACAGACTGCAGGGCTGGCCTGGCTTTTGGTCCCACGTGGAGCAAATGCTGTTACTGGGCTTTAAAAGGCTCCAGACGAGTCACAGAATCCCAGAATCCTGGAATGGTTTGGGTTGAAGGGACCTTAA
This sequence comes from Aleadryas rufinucha, assembly GCA_013397815.1. Classification (NCBI taxonomy): domain Eukaryota; kingdom Metazoa; phylum Chordata; class Aves; order Passeriformes; genus Aleadryas; species Aleadryas rufinucha. Next base: position 24,351 of record VZTH01016376.1, on the reverse strand, counting down.
ATCCCATCCAGTGCCACCCCTGCCATGGCAGGGACACCTCCCACTGTCCCAGGCTGCTCCAAGCCCCAATGTCCAGCCTGGCCTTGGACACTGCCAGGGATCCAGGGGCAGCCACAGCTGCTCTGGCAATTCCATCCCAGCCCCTCCCCACCCTCGCAGGGAACAATTCCTTCCCAAGATCCCCTCCAGCCCTGCCCTCTGGAAGTCTGAAGCCATTTCCCCCCATCCTGTAAATGACAAGGCCATAAATGAGGTTCATCACTGGGGGGTTTGTGGGTTTTCTCCCCCCATGGGCTGACAGAGCCTCTTTGGGTGTTTGCCCCACTCTGCCTCGTCCTGTGCCAGCCTGTGGCTCGTAACTGAGGAGCAGAGACGGGATCAGCCAGAGCCAGGCGAGCTCTGAGGCAGCTTTAATGGACTGGAAAATTCCAGTGCTCCCAAACGGCATCACAAGGCAGCGGTTGATGGAATAACCACGGCAACTGGAATGTGAGTGACAGACTCCAGGAGTCACCGCACGGAACGGGGATGGATCACGTGCTCAGGACTCCACAGGTGTCGTTTGCACAAGTGTAATTCCCAAGGGTTTTATTGCTGGAATAAAAAGCGGTGTCTGAGGCACCTGGGATTGCTGGTGGAACCTCTCCACACAGGAGCCTTTGGATTCACTCCCACAGGAGTGGGGAGTCTGCACACCAGCCTGGCACATTCCCAGTGTGTGAATATCCCCGCTCCAGGGAAAAGCCCTGGATGGGGGGATGCTGGATGGGGAAACTGCACCTTGGGGAAACCAGGAGAGATCCCCCAGACACGAGGAGAGGCCGCCTCGTCTCTCCTCACACGCACCATAAAGGAACAGGGAGCCAGGGGATGGCAGGGAGCTGTGAGCCGTTATCTGGCTGTGATTAACAGCGCTCCTGACAGACGCCTCGGGGCAGCAGGGAAACGTGGCCAAGGGCGCTTGGCACGTCAGGACTTGGACATATCCAGGCCATTCCGAACAATCTCTTTTGGCACAGCTGCTGCAGATGGTCCCGAGGAGAAGGAATTTGTCTGGCAGACTTGAGGAGAGCTTTTTGTTTGTTCTCTCTCAATTTTGTGATGCACGACCTTGGGTTGGTCCTCGGGGTGGGAGTGCAGCTCCGAGCTGGGGAGAAAGATGTTTACCAGCACTTACTGACTCTTCAGGATCTGTCACCACGATGTTGTTAATGAATGTCACTGCGAGAACTCCAGCCCAGTGCCCACGTCTGGTTTGTCGCAATTCTGCCTGGAGAGGCTCGAGCTGACAGGGAATGAGACCCTGGAGATGCTGAGGCTGACTCAGGGCTCTCTGCACCAGGCTCTCTGTAATTTGGCTCATGCCCGATGGCAGCACTGGAATTCCAGAACAGTCACCAGCCAACCCAGCCATTCTGGGAGCAGAGACTGAAATTCCCAAACAGCCACAAGCCAATCCAGATTCTGGGAGCAGGAATCAAGCCCAGCACAGTTTCTAAAGGCTGACGGGCTCCCCACAGCCAGGCCTGGCTGCTGCTGGTGTGGGGCTTTGGTGCAGCCCTGCAGCAGTGGAAAGGTTGGTGCCCACAGCATTCCTGGGACTTCTCAGCTCTCCAGAGGATTCCAGCTCCCATCCCTCTGCTCAGGTGGTGGAAAGGAGCAGCACAGGCCCCTCCTGTGCCCCCTGTCCCACCTGCCATGAGGGACCAGCCCAGCAAAGCCCCTGACCCCGGGAACAATTCCTTCCCAAGACTGTGCTGCTGGGCAGGGGATGGGGCAGGGACACGTCCGAGGCTGGCAGAGCATCCATCAACACCCTCGGCTGCTCCTGGAATGAATCCTCTCTCCCTCCCTGAAGTGTGTGATGAGAACTCAGCAGAATGGAGATGGATTCTCAGCTCTGGAGCGAGGTTCATGTTTTAATTAACAGGAGAGGGAACGGGGAGGCAGCAGAAGTCCCTCCCCAGGCAGGCAGAGGAGCTTTGCTTTCCCATTTCACTCCTGTTTCCATTTCCTGGAGCCAACACGGAGCGGCTCCATCTCATTTCCAGTTTTCAGCCCTCAGGGCCAGGAAGAGCTGAGAATGACATCACAAAGTGCAATTCTGTGGCAAAGGCTGGAGTGTTTCTCACTGATGGTGTCAGCCACGGCCACTGCAGCCAGAGAGGGAACTGACTGCTCAGCCCTGGGACCCATGGAGAGCTCCAGAGGTCCTGGAAGGAAACTGTGCTTGGATACATCCTGAACTGCAAACCACAGGGTCCAGGCTGGTCCCTCTCGGGGGTTCCAGAGGCTGGGACAGCAGCAGCCATTGCAAATTGCATTTGTGGGGAGTAGTGGAGGTGTGACACCAGCAAATGCCCAAACCCATCCAGGATTCAGGGAAACACAGGAAAAAGGCAAATTTTGCAGGAGGGAGAGAGAGACACAGGGAACTGGAGGGGCTGTGGTGCTCCTGTGGGATGGGGAGGAGGGAAAAGCTCCATCCCCAGCAGGGACATGTGGGGTCAGGGCAGGGCGGTGTTATCCCGGGATTCCCCTTTTCCCTGCTGCAGCCTCCCCACCGGAGGGTGGAGTTTTGCCCTGAAACACTCAGTTTCCCATTTCCGTTCTGCAGCACGAATTTGTGCCCAGCTGCTCCCCACACCAGCGCTCCACTTGGAGCTCCATCGTGGATTTTTCCCTCATTCCCATCTCCCTCTCCATTGTAGCGATAAATGAATAAATCTGGGAAATGCCGAGATGCTTTTAAAAGTCATTTGCTGACTCCAGCATTACTCACAAGTTGTTTTTTTCTGTTGTTGTTATTTTAAGTGGGTTTTTTTTACCCGAGAGAGAGAGACAGCAAATAATTGAACAAATAGTTCTGAGCTTTTCCCATTTGGCTTCTCTTAAAATGAGTGCATTTTTCACTTCTTTCAAAGTGTCTGTGAACATCTTCATTGATAATTGTATGAAGATACAGAAATAATCACCGAAGTTTTTACATTTAATGAAAATTTAGTTAGAAGTAAACAGAAAATGTCAATAGGATTCTAAATAATAACTCAAAGAAAAAAACCACAAGAAATTTAACAGCTCTTTTTTAAAAAAAAATCCATATTTTCCTCATATTTTTGGAAAAAGAGCCACTACTTGTTAAAAAAAAAAATCAATAAGCACAACTACTACTTCAGCCTCTGCTTATCTCATTTTGTAGCCACTTTTGCCAGGGCAGAGCTGCAAAGAGCCTTCAGTTCATCAGGAAAAAATCCCAAAGGCTTTGGGAAGCTGCAGGGTTAACTGAGGTCACTGGAATTCCAGACAGAGCCATCCTCCCCCAGGTGCTTCCAGCGGGGATGGGAGCCCAGCAGCCCCTCCTGGATGGAAGGAAATTCCATCCCCTTGCTCCCAGCTCCCAGAGGGCTGGGAAAAGCTGGGATTTCATTCCCAAAGGGGTTTTTTCCCACTACCTGTGCTGTCAATTCTGTACCTCCCTATAAATTACGGTTTTTTCTCCAGCAGCATCTCCAGGGACGGAATCCCTGCCCCTGGGCTTGTGATTCCTTCTGCTGCTCCCACTCCAGGGTCTGGGAGGAATCAGCTCTGGTTTAGGCTGGTCCTGGGGTCTCAGTCAGGTTCCTAAAAAAGGAGTTTCTCCACTTGGACAACTCCAGCAAACCCTGGAGCTGTGGCTCCCAGAGGCCTCAGGTCTCTCACAGGTCCCGCAGTGTCCGGGGCAGCCAAAGGCTCCTCAGCCACCACTGAATCCCATATTTATGGAAGTGAATCCATTCTGGTTTTCTCCATTCCCTGGTGTTTCTCCAAGCAGGAATCACTTGGGAGTTGGAGCACATGAACACCCTTCAAACAACCTCTCTTCTAGACTCAACCCCCCCTTTTTGGAGGCCCAGCTGAGGAATTTCCTCCTGGATAAATGTGGAGCATTTCCCTCTGGAGGAACTCGGAACAACCCAAGGGGACACCGAGGTTCTGAGGCACCCTCTGGAAGCACAGCCCGCATTCCCACCCCATCCCAGGTGCCAGACAGGAGGAATTACTGCTCCAAGTGCGTGAAAGGCGTTTGTGCTCCAAGCTGGGAGCCACTGGTGGCTGTGATTGAAATTCCTGTCACCGTCTGAGGGGAGGGAGCGGTGCCAGCCTCATGATCATCCATATGCCCGGCTAAATCCACTCCAAATTGATTAAGTTCTGCTGAAGGAGACCTGGAAATCAATCTGTTCAGGCTTGCTCGGAGAGAAATGACAGCCTGGAGGTGACACAAGTGTGTTTTCATCAGTGGCCCTTCTGGGAGCCCACGTGTGTCCCCCCAGGTAATTCTGCTGGCAGAGATAATCCGCTGCCGCTGGAATCAGCGGAACAGACTTTGTACCAATCTCGTGCCTTTCCAGGGCATTGCAGGCAATTTGGGCTTTCCAGCCAAAACCGAGCAAAAAGGAAGTGGTTTTTAGGAAAAGAATGAATGTTCCTGGTGCTGGATGGTTCCCAGAGAGGGGGGAATCTCCTCACTGGGATATCCCAGAGCCACACGGACACAGTCCTGTGCCCTGTGCTCTGGGATGGCCCTGCTGGAGCAGGGAGTGGCACCAGTGACCCCCTGGGGTCCTCCCAGCCTGACCCATGCCATGAATTTAACATCTCACATTCCAAGGTTCCAGTTCAGCACTCCCATTAATGCCCCTGGAGCTGCTGGGAGTCACCAAGATCTGTCCAACTGTCCTGGTGACACTTCCCAGCCGTGTTTGCTGCTGCTCACACAGCCTGGGAGGTGCTGCAGCCTTGTCCTCCGTCTGTTTTCCGCCTGTTCTGACTTCATTTGTTGAATTATCCAGTAATTCATTACAACTAAATTTCATTGGGCTTTTGGCCAAGGTTTCTCATCAAAAATGACATCAAGACAAATATTGCCGTTGTTTGCCCAGCTGTGCAGCTCCATTGATATTCTCTGCAGGGCCCAGCCCGTTATCAGAGCTGAGTAACACTGATAATAAACCCATATCTCTCCCCTGCAGAGCATCCAGTGTCAACACAGGCACCTGAGCAGTGTCCAAACCTCGGGGCGGATTTAATCCCCCTCCACACTCACTTTGTTCCCTCGGACTCGCTCTGTAATCTTCCGATTGAACATTTCTCCAGCCAAAGCCGGGCAGTTTTCCGCAGCAGAACGTTCCACATGAGCGTGCTGGGTTCCATGTACTCATATTTCAGGCAGGGAACAGAAATACCCAGGCTGCTTCAATAATACATCAGGATCCTGTTCCACATTGTCAAAACAGAATATTTGTGTTTGTATTCAAAGTGACTTTTTGTTTAGAAGTATCTTTGTTTCCCGACATAAATATTCCTTTAAAAATACACAGCCAGCGTGGAACATTTCTCTTTCATCAAATGAAAAATCTTTATTATCCCCAAACGCCTGTTTATTAACACTCCCAGCACTGGCATTTGTATTCTTATTTCTGCACGGCTCAGGAGCAGCAAACACAAACTCTGATGGAACCCACGAGTCCTCCCAGCCCTGGGGGAGGAACAAACATGAACTGAGTGTGAGCACCACACCTTGCCGGGGGTGGGTTTTACACCCTGGTGGCAGGAGGAACACGCCGGGGGTGGGTTTTACACCCTGGAGGCAGGAGGAACACGCCAGGGGCGGGTTTTACACCCTCGAGGCAGGAGGAACACGCCCGGGGGGGGGTTTACACCCTGGAGGCAGGGGGGACAAGCCGGGGGNGGAACACGCCAGGGGTGGGTTTTACACCCTCGAGGCAGGAGGAACACGCCAGGGGTGGGTTTTACACCCTCGAGGCAGGAGGAACACGCCAGGGGTGGGTTTTACACCCTCGAGGCAGGAGGAACACGCCAGGGGTGGGTTTTACACCCTCGAGGCAGGAGGAACACGCCAGGGGTGGGTTTTACACCCTCGAGGCAGGAGGAACACGCCGGGGGCGCTGCCTTGTGCCAAACTGGTGCTCCAGGAGGAGGAGAGGGGCTGGAACACCCAACACAGGATGTTTAGAATCCTCCTTGAGCACTCTGCTCCTGCCCTGGGAGGTGGGAAAGGCACAGGACATGGAGCATCCTTTGCTCTTCCATGGGACCACGAGAGCATCTCTCCCAAAATTCACCCTTCTAATTCACAGCTCTGCTCCCTCTCGGCCCTGGCAGGCAGAAAAGAGCTGGAAATCATTTCAATCCAAGGATTTCCCTCTCCCAGCCCGAGACAGGGATGGCTCTGGTGTCCTCACTCAGGTAACTCTCATCTCCCTGGGGATGCCTCTTCATGTGGGGGATTTTAAAAGCTCCACGAGATAATGGGATATTTTAATAGACATAATCCTCCCAAAATAATCACTTTCATTCCAAACTTTAATGGATCTGCTGCCCAAGCCCTTCCCCACGCATCCACCTCCCTAAATTTGTGGGAATTTAAGGATAAAACTTCCCAGCTCCCTGTGACCAAAGCTGCTTTCCCTGGCTCTGATCCAAACAGCCCCCGAGTTTAGACTGAGATTAAATATTTTGTGTGTTTTAAGGGGAAAAGATTAATTGAGCTTTATTAGAGGTTTAGTGTCTCAGCCTCCATTTGCATTTTAAGAGGCGTGATCTCATCCTGCTGCAGAATCCTGGCTCCGTGTTTACCGCCCGGAATTGATCCCAGCTTTGATAGGCTGTAATTAAAGCAGGCACATTAAGGATTTAATAGGGCTTCTTATTGTGAAGAAGGATTAAAGGGGTGGTGGAATTCACACTTAAATTTAATGGCTTTGATTAAACAAGGGCACAAAGGGATCTGTCAGTCCTGGCTCCTGTTCTGACCTTGGGAAAGTCACCTGGGCTCAGGCCTGGTCTCTGTAAGCTCAAGCTCTGCTCTGAGCGTGTTCTACAGAGCTGGGCTTAACTCCTTTGCACCTTGGTCAGTTCTCCCTTCCAACAGCAGAACAGGGACCTGGCTTTTGGGATCAGTTGGGATTTCTTGAGTTTTCTCTGGTCAAATGCTAAGTACAAGGTACAGGACAAGAGGAAACGGCCTCAGGTTGTGCCAAGGGAGGATCAGGTTGGATCTCAGGAAAACTTCTTCCTGGAAAGCATTGTCCAGCCCTGGCACAGCTCTCCAGGGCAGTGGTGGAGTCCCCATCCCCGGAGGGATTTAAAAACTTGTGGATGTGGCACGTGGGGACATGGTGAGTGCTGGCCTTGGCACTGCTGGGTTGGACTCGATGATCTCAGAGCGCTTGTCCAGCCTGAACAATTCCATGAAGCATCACCTAACCCGAAGAGCAGTGACAGGGAAGAGCTCAGTCATGTGCTGGTGTCCTGAATGTGCAACTTTCCATTACAATGGGGAAAAATTCAGCTTTTCTCCTTTAAAAGTTACTTCTGTGAATGAGGAACCATGAAGTACTTCCTTGTTCAGTCATTNTTACACCCTCGAGGCAGGAGGAACACGCCAGGGGTGGGTTTTACACCCTCGAGGCAGGAGGAACACGCCAGGGGTGGGTTTTACACCCTCGAGGCAGGAGGAACACGCCAGGGGTGGGTTTTACACCCTCGAGGCAGGAGGAACACGCCAGGGGTGGGTTTTACACCCTCGAGGCAGGAGGAACACGCCAGGGGTGGGTTTTACACCCTCGAGGCAGGAGGAACACGCCAGGGGTGGGTTTTACACCCTCGAGGCAGGAGGAACACGCCAGGGGTGGGTTTTACACCCTCGAGGCAGGAGGAACACGCCGGGGGCGCTGCCTTGTGCCAAACTGGTGCTCCAGGAGGAGGAGAGGGGCTGGAACACCCAACACAGGATGTTTAGAATCCTCCTTGAGCGCTCTGCTCCTGCCCTGGGAGGTGGGAAAGGCACAGGACATGGAGCATCCTTTGCTCTTCCATGGGACCACGAGAGCATCTCTCCCAAAATTCACCCTTCTAATTCACAGCTCTGCTCCCTCTCGGCCCTGGCAGGCAGAAAAGAGCTGGAAATCATTTCAATCCAAGGATTTCCCTCTCCCAGCCCGAGACAGGGATGGCTCTGGTGTCCTCACTCAGGTAACTCTCATCTCCCTGGGGATGCCTCTTCATGTGGGGGATTTTAAAAGCTCCACGAGATAATGGGATATTTTAATAGACATAATCCTCCCAAAATAATCACTTTCATTCCAAACTTTAATGGATCTGCTCCCCAAGCCCTTCCCCACGCATCCACCTCCCTAAATTTGTGGGAATTTAAGGATAAAACTTCCCAGCTCCCTGTGACCAAAGCTGCTTTCCCTGGCTCTGATCCAAACAGCCCCCGAGTTTAGACTGAGATTAAATATTTTGTGTGTTTTAAGGGGAAAAGATTAATTGAGCTTTATTAGAGGTTTAGTGTCTCAGCCTCCATTTGCATTTTAAGAGGCGTGATCTCATCCTGCTGCAGAATCCTGGCTCCGTGTTTACCGCCCGGAATTGATCCCAGCTTTGATAGGCTGTAATTAAAGCAGGCACATTAAGGATTTAATAGGGCTTCTTATTGTGAAGAAGGATTAAAGGGGTGGTGGAATTCACACTTAAATTTAATGGCTTTGATTAAACAAGGGCACAAAGGGATCTGTCAGTCCTGGCTCCTGTTCTGACCTTGGGAAAGTCACCTGGGCTCAGGCCTGGTCTCTGTAAGCTCAAGCTCTGCTCTGAGCGTGTTCTACAGAGCTGGGCTTAACTCCTTTGCACCTTGGTCAGTTCTCCCTTCCAACAGCAGAACAGGGACCTGGCTTTTGGGATCAGTTGGGATTTCTTGAGTTTTCTCTGGTCAAATGCTAAGTACAAGGTACAGGACAAGAGGAAACGGCCTCAGGTTGTGCCAAGGGAGGATCAGGTTGGATCTCAGGAAAACTTCTTCCTGGAAAGCATTGTCCAGCCCTGGCACAGCTCTCCAGGGCAGTGGTGGAGTCCCCATCCCCGGAGGGATTTAAAAACTTGTGGATGTGGCACGTGGGGACATGGTGAGTGCTGGCCTTGGCACTGCTGGGTTGGACTCGATGATCTCAGAGCGCTTTTCCAGCCTGAACAATTCCATGAAGCATCACCTAACCCGAAGAGCAGTGACAGGGAAGAGCTCAGTCATGTGCTGGTGTCCTGAATGTGCAACTTTCCATTACAATGGGGAAAAATTCAGCTTTTCTCCTTTAAAAGTTACTTCTGTGAATGAGGAACCATGAAGTACTTCCTTGTTCAGTCATTCCTGGTACTTTTTGCAGGATTCATCCAGGAATGGTGGCAAATCTTCAGCTGTGATGTGACACTGCCCCACAAAGGGGAAAATCCAGCCCAGAACTGGGGGAATGTTTGAGAGCAGCTCAGCAAAAAGCAGCAAAGTCTTTCAGCTCAAAATGTGTCAATTTGTTCCCTTCACTTCAAAAATGTCTCATGGAAACTTCTGGAGTTTCAGTTCAGTAACAAATATTCCCTTCCCATCCCAGTTTCAATGAAAATAAAGGATTGAACCACAGGGATTTGCCACAGAGGAGAAATCCCAGTTTTTGCTCAGCTTTATCCACATGGCTTCTGCTTTGTACCCAGAGAGCTTGAATTGAAATGAGAGAGCAATGACTGGGGAACAGCTCCTCTGTGGGGTGAACAGCAACAGCTCTTCTCTTCCCTCTTATCCCTCTTTTCCTTTTTTTCCCCCCTCTTTTTCAAGTCATGAGGGCTTTGACAGGACTGTGTGGTGGGAGGCCATGGATTGCCTTTCTGTGCATTGATTTTTAGGGCAGAATGAAAATCCAGCCTGGAAGGAACACGGACTTGAAGAGCTTTTCCCAAAACAAACTGTGAGTCACTGCTTGTTTGGGCTGGGGAAAATCAGGAATCAGCCTTGAAATCCACTGGTACGAGTCAGAGATGCCTCCTGGGAAGATCTCAGCTGATTCCTGCCAGGATAAGAGCTGGAATCAGGAGCTCAGGGCAGAGATAAATGGAATGGAGTCTGGCTGCCCCTGGTCACAGGCTGCCAAACACAGGGGATTCCCTGAAAATGGGAAATCTTTCCTGAAGGGGGAACTCCACCTGAGCTCAGCTGTGGGTTGGCTCCAAAACCCCACCTGGCGATCCCCAATGGCCCCTGGTGAGATCCCCCCATGGAAAACAAGGATTTCCAGTCCTATTCCCAGCTCTGTCAGTGCAGGGAATCAGGATGGACCCCTGGGGGTGGTTCAGCGCTGCTGATTTTCAGCAGCTGAGCCTGTGCTGCTCTGACACCCCTTCCCCTGGCAGGGCCATGGCTGGTGACCGCCAGCCTCCGTCTGCCATAAATTATTCACCTGCACTGAGGGGGATTAAAATTTCATGAGAAATTGTTGTAGAATGCTGGAATGCAAGGAGATGGCTGGGATTTAGGGATGCAGCACAAGCCTTGTCTGCAACCAGGCTTGTTAAACTCCACTGATCAGTTTACCACAATCATGTATTTGTAGGACAAACCTTTTTGTCTCTACCTGTGAAAGAAAAGCACTTCTTTGAAGACTTTAAGATTTGAGGCCTTTAAGATTTGAGATCTTTAAGACTTGAGGCCTATAAGATTTGAGGCCTACGAGATTTGAGGCCTACAAGACTTGAGGTTTCCCCACATTTGGTTCCCCAACCTGAGCTCTTTGTCCCTCATCACAACCTCTCAAATGGCCAAAGAGTTGATGAGTTTCTTGTAAAAACTGCACCATCATCACACGTGTTAAAAGCAGAATGCTAAGCATGGTCATTAACTAACTTATTAATTTATGATACAATTAATTTTTAAAATATATTTGCCCACTTTTACCTCTGCTGAATGTAAATGTCCCTTCTGCAGAGCTTAGCTTTAATTTTTTACCCAATCTACCTGCAGCCCTGATTCAAAATGCACTCAGAATTAACTTTGGGATGGAGAATCCTCTGGGAATGGCAAAGGAAGGAATTAATTTCACCTGCCTACACGAGCCTGTGGATGCACAGAGGGGACACGAAACCTCTGCCCTGTCACACCCACACTGTTCTGCTCTGGAGTTCACCAGTAAAAACCATCCCATGGGAGCAAAAAGGGCTGAGAGGGACATGGAGCTGGCAAAAACACCCAGAATCAGGTGGTTTGGGGCTGATATTTTTGTTCCTCAAGTCTCTGATCTCTCCTCACGCTGCCATCTGTACAAAGCACACGTTGTACATATGGGATTTTTATTCACACTGTCAGGGGGAGCTGGATTATTTCCAGTGATTTCAGCTCCTTCCCTTCAATATCCAGGAAAAAGAATGTCTTTCTGCAGAACGTTCTTGCTGGAGCATCCAAACAGTGTCCCCTCCACGCTGTTTTTGTGCATTTCTGTTGCATAAACATTGCTTTTCATCTCCCTTCTGCTTCCCGTGGCTCCTGCCTGGCTTTGCACAGTTCCCGTCCGTGCTGGGAGCGGTGCTGCCCCAGCCTGGGATGGGGCTCGGGCCAGGGGAGGCTGCTGGCAGCGAGGCTGAGCCCGGCTGTGCCAGGGGTGGCCTGGGCACGCTTTGTTACCCACTTTTCCAGGACCACAGAATGTCCCAGGGACTCTGTCCAGATGTGGAAATGAACTGACCCCATGTTTCAGAAGGAGCCAGGAATGCACCCATTGGGAAGTGCTTCACACTCCAGGCTTAAAATATTCCAGCCCTGGGCTGACCCCCGGCGTGGGCAGCAGGAAAGGGATTGGGGTTCTGCCCCTGTGCCCTGGGCTCAGGGGAGGCCCCACCTGCAGAGCTGCCCCAGCCCTGGGGCCCTGCACAGGAGGGACCTGGAGCTGCTGGAGCCACGCCAGAGGAGGCTCCAGGATGGGCAGAGGGATGGAGCAGCTCTGCTGGGAGGTAAGGCTACGAGAGCTGGGATTGTTCAGTCTGGAGAAGAGAAGGCTCCAGGGTGACCTGATTGCCTCTTCCAGGACCTGAAGGAGTTACAAGAAAGATGGAGAGAGAATATTTCCAAGGGATGGAGGGACAAGACACAGGGAATGGCTTCCCAGTGCCAGAGGGCAGGGCTGGATGGGATATTGGGAAGGAATTGTTCCCTGGGAGGGTGGGGAGGGGCTGGGATGGAATTCCCAGAGCAGCTGTGGCTGCCCCTGGATCCCTGGCAGTGTCCAAGGCCAGGCTGGACATTGGGGCTGGGAGCAGCCTGGGACAGTGGGAGGTGTCCCTGCCATGGCAGGGGTGGCACTGGGTGGGATTCAAGGTCCCTCCCAACCCAAACCACTCCGGGGGTCTGTGGTTTAGAAACAGAGCTGTGGAGGTACCAGGGAATTCAGGGGTGGGAGGAGGTGTTTGCCTACAACAACTTCCCAGCCTTTGAAACGAGAACAGAGGTGGGAGGGGATTCTTTGGGACACCTCAGAGACGGGGCCGGAGCCGCTGTCCCCCCTGGGCTCAGCACTCCCCTGCCCTGCTGGGAGCCCGGGCCACTCCTCCCACCCCACAGTGCCACAGAGGAGCAGCAATCCTGCCAAAACCTAAATAGAGGCATTTCTGGGGAACTGGAGGGGAAAACAGCGCCCCAGACAGCGTTTGTGGAGTCCATAAATCCAAGTGCTGATAAATTACCTCAGAAAGTGCCTTGCACAGACACAGAATCCCAACCCGCAGGGGCAGCTGATGGTAATGACTGCACAGGTTGTTGCTGCCGGAGCACAACCAGTCTATTTTTCTCTTTTATGACTCTCCATTCCCAGGAATGCATCCATCAGGAAAAGAACTCCTGTTTAACGCTGGGTTCCTCTGGTGGGCAGCCAAGTGGCAGTGCCACGTTGGCCGTGCCTGTGGCTCGGGGGCTGAGCTCGGGATTAACAACGGCTTTGCTGCTCTGCCTCCTCCCCGGTGCCGGGCTCGGGACAAGCTGCCACTCACTCATTCATTCACTCATCCCCATTTGGTGCTCACGGGGTGATAAATCCCCTCCTGCTGCCTCTCATCTCAGGAATTAGCAGAGAAACTTCCTGCTCCTTGCCTGTGCTCCTCTCCGAGATCGTTTGAGGTGATGAAACGGGAGCTGAGCAGTTGCTTCTGATCGTTCAGACCTTCTGCCCCTGCTCTGGGTGATTTCTTCCAACCACATCTGCGGGGATTAGGAGGAATGTTGGCATCACTGCTGCCTTCGCTGCTGGTTTGCTTAATTAACAGCTCTCGTTTTGGACTGGTCTGCACAAAAAGCTCCCTGGCTCAGGTGAAATGGTGTTTGAAACTCATGACAGTTGTTCAGCAGCAGGGGGTGATGTCCAAAGGCACTGAGAAAAGAGCCCTGGTGGGCTGTTCATCAGCCTGCTGTGCCAGTGCTGTGTTTTGGATGGGTTTTGGATGGAGTTTGGGTGTATTTTGAATGCATTTTGGATGAAGTTTGGATGGAGTTTGGATGCTGATTGATCACCCCCAGAGCAGGGACCAGCAGGGCCGCCCTGTCTGAAGCCCAACTTGAGCAGCAGCATGACAGAAACACCTCCAGCCCAGTGGCCTCCCCAGCCCCAACGGGTAAGGGAAGTCAGGAGCTGCAGGGGCAGCTCCAGCCCCTGAACACATCCAAAATTCATCCCCAAATCTGCTTTAACAAATCACAGAATCACAGAATGGTTTGGATTGGAGGGGACTTTAAAGCCAGCCCTGTTCCACTCCTGCCATGGCAGGGACACCTCCCACTGTCCCAGGCTGCTCCAAGCCCTGTCCAGCCTGGCCTTGGACATTCCAGGGATCCAGGGGCAGCCACAGCTGCTCTGGGCACAGTCCCAGTGCCTCCCCACCCCCACAGTAAATCATCAGTTTACTTTTCCTTTTATTGCATTTTTCAGTGGTGTTTGATATTTCTCTTCCTCACCTCCTGCTGTCTGGTCACCTGTATAATTTTTTTGCAGCTCTGGGAGGGCTGTGAGAAGCAGATGTTTCGCAGAGGAAAACTGTGACTTCCCTGGACACAGAGAGGTGACGAGCTGGGATGGTGATGTGGATCGTTATCAGGAGGCTTGGAGGAGAATAATGGGAGCTGACAGTGGCGGATTGGAGAAGATGTTTACAAGATAAATAACAGCAGCAATTTCATTGGAGCCACTGAGTTAGAAATAAGAACAGGGATATTTTTCCAGCCAGGAGATGACACATTTTATGTTGGCTCCCAGTTCCACGTGCACGTGGCACAGCACTGGGGTGAGGCGCTCTCTGGTTTATTTTATTCCCAAGCCAAGAGGAACATCGGGATGGGCTCCTGCTCCTGCTGCTGCCCCTCAGCTGGGGGAGACAAACCCAACTCAGCCCGTGGAGCTCCAGGTCCTGCTCAGCTCTTGGACAACAATCAGGGCTCTGCTGATGGCTCAGGTGTGTGCTGGCTCTGTGCTCCAGCTGATGTTTACTAAATCCCAGCTGTAGGACAAAGTGCAATCCCAGCCCGGGCTGAGGCAGAGCTGAATTCTCTGTTTCACAAAGGTCAGAACCTCGGGCTATTCTTTTATTATCCTTGTTGTTGCTGCTTCTCAAGTGTCTGAAGCCGAAGTCAGTGACCCATCACCCTCCTTGTACAAACTCCCCTCTGCTGCTCGCTGCTGACACGGGACTGAGCCCTCCAGGCCTCCCAGTCTCTGAATCATCCTTGTTTTGCCTGCAACCTTCTCCTCCTCCCAAAACATCGCCGTGGGATCAGCAGAGAAGTCAAGGATTGTTGAAATGTAGGAATGAGTGGTTTATCCACTGCTGCTGCAGCCTGTCCTGGAGGAGCAATGATTAAAAATGCAGTTTTAACATGGCTTTAAATGTGTTTTATGTTGGACTGAACCTACTTTATGTGGCTTTGCATTGATCCTGGACAAGAAAGGAGCAAAAATTCTAAAAATTCTAATTAAAATCCTAATTGATAATCAGGGAATCCCAGAATGGTTTGGGCTGGAAGGGACCTTAAACCCCACCCAGTGCCACCCCTGCCATGGGCAGGGACACCTCCCACTGTCCCAGGCTGCTCCAAGCCCCAATGTCCAGCCTGGCCTTGGACACTGCCAGGGATCCAGGGGCAGCCACAGCTGCTCTGGCAATCCCATCCCAGCCCCTCCCCACCCTCCCAGGGAACAATTCCTTCCCAAGATCCCATCCAGCCCTGCCCTCTGCCTATATATTGTGTTTATTAATTTATTATTTATTATGAGGAAAGGTCTGATAAAAGGCAAAGCAAATCCAGCACATTCAGCTTAGAAAGGAGAGCTGCAAACCCCCAGTGCAGTTACTGGCTAGAAATGGGTTCAAACCCCTCGAGCTGCAGCTCTCCCTCCCCGCTGGGGGTTGGACCATCTCCCTCGGGAGCTGGGTGGGAATTATTTGCCTGGCTGGAGACGGCCCTGGAGCAGCTCCTGCTGCTGTGAAGCAGGACCTGAACAAGGTGTCAGTAACAGCTCCTCTGGCTGGAAAATTCCTGAGGTGGAACAGAGCTGACAAACTCTGAGGCAGCTCCGTGCAAAGCAGGATCAGGTTATTGTGCTGGAGGAGCAGAGCAGGAACCCAGGGGATGAGCCGAGGGGGAAATTCCTCTGGAGGTGTCTGAGGGGCCACAGCACAACTGCAGCTTTAGCTGCTATAAAAATAACTGACTGAGTATTCTCTCCATGGCTCAGATCCTTGTGAGCCGAGCTGGGAACACCCCAGAGGCTCCCCTTGCCAGGCACCACGGAATGGCCCCTCTGGAAAGGTGAATGACACAGAATCCCAGAATTAACGGGGTTGGGAAGGACCTTTGGGATCACTGAGTCCAACCCATGACCCGACACCCCCCTGTCACTGAGCCATGGCACTCAGTGCCACATCCAGGCCTTCCTTAAACACCTCCAGGGATGGGGACTCCAAAGCTCCCTGGGCAGGTCCTTCCAATGCCCAACCCCCCTTTCTGGGAAGAAATTCTTCCCAGTCTCCAGCCTAACCCTCCCCTGGTGCAGCCTCTTACACCCCAGTGTCCTGAGCCCAACTCTGAATTAACCCAGGTCTTTTTGCAGCTCCCATTTCACTCTGGGCTGGGTTCTGGTGTTTTGCAGCCCCTGGTGACATCCTGAGCAGTGCTGGGGACTCATTCTGCTGCTCTGCCCCTTCACTGCTGGGAAATAAAGCTGAGCCTGAGCCTGGGCCTGTCCCAGGAACTCTGCTGCTTGTGGAGATAGGAGAGGTTGGGATGTGAAGCCAGAGGGAAATGTCTCTGTCCAACAAGCATCCAGATGTCCCTCACAGTTTTATCACTGGGATTTATCAGCTCCTCCAGCCACAGCTGCTGTCAGTGAGCAGGGACAGTGGGGTGGGGGACAGGCAGAGAATCCCAGACTGGATTGGGTGGGAAGGGACCTTAAATCCCATCCCATTCCACCCCTGCCTGGGCAGGGACATCTCCCACTGTCCCAGGCTGCTCCAAGCCCCAATGTCCAGCCTGGCCTTGGGCACTGCCAGGGATGGGGCAGCCACAGCTTCCCTGTGCCAGGGCCTCCCCGCCCTTGCAGGGAACAATTCCTCCCCAAAATCCCATCTATCCCTGCCCTCCTTCAGCTTCAGTCACCCCCATTCAGTTCCTGGGGAGCAGCACTGGTGTCTCACAGACATGGATTTGTTCCTTGGAAGGAAGGAAATAGGAAGGAAGGAGAGGAGAATGTTTGGAAAGGATTTTGGGGGAAATAGGGACACCCAGGAAAAGGAAGGACCAAAATCGTGTCTTTCCTCCTGCACCTTCCCCACGTGTTTTTCCACAGCTTTTCCTATTTCTTCTTTAACATTTTAATTAAAAGCATCATCATAATCATAACAACTGGATGATGAATGTGTTTGTGGCTGGCTTGAAACAACTCCATCCCCAGCTGATAAACTCCAGCTGAATATTCCAGCACCGCCTTTTAGGATTTATTTTGTCTATGATGTGGTTATTGCAGCCCATAAACAAGAAGCATCCTCAAGTTCCCATTATAATAAAACTGTTACAATGCACTGCTTTTTATGTAGGAATTAGGGAATGTGCTTTTGCATGACTGGAAATTTATATATTTACTTCACAGATTTATATGGAGATTTTTTTTACAGGAATTTTTAAGTGCAAAACTGCTGCACTTGGGGTTTGTGAGCACAGGGGCCTGTGCTGGGCAGGGAAATGAAATATCTGCTCCAGAGTCATCTGGGTGCTCCAGAATCCTTGGGGAAGACATAACTACAGAGGAAATGATTGTTTCCTGATTTCTCCCATCCAAAAATTCCTTCCTTCCACTGAATAAGACTGGAGAAAAAGCAGGACATGTCCTGTCAGTAACAGAGTTTGGGTATGTGGATATGCTGAATGTATTCCCACCTGCAGAGCTGCACCAGCTCTGGGAATTCCAACATCAGCAGGACCTGGAGCTGCAGGAGCGAGTCCAGAGGAGGCCACGGAGCTGCTCCAGGGCTGGAGCCCCTCTGGAGCCAGGCTGGGAGAGCTGGGGGTGCTCACCTGGAGAGGAGAAGGCTCCAGGGAGAGCTCAGAGCTCCTTGCAGGGCCTGAAGGGGCTCCAGGAGAGCTGGAGAGGGACTGGGGACAAGGCCTGGAGGGACAGGACCCAGGGAATGGCTTCCCAGTGCCAAACGCTGCCCAGACTCTGCTGCAGCTTCTGGAGGGCGGTGGAAGGGCCGGGAGCTGCAGATGAACCATGGCAGGATGATATCGCCACAAATCAGCAGCTCTGGGCTCTCAGCGCCCAGGGGATGATGGAAAGCCCCAGACTGATTTATCCCCCAGCAATCCATCTCCCCTGCCCCGCTCCCCAGCCCATAAATCCCTGGAGCCATCCAACAGGACCCGGTGTTTCCATCTCAAAGTCAGCCACGGCTGCTCAGGGCCCATCCAGCACCGGGATCGGGCAGGGAATGAGCAGAGCTCTGGAGCAGCAGCTTCCTCCTCCCTCCCACCACACCCGGAGCTCTTTTCCCCACCCTCCCCTGCCCACACCCGGTTTGGTGCAGGGATGGAGCCAGGAGCAGCAGGAGCCCAGCTCCAGGGAGAGGAAAGTTCCAGTTTTCATTGTTCTGGTGTTACAGGAGGGAAGGAATGACCCAGGCAAGGCCCAGGGCAGCAGGAATGTGCAGGGGGGATTATCCAGGAACACAGGGACTGTCCCATTCCCTTCTTCCTACATTCCCATCAGCTGAGCAGTTCCCTGACAGCTCAGTCTGCCCCAATATAGGAAACACAGCCCTCTGAGGGGGTTCCTCTGCACTGAGGTATGGATCTATGTTCAGGTGTGCAAACGTGAGCTGATCCCCATCAGTCCTTTGTGAGGCCGGAGGGGAGGGATCAGCTCCCCCAGCAGGAGTTGTTGCCACTTCAGCCAAGTTCAGCTGGGGCAGAATCACCTCCTTTGGAAGGGGCCACTGACTGCTGGACAAGGTGGGACTGGTCAAAGCTTGGACTTGCTGATCCTGGAGGTCTTTTCCACCCTAAAATGTTCAATGGTTCTGTGGCTCCAGAGGAGTCTCTGGCAAACAGAGCTGCACATCCCTGTTCAGCACCTAAAATGAGAGGAGATTAATTCAGTTTATTTTCTGAGTGCTTTGTTGAACCTCACTTTAATGTTCTACCAGTGCTTGTCAGGGAGAACAAAAACCATCCCAAGGAGCTCTGCACCTGCTCCGGGTGGGAGAGGGATCAATTCCTGGCCTTGAAGGCAGCCCTGGAAGGAGCTCCCAGGTGACTCCTTTGGCTCCCCTGTTAATAAAGGGTAAATGACACTCAGAGAGATACTGTGTGCCTTGACTTAATCCTTGGGAACCAGACATTCCTCATGTTTTAGTGGATTCACACATGCAGGTCTCTCAGTATTGGTCACAGGCTGGACTTGATGATCTGAAAGGTCTTTTCCCACTTGGTTCATTCTGTGGTTCTATGATCCCAGAAGAAAATCCAACTGCTGCTGCACAGACTCCGGAATTTTCCGAGGGACTTGAAAGGGTTGTGCCTTCAACAAACCCATCAATCACCGTGGGTACAGCACGGGGTGGGGTGATTCCTGTCAGCTCTCATTAATCTGAAAAATAAAATGAAGCTTTGAAAACATTGGGGGAAATATGAATCAAATGATCATTGGAAAATGTGCAGCACAATAAATCCAAAGCGTTTGTCTGGCGGAGGGGACTTGGGCAGTTTGAGTGATCGGCTGCAAATTTGCAGATCATAAAAACCATAAATAACTGTGGGAACAAGCACTGAGCTTAATCGATGTGGCTGAGGGGGCAGTGACAGGGACAAAGGCTCCTGTGCGTTCTATTTGGGGTCTCACAGGCACACAGGATGTGGCAGGGAGGTGGGGAAGGAGCAGGCTGAGGGCCTGTGCCGAATCCATGGAAAACAGACTGGAATTACCCCGTGCTGGGTCGGATTTGCCCAGGCATCCCTTTCCCTGTCCTCTGCCTCCCCCAGCCAGACTGTCTGGCTGGGAAAACCTCAAGCCAACAGGATTTGTGCCGTGCCCCGAACAGCACGAGGCTGGCAGGGGGTTTGCAGGCAGGAGGGGTCACAGGGCCCAGAGCAGCTGAGGAGCAGCAGGGGCAGCTCAGGTTTGTGTTTGTGTCATCCCTGCCATGGGCAGGGACAGCTCCCACTGTCCCAGGCTGCTCCAACCCTGTCCAACCCAGCCTTGGGCACTGCCAGGGATCCAGGGCCAGCCACAGCTGCTCTGGCAATTCCATCCCAGCCCCTCCCCACCCTCGCAGGGAACAATTCCTTCCCAAGATCCCATCCAGCCCTGCCCTCTGCCACTGGGAAGCCATTCCCTGGGTCCTGTCCCTCCATGCCTTGTCCCCAGTCGCTCTCCAGCTCTCCTGGAGCCCCTTCAGGCCCTGCAAGGCGCTCTGAGCTCTCCCTGGAGCCTTCTCCTCTCCAGGTGAGCCCCCCCAGCTCTCCCAGCCTGGCTCCACAGGGATCATGTCCAGTCTCAGCATTGAAGTGACCCCAACACCAGCTGAGCTGAGCTTAAGGGTTCTCCCAACCCGCTGTGGCATAGCTTTAGGTGCCCCTGGAGCTTAGCAAAGCTCCACCACAACCCTGGCAGGGAGATTTGGGGAGGGAGAATCCTCTCATGCCATTCCCCTGTCCGTGGAGTCGCTCCCTGTCCCATCAGGACAGCCGGGAGCAGCAGAGGCTGCGGTGGCAGCAGGACAGACGGTGTCCGAGGGGCCGCGGCCCTGTATTAACTCGGAGGTGATGGCTGCCTCTGGCCTCCCCACAGAGGCGTTAATGTTCCCCGTGCCGCGGCGGAAGGGCAATCAGTGGGGCGAGGGAGAGCTCTGTGTGTTCGGGGCAGCCAGGGAGGGCTCCTTTCCCGGTGGCTCCTGCTGTGACAGACGGGCTCTGTGCTGCGGGGGCCCGGCCAGCAGAGCCGAGATCTGTGCTGGGAGCAGCCGTGATGGATTCCATGAGGGCAGCGGGTTCAGGGGAGGCCCCCAAGGGAGAGGGGCGGCTTTGCAGCACCCCCTCCGTGCTGGCCCCGACTGGGGCAGGGCTGGGGACACTCAGGGGCTCTTTGCGAGTGCTCTGGCTCCCTGGAATTGTGGTGATGGTGGCAATGGCAGGAGCTGATCAGATCCCGTTTGGCTTTTGTATCCCAAGGAAAGGACACGTCCCATCCCCGTGCCAGGCACACGTGGGTAAGGTCACCTCATCCATGAACGGATCTGGAGAGCAGCACAGGCCTCCCCAAATGCTGAGATCCCACTCCTGTGTCCCACTGAGTGATCCCATTCCCACTCTGGTCATCGCAGCTCCAGAGTGAAATCCACTGATTAAGCTCACTGCTCATTAAGCCAGGCTGCCCTCATTGCCTGGCCAGGGTGGGTTTGGGTTAATGAGTGACCTGGCCTGGCTTTAGTGAGCACAGGCCCAGCCTCCCCCAGACCCTCCATGAGCTGTACAAAGCACCACAAGGGAACCTTGTAAAAACATCCTTTTCTTTTCTTTTCTCCTCTTAATATGAATTTTTCCAACATCAGGGCACGCCGACCTTTTACACCTCCTCCACCTCCACCAGCCCCACCTGTGTTATTTCCTTTATTATTCATTAAGAAAATTCCATCTGAATCATGCCTGGATTCCAGCTCTGCCTCCTTCTTGCAGAGACCAAAGCAGCCTCTTCACTCCTGGGCCTGAATTCTGAGGTGAGGTTTTGCTGGGTGTTTATAAAGATTTGCTTTTCCTCACTGGGGCCTGAACACTAAAGACAGGATTCACTGGGATTGAACCAAATCCATCTGCTTACATTTGTGCCTCCAAACCTGCTCTGTTTTCTGTTTGCCTGCTGAAATCAATGACCCTTCCCAGCTGAAACAATGCAGGAAACACTTACCAGGGAAGTCCTTCTATTTTAGAGGAACAAACTGCACAAAGAGAGCTGCAGGAGGCTGTGCTGGCACTGGGCTCTGCCTGCTCCCACCTGCTGGGGAGACAAAAATTCTCCAGTAGAAGCAAACCACATTAGATTTGAGGAATACAGTTAAAAGTGGAGTTCCCATTTCATCCCCTGCCCAAATTCCCAGCTCAGGCCCTGGCAGGGAGCTGCAGCTGCTGTGAAATACTGCAGAACACAGAGCATTTATTGACCAAACCCCAGCCCATGCCCAAGAATACGAAGTTTTATTGATTTGTTTGCTTGTAGCCGGTGCTTCCCCCTGAAAGCTGCAGCATGGCCATGATTTGTTTTCATCTCCAACTTTTATATCTCTATTGATTTAGGATGGGCAGGAACAAAAAGGAGAATTGAAGCTGGGCCTTCAGATCTGTCCTTTCTTGTGTTTGCCAAGAGCTTGAGAGCTCTGAGGGAGAAATATAAATTTATAAGCGCAGTTATCAGGGTATCGCTGCTAATGCACGGTGCAAAACGCTCCCAACCAATTCATTAAAGATGCTTTTTGTATCCCAAGGAAAGGACACGTCCCATCCCTGTGCCAGCCAGACGTGGGTAAGGTCACCTTATCCATGCACAAACCCAGAGAGCAGCTCCCCAAATGTGCTTCTTTAAGGCCCTCAGTTCTTCAGCAATTGTGTGGCCGCCCACAAATACAGAAAAATATTTTCATGTATATACGCACAAAAGTCCTATAATTAGATCCAATCAAAGCCCCGGTGCTCCTGCAAGGCAGTTCATTTATTCAGATCAATGAGCACAAGCCAATGTATTGATCCAGTATAGAAAATGTTATCATTTGCTGTAAGATTTCTGCTATGGATGGCTGGGAAAAGAAATTGTGTCAAGGGCAAGGATGGATTAAAGCATCAGGCTGGAAACTGCCCTCATTGGAGCTCTCCTGGTTCTAGAGCTCCAGTCCAGAGGAAAGAAATGAACCCTGACTTTGTTCCACAGAGGTTTCAAATTCTCTTTTCTCTCCACTGAAGAACAAACCCAGGATGTTTTCCTGACACATAATTTTGCAAATCTGTTTTTTTCCTGCCACCTCTCTCTCTTTCCAGCACTTTCTCCCTATCCAGCTGCAGAAAATCCCCCATCCTCAAGCCCAGAATGATTCCCCGGGAGAAGCTGGCTCCAGCAGCACAGCAGCTTTTGGGGACAGGACACTGAGCAGAAACGCTCTGACCATCAGGGTTCCCACTGCGACTTCCAAATGCTGCCCACAGCCTCGGGGAAATCCCACGGAGGAATTCTGCCAGCTGGTGAACCAGGCAGTGAAACTCCGCATTTGTAATTCTGTCTCCCAGAGCTTGAGTACAGAACTAAAGCTGGGAAAAGAACTGCCCCTCCTGTCAGGGAGCTGTGCAGAGCCCCAAGGGCCCCCTGAGCCTCCTTTTCTCCAGGCTGAGCCCCTTTCCCAGCTCCCTCAGCCGCTCCCGGCGCTCCGGGCCCTTCCCAGCCCCGCTCCCTGCCCCGGGAGGTGCCTCAGGCCGGGCCTGAGCAAACCCCAGCAGGGAGCTCACGTTTCCCTGCCTGGGGCAGAGGCACACGCAGCTCCTGCTCAGCCTGACAGGGTTGGGGTGTCCGAGCCCCCCGGGCAGCCTGCACAATCCCGTCCCACCCATTCCCGCGGCTCTGCCGATGGAAATGCCGGCTCCGATTGCCGGGGCCGGCCCGGCAGAGGGAAGGGCTGGGTGCGGTGACTGCCGGTGAGCCCCAGAGCTCTGCTCCTTCCCAAATCCTGGGCCAAACAACCTCCTGAGCTGGGACAGGCCCCACTCCGTGCATTCCCTGCCCTTCCAGCTCTGCTCCTTCCCCGTGAGATGCCAGGAACATTCCCAGAGCTCTGAAAAAGGGGAATACTGGCATTTTTCAGCGCAGGCTCCCAGGCTGGGTCCCTGTTGCCAAAGGCCAGGATGTGACACGTTCTGAGGTGCTGTGCTGGAAGGGGCTGTTGGAGCACAAAGCTGCCTCATTATCCTGAGCAGCAGGTGCACAAACCTCCATCCAAAAAATATTTGCATGGAGTTGGCATCACCTGTGGAGGCAGAGCCATCGTTTTGGGGTGGGAACAAAGGAAATGGGAATTTTCCTCCCTGCTCAGGCTGAGCAAATGGCCACTTTTACAACCGCTCTCTGCTAATCCACCTCATCCAGGCCAGCCACCAGTGCAGACTCTGTTTTTCATCGTGGTGCTCGATGCAGGAAAAAAAGAATAAAAATGAAGTGAGACAGTATTATATTTCAATTAAAATGCCATGAAATTTTTGGCTGTGCTTTTTAATGTGATAATGTTAATTAAACCGAGCTCTCGTGTTCTGAAGTCTTATAAAATGTCTTGGAAAAGGATAAAAAATAATAGTAGGAATAAAATTGGGCTATTTATCTACTCTGAGATTAAAGGGCTTCTTGTTTCCTTTGTGAATTTAGATTTCCAGAATTAAATGAGTGTGAAGTAATGATATTTTTCAGCAGAATCATTATCATTTTTATTGCAGTGGAATGTGTGCAGCATTTCACTGTTATTGTACTTAACTCACCTAATTGGGCCTCTCCTCTCTCTCAGCCGTGGGCTGTGCTCACATGGGGAACAGGCCCCAAAATCCAGCCTTTTCCACCAAATTCTTGCCAATCTCATTTTTCTGGAAGCTATTCTCTCCTGGGGGATTTCAGGCAGTCGGTGCAGAGCTAGTTTTGCTTAAATATCCATCAGAATGGCCCAAAAAGGCTTTTTAGCATTTCCACAAGGCCTGGATTTGTGGTGCATCCATATTTATGAGGTATAATACATCAAAACATACCTAAACCACAGTTTATTACATAAATATATAAGGTGTGAACCACAAGTGGAGCCCCCAGCATGGCCTGGCCCAGGTGTGGGAGCAGAAATGGGGACATTTGGGGACAAATCTGTCAATGCCCTGTGGATGAAGTAATGACTGCTTGGAACTGCACTGGGAAAAGTGAAGAGGGAACA
>VZTH01016372.1:13142-40010 GCA_013397815.1 Aleadryas rufinucha | reverse complement strand
CCATCCCATCCCATCTCATCTCTCCCCACCTGCCTGGCTGATGTTCTCTGCACTGTTTATGGGGGCTGGTGTTCTGCCTGGCATTCCCACCTGTCCCGGGACAAGGCTCCTGTCAATGTGCCAATGGGGACATGGACAGGGCAGAGCTGCCCCAGCTCATTCTGCCTGCACCCTCCTGCTGTTCATCCCCGGGGGCTGGCAGGAATGTGCGGAGCCTGGAGCAATGCTGTGTCCATCCACAGCTGTTCCTACCCAAAAATATTCCTCGAGCGTTGCCCCAGCCTCCTCAGACACAGGCTGGTGGCTGGTAAAGGAACCCTGGTCTTTGGGCTCTTATTTGTTGTGTTTCTGGAGACCTTGCTCTTGTTTGGCTTTTATCTGATGTTTCTGGGGAGATCGATGTGTTTCTACGAGTGCACAGCACAATTCTGCTATTGACTGAACAAGGACCTTTGCACAGATGTTCCCAATCCAGTACTGGATATGTCAGTCACGTTGCTTTGCACTGGTGAATTTCCAGGGCTAAAAGCAAACCTGTCATGGAAGCACAGGACAGTCCCCAAAATGTGTCAGACTTGCACATTGTAGGGGCAAAGATTCCCTTTCCGAGCCCTGAAGCCCTTCCAGCTGCTTCTCCTGCTCCTTGGCTCGATCGGGACTGGAGTTTAAGTTTTCCAAAGCCAGGGCCCTCAGTTCTGCAGCCCTTTAATCATTTCTAGGGATGATAAAAATGCAAAAATGTGCACCCAGAGCAGAATAATGAAGCCCATGAGGGTCTATTTGTCAATTTAGCAATGATATTGTGATGTACAAAGGCTGTTTCTTAGTATGATGCTCTGAGATTGCCTCCAAAATAGCACCATAATTTCTGTGTCAGAAAGCCCCTGTCAGGAATTATGTCTGTGCTCTCAAGGAAACCCAGGCTGCAGCTGCACTGTAACAACTGCTCCATTTCTGTTAGAAATACAACAATTTACTTGCCAGTCATCAAAGGGAACCTGCAGATTTAAGGAGCCATGAGCCTCTCTGCGGGCACGGGATGCCCCAGGTCCCGTGGGAGCTTCCCTGGTGCTCCCCCAGATGCAGGTGTTGGTATTTCAGAGGCATCAGGACGCTGGTGTGCCCAGCCTGGCTGTGGTGACAGGGCCAGGGAGGTGCTGTCACCCTGGCCATGGCAGTGGTGCTGGCACAGGCTCCCCGGGCTGTGGGCACGGGGGGAGCTTTGCTCTGCATGGCTGTGGGGCAGAGTGGGTGCTTCCCCAAGCACTCCTGACTTCACAGGGGCTGAAGGCGCAGAGAATCCCTCACTGTCAGAGGGCCCTTTATGGTTGTTTCTTTATAAAGCCCACCACTTTTCCCCCTGCAATGTAAACAGCCTTTTCCCCAGGATGAATTCCCGGCAGGGTGCCAGGGAGAGGGGCTGGTGGTGGGCCTGGGGCTGCGGGGCCCTGCAGGGGTGGCCCCAGGCTGAGTCCCGGTCATGGGGGAGGGTTCTGGGGGAACCTGGCTCTGGCGAGGGCTCTGAGCCCTTGATACCAAACAGATCTGCGCTGCTTTGAAATGGGAACGTTCCTGAGTCGTGATTTTCCCTGGCCTAATTATGGAAATTTTTTAATTAGTTGATAAGAAAGATCACTGGGAAATTGCAAAGGAAACATTTTGAGGTGAAGCCCTGATCTGTGCCTGTATCTGCCTGGAGTCAGGAGCTGCCCCAGCTGCTGGACCTTGGCCAGGGCAGGGCCGGGCTCAGGGTGCTGAAGGGACCGGGCATCCCTGCTGCTTCCTTTGGTGAGGTGCTGGGTTCCTCTGGACAACAGGTTTGATCCTGGCAGCTCTGTGCCAGCTCTGCCCACTCCTCTGCCTTGTGCCCACTGGTCAGGGGACGAGCTGGGGCCTCTCTGGTGGGAATCAGGCTGATGCCCCTGGCTGTGGCCAGCACTCTGTCTCCAGTTTGAGTATTTCTTCTTCTGATACCTGGCTGCTGGCCCTTGCTCCACATCAGGTGGATGAAGAAACTGTTGAATGTGGGGTGGGCTTTGCCTGTGTAAGATCAGAGGGGGTTCTCACCTTCCTATCACACCCCAGTTCTCTGAGAGCTCTGCTGCCTTGGAACTGGGAGAATTCTGCAGCCACTGTCCCGGGGACAGCAGGTCATATCTTTGTAAAACCACGTGGTAAAGGGCTAAGAGCTTTTTGGGGGATATTTTTCCCTTTTTCTGTTGGAGCAGTGGGACCAATGACTCGGCCCTTGCAGGTGCCATAGTGATGCTGCCCTGCATGTCCAGAGGCTCTCTGGACCCTGCCAGGACCAGGACCAATGTGGCAGAGATGCCAATGGCCACCAGTGGTGGTGGCTGAAAACCAGCAGAGCAGGACCCTAGCCTCCTGGGCTTTGTGGATGTAGGTAATTTCTGGCACATTTTTGGGGGGTTGATTTTTTTTTTTTCTGAACTTTCTCAGTTGCTGTGTGTGATTTGCTGCCCTCGCCCTCCTCGGCCACGTGCCCGGGGACGCGGCGTCGCCGCTGTTTGTCTTGGTCGGAAGCGCTGCTGCTCTGCATTCGTTTGAAGGGCTGCAGGCACAGAGCCGGTCTGTGCGCTGGCCTGGAGGCTCTTCTGAGGAGCCTGAAATGCTTGTAGGAAAAAAAAATCCATAAAAATCCCAAACAAGGGAAGCTTGTTACGGAGCCAGCAGGAGGCTGGGAGCGGCACAGAGCGGCTGCTGGCCGGGCTGGGCGGCGAGAGCTGAGGTCAGGCAGTGGGTCTCCCCCCAGAGCAGGTTCCTNGGGTCCCCCCTCAGAGCAGGTTCCTTCACCCCAGAGCCCTCCCACCCAGTGCTGGGTGCACTTTGTCTCATGCAAGGCCAGAGCCTATAAATATCCCAACTCCAAATTTTCAAGAAGTATTAGGAACTCTCCAGGCTTATTTTTGAGGGCTGTTACGAAAGGGCTTTAGCGGATTAAAGCTCTCCCAGATTAATCTGTGCTCAGGAAGGCGGAGGGTGCAGGAAGGGCAGTGCTGGCACCCCGGGCGTGTGATGCAGGGGGTTCACCACCACTCCTGGGCTCCCCACTCCCCGTCTTGCTGGGGCATGGGGCAGCAGCAGTGGGCTGGTGGGGCAGGGAGGGACACTTCCACAGAGACATATTCCCAGTCCCCCACTTCTCCCAAGCCCCACTGAGCCCCCCAGACCCAGCCAACATTTGTAGGGCTGCAGGTTTGCCCAGGTCAATGTCAAATTTATGTCCCCTCTGGTTTCCAGAGGAGGTAATTAGCCAACAGGTGTAATAACAATTTAATAAGTGTGTCAAATAAGTGAGCCAGTTGTGGTGTAGAGCAAGCTGTGCCTTTGGAGGAGCCTTCCAAGGGCTGGGGATATGCCAAATGGGAACACAGCAATTCCCTTGTCTAGGCTGGGGTCTGTCTGTCCATCCTGGGTCTGTGCAGGAGCTCACTCCTGGCCAGAAGCTGGTGCAGAGCTCGGGGAGGGACCTGGAACCAGCACCCCAGCGTTCACATCCGTGCCAGAATCTCGCCTTCCTGGCCAGATGTGGAGGGAGACGATGACTTGTGTGCTCCATCACCACTGGAAGGCACAAAGCAGTGCCTGAATCTCCTGGCAGGATGAGTGCTGACTGATGCTGACTTAGGCAGAGGATGAGTGGACCAATGACTTGGCCCTTGCAGGTGCCACAGTGATGCTGCCCTGGGTGTCCCCAAAGGGATTTACAGACCCCTGGCAGCCACCTGCACCTCCAGTGCTGGCCTGCTGCCGGCACTGCCGTGGTGCCAGTGCTGCTCCCACGGGCATGGGGCTCTGGCCCAGGGGAGTGCCAAGGTGGGTTCTGGCTGCAGAAAATCATCTCCAGCACCTGCTGGCTCTTGGCATCCGCTTGGTGCTGGGAAAGCTTTTCAGTTTTTCCTTGGGAACATTTCTCCCCCTAAGGACTTGGGCAAACCCTCCGGCAAGAGCACGGTGGTGTGTGACAGTGAGGTGCTGGCAGGTGGCAGGATCCCCCTGAGCGCCCTGGGAGCAGCTCTGCCCACCCACCCCTGGCTGGCCAAGGAGCTTTTCCTTCTCCTGCCAGTGGCAGGAACCCCGACCCTCTGCAGCCCCAGCTGAGGGACTGCTGGCTGTGGAGTGGCAGATAATGCAGGCAGGGCAGGATGCAGGACCCGTGGAGGGTCAGGATGATGTGATGCTGCAGTCCCAGGCAGGCTCCCTACTAGGTGTGTCACCCCATGGGAAGGGTGATGGGGCGAGGCACTGGTTGGTGGTGAAGTGTCTGCTGCATCACGGATAAACAGCTGCCCCTTCCAATCCTAATTAGCTCATGGCACACGAAGCCTGTTTTGGCTGTGGATGGAGCAAAGCGTGGCTGGTCCCGGGGGGCTCATGCAGATGGGGGGATGGGTCTGCAGGAAGGTGGTCACAGGTCTTGAGAGGCTGCAGAGGGTCATGCGTGGCCCTGCTGAGATGGGGACTCTGCCCTCAGCACAGGGATCCTCATGTGGGCAGGGCAGGCAGGGTAGGCAGGGTCACAAAGAGGCCTCTGTGGAGGATTTGGCCTCTCCCTGCCTGCCCTGGCTCCAGCAGAGCTTTGATGGGTGTAAATCAGTAACAGAGAGCAGGAAACCCTGCAGAACCCAGATCCAGCAGTGCAGGGGTCTCACCTTTTCACCACCGAGCCCCATCCTGCAGTGGGACCGGGCACTGGCTGCCCAGCACCGCAGGCTATGCCCACTGCCAAGCTGAGAGACAAAAATCCTGCCTTTCTTCACCTGCTGACAAGGCGTTGGAAAAGGGAGGATTCTTTAAAATATAAAACAAATAAAATTAGGTCTTCTGGTAAGGGATTAAATGGGGGCCCTCAGCTGTATTTATAGAAGGTTCAAAAGTAAATCTGTTCCCAGACTGAATAAATATTTCGCTCAGGCAGGCACGATCTTCAGTTCATCTGTCTTGGAAAGACTTGAGTGAGAGGGGAATTGATTTTCTCCAGCCTGAACAAGGCAAGCGCCTCTCAGACCCAGATAGAGAGTGAAGTCCCATTATCGGCTGAAATGGGGAAGCAGCTGGGAAATCATTAAAGAGAAAGCGAAGACAAAGCTGCTTTAGGGAGGTGACAATTCGCTGTCCTCACGTGGTGGCTGGGGCTGCCACCCCTGGAACTGCTTTGGGGCTGTGTTGCTCTGACCCCATGAGAGAGTTTAGTGACACTGGGTGACCATTTACCAGCACCAGCAGCAGCTCCCCATGGGAGATGGGAGATGGGAGATGGGAGATGGAGATGGGAGATGGGAGATGGGAGCGGCTGGCACTGGTTGGTCACGCTGGTTGTGTGATTGCACAGATCAGTGCACAAGAGATGGGGGAACCTGTGATGGAGTCAGCTCATTCCCCTGGGTGGAGGGGGATCCGTGCAGGTGCCGTGGTGGTGCCGAGGACATTGACCTCATTTCCCGCCCCTACACGGATCACCTGGAGGTGTGGACACGCTGACAGCCAGGTCAGCGCTGCCGGACACAGTCACCCAGGGCTGGACCTGCTCTCACATGTTGGGTTTCTGTACTTGCACAGCGGCCGTACTGTGGCTGCCCTGTCTGTAAGGATGAGAGGAAATTGCTGACACGTCCCTGTCACTGTCCCCAGCCTGCGGGATGCAGCCATTCACATGGTCCTTGGGCTGATGCAGGTGGCCCGGACAGAGGTTCCTCTGGCAGCGTTCACCCCAGCGCTGGGTGTTCAGCACAATTCCAGCTCAAAGAGCTTCTTAATTCAAGCCGGCACCTGGTGTTTGCAGACATCAGTGACCGCCAAGACAAGAGCTCAGTGCTTTGCTCTCGATAAAGGCAGCTGCCGGGTCAGCGCCAGCGCGGTGTGAGCTGCGCAGCCGGGGCCGCCGGGGCTGCCCAGCTCCCCGCGGCTGCAGCGCTCCCCTTGCCTTTTCCCAGGTCAGAAAGGAAACAATGAAAGGGAGACTGAAGAACAAGCCAAAGCCCTTGGCAGTGTTTTCCAGCTTCTTCTCCCTCTTTTCCTCGGCAGAACCACATCAAACAGATGCTTGCCTGCAGAAGGTCCCCAGCCCCAGGTGGGTGCCCGGAGCTGGGACGTTGTGAGGGAGCGGTGGCGGTGCCTGGCGAGTTTGCTGTGTGAGCTCTGTCCGCCCCGCGCTAAAAAAAGGCACAAAATGAGCAAAATTATGCGCTGAGTCACTAATCGTTCACCCGCTGCTTTAGTCACCAGTGCTCCCACACCGGGGAACGTTTGCTGAGGGGGCACAAACCGAACTGTCATCGCGCTAAATGGATGTGGCCGAAAGCAGCAAAGAGCTGCTGCTGCTGCCTGCGCGGCTTCTGACACCGGGCAGACCACTGGGCTCCATGGCCACAGGAGCTGCTCAGTTAATGACAACTCCCTGATGAATCCATTGATTAATCGTGGCCGTGTGCTGCGGCGCCGGGGCGGGCTGCCCGCGGAGGTGGTGGCAGCCGAGCAGCTGCTGCCCGTGTCCCGTGACAGCACGGGTCACCGTCCCGGTCTCTGTCCTCCCACGGGCATCGCAGGTCCTGCCGGGGGGCACGGTGGGAGGTGGGCTGCTGTCCCGCGGGTGCCGGTGCGGTGGGAGCAGCCCCTGCTCAGGGGCGGTGGGGCTGAGCCGGGGGGCTCCGTGCCGCAGCAGTGTCCGTGTCCCGTCCGCTGGTGCTCCCCAGCCTCCCTCACCCGACACAGGGCTGTTTTAGCCGCGTAACCCGCCGTGCCGGAGCCAAGCGTGTGTGAAAGAGCCCGTCTCAGCACAGGGAAGAGCCATAAAGGGCCTATTTATGGAGCTGGCTCCTCACAATGTTTTCAGACACAGCCCTCGCATGTTTTCATAACAGCAACGCCTCCACCTCTCGCCAGCTGCCAGCGGAGCTGAGCCTCTCGCCGCTGTCCCCCGCACGCCCCGGGGAGCCGGGAGCCCTGGCAATGGGCTGGCGACCGCGGGGCTTCCCGTTGGGATCCCGGCCCCAGTGCAGCCTCAAGGCGGCTCGTAGGGCCGTGCCTTGGCCGCCTCTCCCATCCTGGCGGCGACCTGGCACAATGCCCATGCAGGGAACATGCTCGGACCCTTGGCACGGATGGGCTGCTTTGTGTGGCAGGAGACGGACTTGTCAGCAGCCCCTCTGCCCGGGCCACCTCGCCACCACGTTTCCCATTGCCTGGAATTCGCTGGCGGGCAGCACTGAGCGCAGGGCTGCATCCGGCGCCCAGCTGCAGGAGCAGCAGCTCCCCGGCTTCATCCTGGGGATACCCCATGGAAGGACCAGCCTCTGCCCCAGCCACGGCTCACTGGCCACACGCGTGGACGATGTGAGCCGTGCCCAGCCCAGCCCTGTCTCCCCCCTGTGCCAGGTACCCTCCGGTGACAGCGTGGCAGCCGCTGCGGTGACAGCGCGGCAGCAAAGGCGGTGTCATGCACGTGTGGGAGGCAGGTGAGCGCAGAGAGGGAGCAGGGAGATCTCTCCTGCTCAGCGCCGATGCGCAGGAGGGAGCAGGAGTGGGGCTGTCTCCATGGCAGGGAGACAAGTAACTTTTCATTAGTCTGTTTAGGAATTCCTTTCAAGCAGGAACGCTGACCCACCCGAGCTCATTAAATAACGTTAATGGCGCTGCCCAAATAAATACTCCAGCTGCCACCTGCACAGCCAGCCAACACTCGCTGCCCTCTGCCCTTCTGGGAGCAGAGGTTTCCCAGTCTAATTGCATACACGTGCTTCTCT
Source organism: Aleadryas rufinucha (assembly GCA_013397815.1). Taxonomy (NCBI): domain Eukaryota; kingdom Metazoa; phylum Chordata; class Aves; order Passeriformes; genus Aleadryas; species Aleadryas rufinucha. The sequence goes on along the minus strand of VZTH01016372.1, from coordinate 32,247 downwards.
CCTGACACCGATGACCTCCAGCACAGCACAGGATTCTCACGCTGCAGTGACTGGGTTCCTGCAGCTTCCTCCCAGTGCTGCAGGAGCAAGGCAGTGAGTCCCGGGGCTGGCAGGAGCCGGGAGCGGGGAGAGGAGTGGAGACACCAAACCGTGGCGAGAGGAGGAAACGAATCCAGGCCATGCTTGTCACTGAACTGATTAAACCCGAGCTCTGAAACTCTTCTTCTGTCCTCCAGCCAGTGAGAAATGTATAACTTCATTACTCCACATCCAGGAGACACTGAGGGATGTGGGCAATTCATTATCATCTGTCCCATTTCATTTCCCTGCCTGTCAGCGCTGGCATCCTGGTGCTCACAGACGAGTCAGGGTTTCAGGGTGTGAACTGAGGCTGAAGGCCAGTGCTCCTGCAGCAGGATTCTGACACCCCCATCACTCTTGGGCACCCCTCAGCAGCACCTCAGGGGGCTCAGGGACTTTGTGCCACCCTCGGGTGCGGCACCACCATCACCGAGCTCGAGGCTTTAGGGGCTTGACTTCAGAGCTACCACTATAAGCAGGGAGCTCAGGTGCTGGGAATACGGCACCATTCTGACCCCCAGCTGAGGGGAATGCAGAAGTGAGGGATGGTTTTGGACCCTGGTTTCTGACTCCTCTCTTCCCCGTGGCTCTGGTGCCATTGTGCTGTCCCCTATCAGACAGCTGCTGCTGTCCCCTATCAGATCCTTCCTGCTGGCACTGCCAGCTCGATCATGTCCCCCCCAGGCTGCTCTGAGCAGCAACACCAGGGTGCTCCTCCCCAGCCCCAGGGCCGCAGCAGTGGGTCCTGCTGGGCGCTCGCTTCAGATCCTGGTGACTAATTGCTCTGCAAAGAGCATTTCTCACAAGTTTCTTTCATAAGAAATGGTAACAAGGCTTTGATTTAGCTCTTCTTTTCCTTTCTTCCTGTCTTTTTTTCTCCCTTCCTACCCCAAAAGCAGAAGCCCCTTTGATCGTGTGGGTTCAGGCTCCGTAACAAGCATCTCTGTTTGTGTCGGGGAGTTGTCAGTGTGGTAACATGACAGCACGTCTCCTCGTCGCCTCACACACAATGAATTATTCTTTCCACTCTTTCTTTGCACCATCTCTGGGATAAATTACTGCTCCCAGATGGGTTTGTCACCCAGTGAAGCATCCTTAACCTCTGAGATGATCCCTGCCCAGCATGGAGTGCCGGACGCTGCAGCTCACCCAAGGCTGCAGCAAAACGTTGGAGCGGGGAGTTGTCAGCCTAGCTTGAAAGCAAATTGCTTTGCCAATTTATTTTCTTCCTTGTGTATGAACATATTTTTCTTAAAGGGATGCTGTCACATTAAATATGGAGCTGCCAACTGCAGGCATTAAAAAATCATGGGTCGTCCCATTTTCCTTCCTCCCACTCTAAATTCTGAGAAAACAATAAATTCGGGGTTCTTTTTACTTGTCATCTGCCTTTCAGCTCGAGACGCTTTTTCAAACTTTTCCCAGCAGCTGGGAGGTTTGGGAGCTTCAGCACCGTGACAAGTGCCACGGAACTGGGGCAGACGGGGCTGGCGGCAGGGCGGCCCCTTGGCCACATCATTGTGGTGTCCAGCTGTCCCTGGACCCATCTTCCCAGAGCTCCAGGCCAAGGGCAGACCCAGAGCAGTCCTGGGACAGTGCTCAGGAGCCTCCCCTCCCACCACAGCTGATGGGACTGAGACATGTGCTGGTAAGGAAATCTTACCCAAATCTGTCCGTGAAGGGCGTTCACTGTCAAGTTGCCTGAACTCTGTGTCACTTTGTCACATCTCCTGTGACAGATGCAGAGAGTCCTCTGCAGCCTTTTTGTTTCCAAGCCCTTTTTTTAGGGAAGGTGATGAAAGTAGTTTTGTTATACTTTGACAAAGTGTGTTTCCATGCAGCTTTGCTGAGCTGGGGAAGGGAATCAGGCATTTGTCAGACTGAACAACCTCGTTTCTGGAGTATGTGTCTGAGGGATTTGGGATGGGAGCGTGTCTGATCTGGTGTCAAGTATCAGAAATCTCTCCTATATAAGAGATCTGATTGAAAACAGGTTCCATCTGGGGCTGGGTCAGTGCTTTCCCTTTTTTCTGTTGCAGGGAATCTCCCTCCCACAGCTGCAGGTAGGGATAAGTCTCTCGCGACTCTTAAATTTTAAAGAAAAATCTCTTCCAGAGCTGCACCGTACTGCAGCCTCGCAGCTCAGCAGGGTTCAGCTGCCCCCCAGCCCCCCCACGTGGGCTCCAGAGCCTCCCCCAGCAGGGTGTTTGATAACATTGATTTTAATAAAGCTCTGGGCTTGTTTTGATGGACGGATCCAAAGCACTACATGGATTTAAACAGATCCTGTTGCAAATATCTCTATCTGATACCCCTGCCATGACCGGACTGCAAATGTCACTTGCTTAGCACTATCAAATATTTAATTTACATTGTAATAGAGGAGCCTTTGAGAGCTCCAGCTTAAACTGGAGGTCTCCTGTTAGCCAACAGCTCTCCACAAATTCACTTAAAAGCCAATTTCTGCCCTGAAAAGCTCCTGACCCAGATGCGGGAGTGAGGGGAGCTGGGAGGGAAGACCATGCCCAGCTCTGCTGTGGGACCTGCTGGAACCCTGCTCATCACCGTAAGTGCTCGTGGTGGGTGTCCTCACCTTTGCCACGGGAACACGTGGGTGGGGGAATGGGACCAGCACTGCCACCACCAGGGTGTTTGTGCCGATGCTTGTGGCGTTGTGCCTCCAGTGGCACCGCTGCTGACCCAGCTGTTGGTGCTTGCAGTGGGGGTGGCAGCTCCCCAGGAGCTGGCCTGGATCTCATTCTGGATCCCGCACTTGTGGAAAATCATCTTCTCTGGGAGCTTCCCTGTGGCAGCGTCAGCGACCAGCGAGGGGAGCACGAGGTGCTGCCAGGGCTCAGACCCTCCCTGTGCATCACCTGGCTCTCTGAATTTTATTTCCCAAGAGAACACAGTGGCTCTGTCCTAATCTTTGTGCTGACCACAAGAATCCTGAAGGATGCTGTGATTTTGTGAGGTTCTCCTTGACCAGTGGAGTGGCTGGGGGCGCACGGCCAGCCGGGGTGATGAATCATGGAGCCTCAGTCCTTCCTCTCCCGCTGCTCCCTGCGCTGTGCTCACACCTCCAGCCGAACCCTGGGACGGAATGTCGCACTCCCCGCCTCTGTTTGCTTTGCTGTTTTCCCTGCTGGTTTGAGAGCAAGTGGCCCTGCCCAGGTTTTGCTTCCTAGAGCGGACGGGCACGTTCCCTGCCCCGCTGCAGGGAAGCAGCATCGTTCCCTCCATGGCGTCTCCTTCAGCTGGGTTTCAGCTGTCCTCACTGCCCGGGAGCAGGGCTGGGATCTGCTGATTCAGGGGACACGCAGCCCTGCGGTGTTAATGATCTTGATGTGCAAAGGAGAGGACAGGCGCAGTGGCACCGTGCTCCGTGCGACGCTCCCTGCCCTCCCGGGAGGCTGCACGATGTCCCACTGCCCTTCAGCGTGTGGGAATGGGGCTGAGGGGAGCCCTGGAGAGCATCTGAGGGTAAGAGCCGGGCATTTGGGGGGTTCAGAACTGAGGGTTGGGAGTGGTCTGAGCCCCCTGTGTGCCGTGGTTCCTGCGCCAGGAGCCAGCCTGCAGTCCAGAGCCCTTGGGGAGAGACGGCTCACACTAATCCTTGCTCTGACAACGGATGGTTTACGGACTGATCCTAAAATGTGCCTCGCTCCGGCATTAGCGGAGCATATGTCAGGGCTGGGGGGGCAGCTGGTTTGATGCAGTGTTATGAAATGCTGGAAGTGCTGCAGGCATGGCCAGGCCCCTCCAAAACCTGCGGTCTGCCTGGATCTGCTCAGCTCTCAGGCTGGGACATGTAAGCATTCCCTGATGCTACAGCAGGTCCCCTGGGCCGCCTCCATGTCCAGGGCAGAGCCCCCCGTGCCCGTTGCAGCGAGGCCAGAGGCCTTCCCATCCCTCCACCAGCAGCCGGTGCCTCTTTATGAAGTAGCACAGGGAATTCTCCGGGCCCAACCTTCGAGGCAGCCCAGAAAGCTGCCCCATTCCCCCATCTCCCCTGTCACTGAGAGCTGCTGTCAGGTGCATCCGCCTGCTCTTGGCTCAAGGTGGCTCCTCCAGTGCCACCCCCTGCCAGCTGGCGCCCGCCGCCCCGCGTGACGCTCCGGGCTCTTTGGGAACTTGCTGAGCCGCAGGCACCGACTCGGACGTGCCGGCTCTCGTCCGGAGGCTGCTGATGAGGGCTGATTTAGTGGCGATCGAACCGCATTTGAAGTGCTCCTTGAAACATGAGACAAGTGTCTGGAACTCTCCGGGCGTAGGGGCGGCTGCGGTGCCCTGACGGCCGTGGCACAAGGGCAGGAGCCGGCTCAGCTCGGCGGTGCCAAGGGCAGGGCTCGGCGTCCCCTTCAGCAGCACCAGGTAGGAGCCTCCTGTGCCAGGCTGGGGCACCAGGTGCTGCCTCTGCAGCCTTGCTGTATGCTGAGCCCAAATGGGTGGGTGGGCTGGAAATTGCCTGTGCCAGGGGTGAGGGCTCTGTGAGGAGGCAGGATGGTGGGGCTGCTGCCACAGGGGGTCTGGGGCTCCCTGGTGGCTCTGGAGGGGGGCACAGCCAGGGGCCCTGGTGCAAACATGCACGGCAGTGGCAGGATCACAGAGCTGCTTAATGGTGCAAACCCTGAGGTGATGGGATGCAGTGATTTGAGCTGTGCTTGGGCGAGGGGTTGTGGCAGCTCTGGCTTTCCTGAGGGTCCTTACAGATGTGAACATGCACCATGAAACTGGTCCTTACTCAGGGAGTTTGAGGGAATTTTGTGACAACTGTTGGTGGCCACTTTCATACCAACTTTCTTTTAATTCTGCTGCTTTTATTTACTATTGTGTGTACTCAGCTGGAGGCAAGGAAGGTGGATTCAGTAGAACAGAATCTAGTGAACTCAAACAAGATTTTTTTTCTGCAGATTTCTTGCTCTCTGACCAAGTTCATGCCCTTTCTGTTCAGATGGTGTCTTCCCTGATCCCATATCGCTGAATGGAGAGATCTCCCAGTTAGCTGTTGTCATGTCCCCTCAGCTCTGTGGCAAAGGCAGTTCGACTTGGGGGGAGGTTCTGGTCCCATGTGTTGGCTCTGTTGAGTTCAGGCCAAATAAAATCCCATGGGACACAAACTGGTGCTGATGGCAGGAGGGAGCGTGAGGGTCCGTGCTGGGGTAGGATGCTGACAGAACATCCCTGCACAGATGTTCAGGCTGCATGTGCATGGGAACCTCTGACCAGGCTGGGGTAACAGCACTCCCTGTGCCCAGGGTGGCCTTGATGGGTCCATCCCCACGTTATCCAGAATACAGGAAATGATGGAAAGGACCTGACCTGCATCAAACCTGCTCTCTCCTCAGGATTTGTAGCTTGGCCAGAAACCCACTGCCCCGCTGATGTATCTCATGCCCAGCCAGTGGTTTTCTGGGATGCTGCGTGATACTGTGGGATGCTGTGGGATGCTGCTTCAGCACAGTGTGTGGGCACGGAGCCACTTCCAGTGACCTCAGCCTGTGCGGGAAGTTGCGGTTTCTGGAGTTTGCTTTGCATTCAGGAGTTGACTAAAGGATGTCCCAGCATGGGTCTCCTTCAAAAAATCAGCAGCCAAAGGGATGTCCCCTGTGGGGCTGGCAGAGCCCTTGGCTCCGAGGGAAGGGCAGCAAGAAGTGCAGGTGGCAGGGTGTCATCGGGGTCCTGGGAGGTGTCATTGATGCTGATCAGCCAGGTCAGATCTGGGCAGCAGTGGGTGAGTGGCAGCTCATCTCCCCCCATCCAGGAGAACCCCTGGGAAGAAAAATTTGCAACTGCTTGTGATCCTTCTGCATGGAGGAGACCAAAGGTTGACCTCACTGGTCCTGGGGTGGGATGGGTGGTGGAGCTGGGATGTGGTGACCCTGTGTTCTGAGCTGGGTTCGGCTCAGAGCCCCTGAGTCACCATGGGGGTGTCACTTAACCTTCACATTGCCTTAGTTTCCCTCCTGTGAAAGGTAACAGCCCCCCCCTCAAAAAAAGTTCCTCAACACTTTGCTGAAAAGGTGAAATCTGCTCCAAAGTAGCTGTCAGCCAGGGCGCCACCAGCCTGCACATGTGCCTTGACCTGTCCTGTGACCTGTCCCAGCCACGAGCCACCCGGGTTGTGGCCCTGACACCCGAGACGCAGAACAGGCGCAGAAGAAATTAAGTGAATGAGACAACAAGTGTGCGTGCAATTAGGACAGACCTTCAAACGCTGCCCCGGGAGCCGGTACAGGAGCTGCTGCCTAATCAGAGCAACAGCAGTGCCCGTTTTAAAGACGAGGGAGACTTTGGGGATACTTTGTCCACATAATGTTCCAATTTTAGCTCTGCGTCCTGGGATGTAATTGCATTAAAAATACCCGGGGAGGGGGAGGATGCCAAGGGCACCCGGCGACCTGCCTCGGCTGGCGTGTCCCCACCAGCGTGCCGCGTGTCCCGCTGCGTCCCTGAGGCCCCGTCTCACATTCCTGGTGCTGATCGTCTCCCAGATCTGCTTTCCGGTTGCTCTGCTAATGGTTATCCTGGGAAAGGCCTCCAGCTCTGTTAACAGCTCGTGGGAAAACCTCCCGCTCCTTTTGGCTAAACGCGACTCTTCATGGAGACACTCGTGGCCGCCTCCGGGGTGCAGGAAGGCGCAGGATGGGGCCGAGACCCGCTGAGGAGAGGGGTGCTCACCCGGTGGGTGGGTGAGTGGCAGCGCACCCCCGCCCTGCGACGGGGAACCCGCTGCCCTATGTCGCCGCTGTCCCCAGTTCCCGCTGTCCCCAGTCCCCGCTGTTCCCTGCTGTCCCCTCTCCCCGTTGNGGCCGCGGCCGGGGCTGCAGCGCCCCGAGACCCCCCCGACTCCCCGGTGGGCCCGAGGACCGAGCCCTCGTGGCCTGCGGGGTGCTGAGTGCTGGGGGAGCGGCCACGCCGGCACGACACAGCGGGGTTTGGGCTGCCCATTGCCTGAGCCAAAGCCCCCGGTCTGGTCCCTGCTGTCCGAGGAGCGTGCGGGCAGCTGAGTCCCGCACGGTCCCCATGCAGCCCTGCCGAGGGTGCCAGGAACATCCCTGCAGGGCACCCTCGGGTCGTGCCTGGCCACCCACAGACACCGCGGCCCCTGCCTTGGCCCCTTGGGGTGCAGCGTGCCTGCGGGTATTTGTAAGCCGCAGCTGCCAGCTCCAAGGTGGTAACTGGATCACAGGGCTCGGGTGACCTTCGCGCCTCCGAGGCTGTTCTGGATGTCACACCCATTCCCAGCTCGGGGTCGGGCAGCAGGAACAGTGTCCCTGCAAAGCAAAGGCCACCGCAGGGCTGTCCCCAGTTGACCCCAGTCCCTCCACAGGCAGCTCTTCTCTGTGGTGTCCCTGTGTGGGTCTGGGGCTCCAGCTCCTGATGCAAGTTGGTCCCACAGAGCCCCATGTTCAGGACAGGCACCTGCTGGTGGCCAACGGTGCCAGTGCCAGTCGTTCTCCTGCCGTGGTGGGGACGGGCTGTGGGACACCTGCACCGCACACAAGTCCTGCCAGCTGAATCTCTTGCCTGCAGAGAGTTGGTTCCATCCTAACTCTGCCTCGGGCCAACCCACAGTGCTGCCCACGAGTGAACAGAGACTTGACCTGACACGAGGAGTGTCGTCTGGAGCTGGAAGCTTGGAAGAAGTGGGTCATTCTCTACTCCAGCACTAACCTCCTGGGAATGCTGCTGCTCGTGTCATCTTGCCCAAACGCTGTTGCACTTGCTCAGGGACCCCTCCAGATTCAGACACACCACAGGCGTGGGACCTGTGTTGGGCTCTCCTGCCTCACCTGGCTCCTGTTCCTGTCCCTCTGTCCTCACAGTGGGTCTGTCCTTCCTCCCGCAGGCATGAAGCGACCCCTGAGCCCATCCCACAGCCCCGAGAGCGCAGTGCAGCTGGTGGAGGAGGCCAGCTGCCCCCCCAGCCAGCCCGAGCAGCGCATGAAGCGGGAGAAGAAGCACCAGTCGTTCACGCTTTGCGAGGTCTGCAATATCCAACTCAACTCGGCTGCACAGGCGCAGATCCACTACAACGGCAAGTCCCACCAGAAGCGCCTCAAGCAGCTAAACAAGGGGAAGATGCCAGCAGCCCAAGGTAGGAGCCCACCCAGCAGGTCAAGGTTGCCCAAAGGCTGCCCTTGCTCTGGCACAGCTGCTCCGCTGGGCTCGTGGAAAGTTCAGAAATGCTGTATTTTGTCCTTGGCATCTGTCACTTGCTGGCCTACCTGAACTGCAGGGCTTCCCCCAGTTGTCACTGCCAGTCCTCCAGTGGTTTTGGGGCCCAAGAGTCCACACTGCAGTGACAGAGGGACAGACACGTGTGGGTCTGTCCATGTGCAAGCGTGGCTGCTGGTGCTCTGTCTTTGTGGGTGTCTTCTTGAGTTCTCTAGACGGTTTGTGCAGCAGGGACATGAATGTCCAGGGCTGGAGTAGCTGTCAGTTGCTGGGCTACTGGATGCTGCTTTCCAGGTGCCAACCTGACCGCGTCCCTCCAGGCTCCTGCTGTGCACATTTCCTGTATCTGTCGTGAGTTTGATTCAAAATGCTGCTTAGATGTTGGTGCTGAGGCCCCTCACCTGTTGGCTGTGGCACATGGCAGGAGTGCTGGCACATGCAGGTGCCCTGCTGCTGGGCAGGAGCTTGTGCAAGGGCAAGGACTCACTTGCCCTCTGTGCCATCTGCCAGCATTCACCTGGCTGGGCCCAGCTGGCTGCTGCAGATTTTATGCACAAAAGCAGGGAAATGTGCCCAGAAATGTCACCCTGTCACCATGGCTGACCTGCTCCGCCTGAGCCTTTGGCTGTGAGGGTTTGTCGTTAGCAGCAAACCAAGGGAATTTCAGACAATCACAAAATGCCTTGAGATGGAAGGGACATTAATGATTGTATGGTTCCCTGCTCCTGCTCTTACTAGAGACTGGGCAGGCTGGAGCCATAAATTCCTAGCATGGCAATAGTCATCTGTGTGCCAAATCCTGCCCTGACTGGTGCTGGCTTTGTTTGGGTAAGGCCTGGGCTATGCAAAGGAGCAGGTCTCTTCATCAGCATTACTGACAGATGGAAATATCGCCGGCTATTTTAATGGGGATAGGGCTCATAAATTCCACCTGCAGCTTCCAGCTTCTCCCCTCGATCCGGTTGTGGCCTGATGGGAGGCTGTCCAGGGATGTATTTCCCGCTGAGCCAAAGAATCTCGGAGCATGCCAGTCTGCTCTTTGTGCTTCTGCGCCGTCCCTGACCTCTGCCGGTGTCGGGGCGCGCAGCCCGCGCACCCCTGGGGCCCCGCGCCCTCGCCCCACGCGCTCCCCTCTGCCGGGCACGGCGCAGTCGCTCCTGCGTGCGCAGGGCTCTGATCTGCTTATGTGGGGAAACTGCAGGCGGCAGCTGCTCCCTGCACCTCCCCGTCCCTCCTGCTCCCGCCGGAGCTGACCTTTCCCTGCACTTTGGGTTAAAAATGTCACTTCCAGCGTTGTCGCTGTGAGCCTTTCCCAGCCTCCTGAGGTGTGACCCTGGGTGGCTGGGAGCTGACTGATGTGACTCCTGTGTCCCCTCTGCACTGGTCGTGCCACTGGCGCTGGGGGTACTTGGTGCCACATGTGACCCCCAAAACCCAAACGGGATCAGCCCTGTCTGCCTTGCCCCAGTGAGCTGAGGACAAGTGCAGGACGAGCTCCTGGCTGGGCTGCAGTGCATGGGCAGGAGGGCACAGGCAGGGCTGGCAGGATGATGGGGTGCTGGAGAAGCCCTGCCCTGCCTCATCACACTCCTCTAGGGGTCCATCACTGGCCAGACCTGCACCTTTGGGTGCTGAGAAAATGCATCTGCCTGTGGGCCAGGGAGCAGTCACCCCTTCTTGGGCAGCTGCCTGCTGCAGTGCTGGGCTCAGCCTGGCACAGCCCACAGGCAGGAATGGCTAACACGGGTCTCCAGTGGTGTGTCAGCACTGGGGGAGCCTTGGGAGGTTAAAGACAGTGGATTAAATGAAGTAATTGAGTCAGACAAAGATGGGATGTTCCTCTGGGCTGGAATCTCTGTCTCACGCTGACATCTACAGCTACATCAAAGGCAGCTTCCCAGCCACCACTCAATCTCCCCATTCCCCTCTGGCTCCTCGGATCTGTTCTTCCCGCACAGGCTGTGATCGCTGGCGTCTCGTGGAGCAAAGCTGCAGAGGAGCGTCACTGGCAAACATGCTAATCAGTGTCATTACAATTCATTAGCTCGCTACCAGAAAGCCCCCAACTTAAAAACAAATTATTGCTTATTAGACGTTTCATTTTGCAAGACAGATCCCAGGTCCTCGTCGTCCTGTACGGAATCACGGTGAAGGTGGTGATCAGACACAGGGTGCCCACAGATGAAAGACGTTTTCATGTCGCAGATGCCAGTTTTAATCCAACTGGGTCACGAGTGATTTAATTACTGCCTGTGATTTCCCAGGGAGCCCAAGCGATCTCAGTTTGCTCCGAGAGTCCTCGGGAACTGAACCACTGTCTGGTGCTGAACGAGCAGGAAGAGCTGAGCCACCCCAAAATGGGGACCGGTGGCTGCAGGGGCATGGACAGGGGGCTGCTGCTTCCCCTCGTCCTGGGTGATCTCTGGGGCTCCCATTGCAGGACAGGCCGAGCTGGAGCATTTCAGGAAATTACACCCTGATCCAGTGCTCCCCCCAAAAGGCCTTTCCACCAGTGTCCCGAAAAAGTCACGGGGTGCAAAGAACAGCTCGCGCTCGCTGCTACCAGAGCATTGTCTCTGGGCTCTGCCAGCTCACATCTCCCTGGAAGGCAGCGGGAAGCACTCTCCTTTGGAGCATGAGGCTCTGCTTTCCCAGGCAAATCTGAGCTGACAGCAGCTCGTAGCCCTTTGGCCAGGGTCCGTGGGAAGGACACATTGTTCAGGCATCTCCTGTGCCAGGAGGGTTCACACAAGCCCCGAGCCCAGCTCAAACCAATTCTCTTGGCTTTGGAGGCTGCTGAGCTGCTCCCCCAAACCGAATGCCAAGGCAGGGCCAAAACACCCGGAAGCAGCTGTGCCCTGGGGTTGATTCCTGTCACAAGCTCTTTCTCCTCTCCAGTATCCCTTGGCGTTATGTACCCTGACCCTCTCCCTGGCTGCCCAGTGCTGTCACCCCGCCTCACACTGGGGCTGCCTGGTGCTGTCCCCCCCCTCGGCAACACAGCCCTGGAACAACAGTTCCTTGCAAAGGGAAAGGTCCTGGTTTTCCCAATTATCCGCTGAAATGTCTGTCCATGCGTGTTTGGAGCAGAAAGGTTTGAGATGAGCAGAGAAATCGCTGTGACAGCTTCAGCATCACTGGGTCTGCAGCAGAGAGCGGGGCCCCAGGGAGGGGACGTGGGGACCCCAGGGGAGCCTGGGCTGCTCCGGGAGTCCAGGGGGGCTGGCGGCTGCTGGTGGGATTGTCTTGGGTTTCACAGGGGGTGCCAGATGAACTCCCTGATTTTGGCAGCTGGCAGGGAACCCACTCCCCTTGAATGGCTCCTGCAGAGCTGGGGTCACGGTGCCTGAGGCTGGGTTGTCGCCTGTGGCACTGACCAAGGAGTCCATGGTTGTGCTCTCTGCTGGGCTGGGAGAGCCCTGCTGGGAGACAACTCCTGAAAACCACCCAGAGCAGCACCTGGGAAAGCCTTGCCCTGGGGTGGAGAGCAGCAGAGGGAGGGGAACTGGTGGGTCTGACCATGGGCAGTCTGGTGGGTGTGTGATCCCACTCCACGATGCTGCTCCATGATCATGCTCTGTGGTCCTGGGCCATGCTCCTTTTCCATGACCCTGCTCTGTGTGCTCCAGCATCTCATTGCTCAGCTGCATTCCCCCCTCTTCCCCCCACTGCTCTCTGCTGAAGCAGCCTTTCAGCTGTTGGTTACCCAGCAAATGGGTGCCAATCCATTTCAGCAATGTTCAGCGGGGCTTTGTCTGCAATAATCCCAATGTATTGATTTAAATAATCTGCAAACACGTGGGATTAGGGTCTAATTGGGACTAATCAGGGTGCAGTGATTATTTCACCACCAGGTCAGGGCTGGGACATTCTCACATCTGCCCTCGATGGAGCTCCCGGCCGTGCTCAGCCTTGGTGCCTGCCAGGACCTGCTCCAGCAATGCCAGAAGAAAAGTTGTTCTTTCCTGTTTCCTCCTTAACTCCTGCAGCAATTTGCTGCTCTCCTGCTTTTGGGACCTTTTGGAGAAATTTGTCAGGGACAGGCCAGGATCTGGCTGGCATGGGAGCCACTTCACAGCATCCATTGCTGGGTACATTGGCAGCACATCGGGCTCTCCCAAACTCCCCAACAGCAGATCCATTCCCTGAGTGTTAAAGGGGATTTAACATTTGGCTGGGACAGACATCAGCATCTGCCAGGTGCTGATCAATACCTTGTGCCCGAGCAGCACCAGGGTTCAGATTTTAAACTTCTGTGAATTTATGAAGGACAAACATACGGAGTCCTCCTGCTCTGTTGGCCTCAGCTGCTCCCTTCAGCTGTGAGCAAAGATGAGCAAAAATAGCTTTTCAGATCAGATTTGAATAACCTGGAATCTCAGTGGGAGAAATAAAATGTTTTTTTCATGTCTTAAAGATGTTGCCTGGGATCGGGAATAATTTGAAGAAGCTCAATTGGGTTATTGTACGTTTTCCTTCCCCCTGCTCATTTTCAGGCTTCTCCCTTCCCATTGGAGTGGGGGTGCAGGGATGTCCCTTGGGGCTTCTGGGGGCAGAGCTGGGACGGCTGAAAAGGGAAGGGATTTGCCCCTGTCAGTGGGAACTGGCAGAAAAGCCCTGTTTCACTAAATTCTCTTGTTCTACCAAAAAAGTCCCCAGTTTCTGTGGGGGAAAGGACCTGTGGGCTCCATGTGAGAGGCAATGCACCAGCCCAGACCCTGCACATCAACTTCGTGCTGGTCCATGAATCTGGAGGAAGCTGCTCCCTTCCTAAATCCTCAGAAGATATCCCATTAGCTTGCTGTTCCTCCGAAAAGCCCACCTATTCAGCTTTCTGTGGATTAATAACTGTAGCATAATTAAACTCTGATTTTATTGAGTCAGTAACTTCAAATAGAAAATGAATTGATTAGCGGTCAGCTTTGGCTGGATGGTTTTTGTGGCGTGGAGCCTTCTCCACCAGGACTCTGACCTCCGGCTCTGCACCCCAGTTCTGGTCAGAGCTTTGGGGATATTTTTCCCTGACACACTTATTCTAAAAAGATCCTTAAAATTTAAACTCTTGGCCATAAAATGACACAGAGAAGCTGCAGGGCTTTGCTTGTGCTGCTGGGGCTTGAAGGAGGTGGGAGCCCCCCATGGCAGGGGCTTGGGGCACGCAGGCAGATGCTCCAGCTGCATCCATGGAAGGGCTTTGACTTAAGAAATACAGAGACCCAGCCAAAACATATCAAGGTAAGATAATATATATATCAAGTATCATCTTTGTGTGGGCTGGTGGGGGCTGCCTGGGCCATGGGGGTGTCCGGGTGCCGCTGGATGTGGTGCTGGCAGAGGCTGTGCTGTGCTGCTGGCAGTGGTGATTTTTCCCAAAACCGGTAGGAAATTGCCTCGTGTTATTTTTAAGCCCTGCAGTTATGAGCCATTTCTCTTTAATCGCGGATTTTGCTGTCACTTTCTTCCAGTCGGTTTGCTGTCAAGTTGCCTCAATAGCGTTTCACGGCCACTCAGCTCAGGGCTGCGACACACGTGACATTAATTAGAAGTGGATTAAGAACAACGAGGAACGTGTAGCCGTGGAATATTTCACAATTTCCCATGTAGCATCAGCTCAGCAGATTTGGAAGAGGAAAGCCGGGGGATTTATTTTAAGTGGGGAAAAAATGGTCAAAGCAGCAGCTAAACTGTGAGCGTGTCCCAGCTCGTCGGCACCCGCTGGTCCTCGTCCCAAGAGAGCTCTGAGCCTGAAGGGGCCTTTTCCAGGGCTCGATCAGCAGTTCTGAGCAGGGGGTGAGGTCCCCGGGATGGGGGCGAGGTCCCCTAGGAAGGGGGCCCAGTGCTGGGGATGCTCTGGGGTCAGGGCTCCTGGCTCCTGTGGCCACTCCAGGCATCGCATCCAAATGCATCCCGTTTGGGGGGGTCTTGGCTTTGCCCCCCGAGCAGTTGGGGGCTGCTGTGTCTTAAACACCCCCAGGGAGGGGTGAGGGGATCCCCGGGGGGCTCTGCTGTTGTCAGGGACGGAGGCAGCCACTGTCCTGCTCTGACAGGGGAGAGAGGCGAACATCCTACTGCATCCCACAGCACCCGGCTGCATCCCGTAGCTTCCCGCTCCCACCCCGGCTGTCACAGGGGATTAGAGGTGCTGCATGGAGCGGGTCGTGCCGGGCTGTGCGTGCGAGGGCTGCGCGGCCGCCCCGTGCCCGGGCGCCGTCCCAAAGAGCACCGGGACTGAACCGGGGGGGGGACTGAGGAGGGGTGACAGCCGCGGGGAAGTGACTTGTCCGGGTCTCAGTGATGGAAACGCAGCTCATCCCCCCCGGCCTCCAGCCTCGGGCCCCTCTCCGTGCCCGCTGTGTCCCTGCGTGTGTGTGCACACGCGTGTGCTGCTCGCCCGGGGACACGGGAGGAGCGAGCGCTTGGAACCGGGCGAATGGGGAAGGGAGGCAGGTCGGGGGGATCTGGGGGAGGGCAGGCGGGGGGTTGTGGGTAGTGTAGAGCTGTCACTGTGATTTAGGGTCGGCTGCTTAAACTGTTTTATGTTCCCAGACAGTAAGTCGTAAGCAATATAAAATTCTCTCTGAAGAGATGATCTCCCCTCGTTGTGCTTCTGCCTCTTTCCCAGAGTGAGCTCTCCTTTCCATAACCCCGTGGTGTCAGCGCGGGTGTGCAGAGGGAGGAAATGGGATTCTGGCCTTTGGAACCATGTCCACAGCCTGGGATTGGGAGCAGGGATCCAGGGGCCTGCTCTCTGGAACCTGGTGCTGTTGGGAGAGCCGGTGATGCTGAGAGCAGAGCGGGGCAGAGCTCTGGATGAGCTGGCCGTGAGGGACTGGTGCGTAGCCATGTGTCCTTCTAGCACAAGGACCATGGCCTTTCCCTGCAGCCTCCCTGGGCTGCCCCCAGCTCTGATTTGGAGCATGTGAGGCAGATCTGGGCTGTGGGAGCTGTTGGAGTTGCCAGGGCTGTTGGAGTTGCCGGAGCGGTTGGAGCAGGGCTGCCTCTGCCTGCAGGCACTGCCTGCTCACCTCAGATTCAGTTCCCTTCCTTTGTCATGCCCCTGAGTTATCGCTGCTTTTGGAAAGCTCGCCCACAGCACTGCTCCAGCTCACCTTTGGTATTTTCTACAGCCACAGATTTATGAGGAATAGTTTCATCTACCTGGCCCTTGCTGTGCCAGCTGGAGTGTCTCGGTGCGCTCTGTGCCGTGGCACCGGAGCGTGTGCCTGGATGAGCTCCCGAGGGGCCAAAGCAGCAGGAACCTGATGGGCGAGACCAGAGCCAGCATCACCCGTGGCTAATTAAGCATCCAGAAGATTTTGGGTAGCTGGTTTCCGTGCCAAACCTCAACTGACTCCCTATGGGCCCTGTGGCCCCCCAGGAAATCTGCACAGGGCTAGGGGGGACCAAAGTGTGGTGGCAAGGTAGAACCCTCTGCCCTGTCCCTTCCAGGAGGGCCCTCCTCGATTAGATGGAAAATATTACACTCTCTCTGAAACTATTTCCAGGTGTAATTTCCATCCCGTTTCTTGATAATTAAATATTTTTAGGTCATCCAGTTTCTCCACCCTATTCACAGACCTGTCCTGGATGCCTCTGTAATTAGCCATCTCCCTGGGAAAGATGATGAAGATGGGAGGCACAGGCCATCACTCTGCTCCCAAAGCCCTGCCCACCTTGGCTCATCCTTGGGGGTCAGAGCTGGGGCTGTGTGTCCCCTAGGGTCGCCAGACCCCTCCACTGACACATGGCTCCCAGGTTTGCTCTTTTTAGATGCATAAAAGCAGAAATCTGCAGGAAGGATTAATTTAAAAAATGGAGATTAATTAAAAAAATGGATCTGGGTGGGCACTGTGAACTCAGCAGTTTGGTGAATCTCTGTTTATCAGGGGGGTCATGGGGGGACTGTGAGCCACAAACCCCATTCTCTTTGTGTGGGAACCCCCCCGGGGGAGGAGGATTCAGCCCTTAAAATATGTTACCTTAATCCTGAGCAAACTCAGGAGCAGGAAAGGTCAGCGCCTGCCTTCCTGGCCCGGCAGGGATGAACCGCCGGCGGCTGCTTCAGCCGGAGCCTTCTGCTTCTGATGGGGCTCAAGTTACAGAGCAGAAGAAAACCGATACACATCCTCCAGGTGTATCAGTCTTGATCCTATCTGGCGTCTTTCACCCCCAAATTATACCCTAAATCCTTGGTGAACAAAGTCAGCCAGAAAAGCTCTGGAAGGCTCAGCAGACTTGGGCAGGGGAGCAGTTCCTGCTGTGCTTTTATCCCTGTCTCCCTTCTCCTTTATTGATGTGGTCATTGCCCAGTTCTGGTCACTATTTGCCAGGCTGCATCTGGAGTCTAAGGCTGGGAAGAGCCAGTCCTGGACATCCATCAGCTGGCAAAGAGTTTAACCCTGTCCTCAGTAGGGTTTGGAGTAATCACTTTGTTCCTGGAGTCTGTCCTCACAGAGAGCCCAGTGAAATGGTGACATTGGTGCCCCAACTGAGCCCGAGCACCCTCCCCTTCTCCCTGCCCTCCCTCTCCCTTTAAGCCACAGGCAGGATTTGAGCAGACCTGCCCGAGCAAGCCCAGCTCTACAGTGGCTGCTGGCAAACGCTCTCCCCTCTTAAAGCGTGTTTGGGATTTGCCTCTCCCGGGATGTGTGTGATGAGCTGCAGCCTGGGGCCTGGGGCCATTTCACAAGGAACACTCTGGTTCTGTCCCCACGCTCTTGGGATGCTCAGCTATCAGTGTCCCACATGTGGATATCAACCTGTGTTGGAAAGTGGTGACCACGAGGGGCTATGGCATCTGACCCATGTTGGCTCTGGGGTTTTTTTAGTGCCTCCCACGGGATGGTGGAGCTGGTTGTTATTGCCCCTGGGCGCTCTTCTCAGCCACTCCGGGGTAGATGCTTCGGCAGCTTCATCCCACAGCGGAGGTTGCAGGAAGCAGGAGCAGCCACGGGCTTTGCTCCCTGGGATGTGGGGCAGCTGGAGGCACCACAGGGAGGGGGATGCGGGTCTGGACCCCGTGGGAGGGTTTGTGCTGCTGCCCTATGCCAGCACTGGGGTACACGGACAAATATAGCAAGTTATGCGCCGGACGGACCCACACTGCGGAGCTGGGAAATTCCAGTGATCCGCTGGGCTGGGCAGGGAGGGCCGGAGGCGTTGATGGCAGGGGCTGTAATCAGCACCTGCAATTAGCCTCTGCTCCAGCTGGCCTCAAAGGCTCGGCCACAAAGCGCAGCATCCCACACCGCCGTTCCTCCCTCCCACCCCTCCGTGTCACTCCAGCTCGAGCCCTTTCAGCCATGGCAATGCCAGCCAGGACCTGCTCGC
Source organism: Aleadryas rufinucha (assembly GCA_013397815.1). Classification (NCBI taxonomy): domain Eukaryota; kingdom Metazoa; phylum Chordata; class Aves; order Passeriformes; genus Aleadryas; species Aleadryas rufinucha. Next base: position 14,655 of record VZTH01016372.1, on the reverse strand, counting down.
CTGGCTGGGATAAATGCAGCATGAGCCACAGCTGGGAGAGGATTTATTGAGGGAATTGCTGGGTAGGACTGGAGGAGCTGGTCAGGGCTGGGGGCAAGGGTGAATGGAGGATGGAGCGGGGGACAGGGGTGTATGTTGGTCCAGCCGGTCCATGCCGGAGGGGCTGGAGGTCAGGAGATGCCAGACTTGCTCATGGCTTGTGGTTATCCCAGGGGAAAGGAGAACAACCATCCTATGGCTGTCAGCCCCCTGCTCCTCCCAGTCTTTACATTTCCAGCTCCCTCTGCTCGACGCTTCTTGCAGTAACGCCAAACTGCTGATGACATTAAACAAATTAATATCGGGTTTAAATAGCCTGCGGGAGGCCGGGCCAGGCGCGCGGGGCCAGCTGTCAATCCCGGATTAGCGAGTGCCCCGGCTAAACTTACTGCTGCCATTAACGACCCTGACAGCAACACCCTGCCCGGGGCTCTGCCAGTGCTGCCCTGTGCCAGCCGAGCCAGGGTGAAGTTTGGGAGAAGGACCCATGGTGCGCCCTGGCCCAGCAGCAGCGCCCAGAGGGCCCCTGATGGCTTTAGTGCTTTTCAGTGCACCAAAATTCTGTAACTTACCCCAAAAGTGCCTGGTCTGGCTGTGGCACACGGAAAAGGACTTGGGCGTCTCATGGTTTAAGGTCTTCATTTTCACTCTGTTTATAGCCCAGTGGTTTCTGCCCAACTGCATTAATTTTTTGACTTGCGGAAAATATTTAATTCCCTCCTTGTTCTTGTTTCCCCTTCAGGGAGGCAGGGGAGGCGATTGTTTCCCCTTTTCACAAGCAGGTTTTTCATCATTTCCCTGTTTAAAGGGCAGCAATGTAAGCAAGTCGTGAGCCTCGCCTCCTGAGAGGAAGCCAAAAATCAGCACAGAGAAGGTGCTGCCATGGGGAGCCCAACTGCCACAGTCTTTGCTGATGAACTGCTGGGGAGGGCAGTAGGCCCTGGGCTCATGAAAACCCCGATCCTGGGGCACTGGGATGAGCACCCCACCCAGGCCAGGCTGCCCGTGTCCACTCGTGTCACCCCGCAATGACACCTTTGGGTCAGACCCTATGTGTTTCCAGCGCTCCGGGCTGGGGCTGAATGGAGCAGGGACCCACGGCTGCTGAGCAGAGACGCGGTCGCCAGGCAGGGACACGCGGTCCGTGCTGCCGGGGAGCCTTTCCCGGGAGTCGGGGTGGGTGGCTGCCGCTGAGTGTCCCCTCCCCGAGCAAACCCCGCGGTGGAGACCCACGGGGGCATTTCGGCACGTGTCACCCCGAAGCAGTCACCTTGGAGGAGTCTCAGAGAGAGCCCCGGAGGTGCAGCGGAGCCGGTGAGGGTTCCCTCCCTTCGCCCCAAGTTTCGGGGTTCGGGCAGCCCCGGCGCGGGGGCGGCCGTGCGGGGAGGGGGAGCGCCCGGTCCCCCCGCCCATTTCCACGCCGATACCCGGCACCTCCGGCAGCTTCTCCCCCCGCGCTCCTGCGGGGCCGAGG